>JAKUHH010000284.1:1022139-1202733 GCA_022701365.1 Mycocentrospora acerina | reverse complement strand
GGGGGGGGGGGGGGGGGGGGGGGGGGGTAAAGCCATAACACGTAGTATTTATTGTATTGAATTGTATCATGCCGCGTCGCAAGTATCTTTCCAACCCAAGTACTTGACAAGAAAACCACTAAATGACCGTGTGGCTGATTAGACTTTTTTGTCTCCGTGTCAGTCTTGCGCTTCTCCGCTGGCTGAATGGACGAATGAGAGGATCAATGGACCAGCTGCGGGAGGAGCGCTGTAATGATGACGCGATTGGGGGCCATATGGGCCATGGGGCGCACGTGAAACAAGGCGACGGACAAACGCCGTTTCTGACAGGCGTTCACGGATGGCGTGCGGGTCCTTTTGGCTGAAGGGGGGGGTGGGAGGGACAAGGGTGTGAGCGGGGGTCAGAAGGGCTAGATCGTTTGGCCAGGTTTTTTTTCTAATCCATCATCTCGCTCTCGCCGCGGAGAGGTAAATGGTCGGTAGTTGTGCATATGTTGGATTAATTGTTGTTGTGAAGACCGGTAGATGTGACTGCAGGATGGATAGGCGCGCAAGAGAGCGAGCGAGCGAGCGAATGATTGAGTGAGTGTGTGCGGAGTTGAAGGAGCCATGCTTGGCGCGATTTATTGTGCAAATGTGAGTGAGAGAGTCAAAGCACATCAATCTCACCTCATCCTATCCTATCCTATCCTGTCCTATTCCATACAATTCCGCTCCTTCCCATCTTTATGCCAGACTCTTATTCCCCACTACAACAGAATCACGCCACTCAATCCGTTTCAGCTTTCTACGCTCTCTCCATCTTTACACAATTCATACAAAGTAATATGCATCCTATCCTGTCCTGTCCCTGCTCTGCCATCCCCTGCCATTCCCGTAATGCTTTCCACCCATTCATTCGTCCACCCACCCATCCATATCTTCAATCCATCCACCCTCCATCCATGCACAATATTTCCCACCCACATCGCTACCAAGCACCCCCCAGCCTGTCACGCCAAAGCGAACACCTCAAGGCACAGGATCCCTTCAGTCGCGCCGTGCCGTCTCGGTACCATTTCCTGGCCAGAACCAACTTATCCTTGATTTCTCTCCCAATCGTGATATACACCTATATGTTTCCTTATTACAAGGGGGACGGAAGGATTACAGTGGGTCTTGTGTAAGTCTCAATGGGGAATGTGGGTAAAGAGGACAAATGTAATTTATATTGAATGTGATGGACGTTTTGCACGGGGATGATGCATGCACGCAATGGCTCTGTCTGGAAGGCGAAGACTGATAATCGTATCATGATTGCTTCTCAATCAGCACAAGATCAACAGGCCGGCACTTGAGAAAGGAAGGTTTGTCTTTGGAGAAAAGTCTAATTTGCGCGTGTCGATCGCTCGTGTCTCTATCAAAAAAAGTGCAATGCCATGCTAATCACGCAGAAACAATCCAAAATCCGCCCTGCACACATAAAAAGTCGTGACTTGAAAACCGAAAAACACCATATTTTTGCCGCTTCGCTATTCCATGCCGAAAACAAAAACACAAATCTGACTCGCTCGCTTTTCGGCGGCAAAATGCTTGCTTAAATGCCTCGTCATAAGCGCCAGGGTGATGGCAATTACACCTGGCAGGATGCACAACAGCAATGTATTGCAATTGCGCTGCCCTCCGACATCCAGCACCAAACGGCGTGACTGAACATTGGGGATGAGATAAAGAAGCAAGTCAACGGCCTGAAACTCAAGGCTTCAGGGTGAAACAAGGCCGTGGGTATAAGAGAACGACCGGGGCCCATGTCAAAGGATTCGCGGCCGAATACGAAAACGGTAATAAACCCCCGGCCGTTCGTAAGGGTTCCCTGCACATGCCGGGAACAGCGGGGAACGCAACCGTTGAACGGGCTGCAGATGACCAGGGCGTCGACTCAGGTGAACCTTCTTAAGGAGACCCGTCGCGCCTCGACTTCTTGTTTCTCTCGATCCTCTCGTTCCAGCGTCGCTTTCCAACGCGCGTCTCAAAGTGTGGCGCCACTTGGGTGACATCCTGACCCTGGCCCATCATGCTGCTTCGCATCTTGTTGCGATAGGCATCCACTGTGGACAAGGTTAGTTTGGTCGTCAGAACACATTGACGAAGCATCAACTTACGAGACTTTTGTAGGAACAATGTCCTACCAGCGAAGACACGGCTCTGGCTCCAGCTCATGCGGTATCCGAGATCATTCAGCGTAATCTCCTTTGAGCGCTTTGCTCTGGTCAAACGCGGCTTTGGGACGCGGGTCTCGCCGTCGAGGGTTGGCATTGGCACGATGGTAGCACCGGCTACTGGAAAGCTTGGGTCGTTCTCAACGTCAGGCTCGTCGCTGAATACCTTGCTCCCGCGTGGGCTGGCAGGCGGAGAGGTCATTTGCATGGCAAAATAACTGCGCGGGAATACCGAGTTTGACTTGCGGTACGAGTCTGGCATCTCCTCCATCTTGACGGTGTCGAGCGTAACGCGTACACGAACTCGTGTTCCGCGCTGCGCATCGTCTACCAGGATAAACTTACGACGCTTTGACTCGGGCAAGTCGCCAAACATAGCTAGTTTTCTCTCTTCGTCGTCCTGTTCCTGCTGCTTTGATACTGCAACACCAGCCGCACGTGGCGGCGGGGGCGGGTGATTGAGTCCGTCGTGAATGGGCGGCATACCGCTCGACCCCGCAACGGAGTCGCTGGTGGGGAACGTAGGGTAGAAGTTGTGCGTTTGCCGTGCGTCGCTGGGCGATCCATTGGGCGCTTGATGGTGATGTGTATGCGCTTCAGGATATTCATTGGCTGTGAACAAAGAAAATTAGCTTGCACGTTCCAACTCCACCGTAGCTATCCTTGCCGCTCAGAGACTAACTTGTACAATAAATACTACTGTGACAAACGGCGAGTACAGCAAAACAAGCATGGGTAGTGATATCGAGGGATTACATCAAAGAGTGTAATGTACATGCAGAACAAAAACAAGAGGTATCATTCAACGTCCAACAACAATTGCACTTATCGCATCAATCACATCTGGTGGAACATACCGCTAACATCATCTGATCCTCCCTGAGGTCCTCCGGAATGGTCGTGATGATGATGCATCTGGGGACCTCCCATGCCCATGTTCGGTTGTCGGGGTGGGCCTGCCATCCCGGCTGCGTTGGGCACTCCAGGTGTGCCCGGCCCACCTGGCCCAGCCATGTGGGTACCGTGTGTGTTCGCTTGAGCCTTCCTGGTGGTCATCTTGGCCATTCTCCGTACGCGACGACTCCTCAGTCGCGGGTCTTGGTTGCTGTTTCGCCAGCTGTCGACGGCTCGCTGGATGAGACCTCGCTTTCCTCTCAAGCAAGGGTTCAGTTGTGCCAACGCCCAGCCGACAGTGTTGCATTCGGTTTCGTAGTGAAGTCGGTTACCCTTGTACTGGTCCTTGGCACAGCACGCGCGTGGGTACACGCAGTTCTCCTGCTTAAAATCTGCGGGAAGCTCTTCGACGTTGATCGACTCGACGTCGCATCGGATCGTGTACTCCATCTTCACTCGGTCACGCGAGTACTCAAAGGCAATCCACTGGACGCCGTTCTGGTCCTGCCGCACAACGAGGGGAGTTGTGGCAGGAATCGGACCAGGCGCAGCATTGGGGTTCACGTTGGGGCCGCCAGGAGGACCAGCGTGCATGTTTGGTGTGCCAACAGGAGGACCTTGTGGTGGTTGTTGAGGAGGTCCAAGCCCAGATGGCGGCCTTTGGAGAGGTGTCTGCGACATGCGAGGCTTTGGGCTTCCGGCCATGCCGGGGGTTTGAGGGTGGTGTTGGTGAGGATGTTGCATCTGCTGGTTCTGCTGGTGTGACATCAGAAGCGAGTTTGTTGGCATTGGCTGCTGGGGCGCCGACGAAGGGTGCTGGGGATACGGCGATGGTTGGGGTACCGATGACGATGCATATGGTGTGTAGTACATTGACTGCGGCATCTGGCTGGGGGGTTGCCCATAGATGGGCCTTCCATGCTGGTCGTGCTGTGGGGACTGAACAGACGCTGGTGAGTTGGACTGAGGAGTGTGGTAGGAAATTGGTGGAAATCCCGACCGGTTCATAGTAGCGGCCGCCATGAGCTCTGGTGCTTCTGTGTGTGCGTTAGCTGGGAGTCGCTGTTGGTGTTGATGCTGGCGCGTCGAGAGGAAGCGCGGTCTTGCGAACGCGTTCTGCGCAGTTTCACAGACGTGTCCTTGAAACATGCAGCAAACAGGAAAAAGAAGCACGTACCAGACGAAGAGTAGTTGCTCGGGGCACTATTAGTACTATACGGGCTTGGATGCGCCGAATAGTAGGGTACCTCCTGCTGTTGCTGCTGCTGCTGCTGCTGCTGTGGCGGCGGTGGTCCTTGCAGCTGCTGGACGTAAGGTGACTGGTGAGGTGGAGGACCCTGGTGGTTGGATGGATGCGGCGATGGATAGTGACCCTGTGCTGGACTCTGGGAAGGCGCCGACTGGTGAGGAGAGTCAGGGTGTGGTTGGTGGTGGTGGACTACGCCAGGCCTGGGGTGGTGCACCGGATGGTGGTTTGGTGGCGGCAAACCCTGGGCGGAGTGGGGGTGATGCTACAAGACGCGTGCAAGTCAGTAAGGATGCGCGCACAGCGGTGGGTTGCCAAAAGCAAAAGACTGGATGCAAAGGTGCGTGTATGCAAAAGACTGAACAAAGTGATCGCGACAGGGAATAAAGACAAAGGTGGACGACGGCTGGGGGTGCGGGTGTGCTGGAGGATGATTCGCCTAGGTGCAAGGCGGAACGGTCTGCAACAGCTGGTAGGCGAGGGGCAGGGTCTAGAAAGACACAGGACGGTAGGGTTTAGTTTATAGGGCAGGCAGGACAAGCTAGGAAAACAGCGCACACGTCTCTGGCACAGTGCCAGCACAGCGCAGACAGGCGGTGGGAGGGCAGGCTATGAAGCTCGCAGGGATGCCGCTGCCGAGCGCTGGGTGGCCACAGGCGGCGGACAGCAAGCAGAGAGACAAGGAAAGCGACAGGAGGTGGGACAGGGGGCAGCAGTCTGGTTGCAGGGCTGCTTGGCAGGAGGGCATACCATGTGGGCAACGAGGCGCCTGTGCTGGGGTAACTGAGGATGAGTGGACGGGGCTTGCGTGGGCGGTCGCTGCATGCAAAAAGAAACGAGGGTGAAGCCAACAGCGGTGACAGCGACGGGATGCGGGCTTGCGACGCTCGAAACTCCAATGGTCGAGGGTGCAGAAGGGCCGATCGAAGGGTGCGGCGTAGCGAGTGGAGGGTTGCGAATGGGGAGCAGGGAAGCAGAGGCAACTCACCATCTTCTGCGACGCTACAGGCGCCGGCTCTTCCTTATACTTGCGGGCCCTATCTGGGACATGCGACTGCGACATTGCTATTGTGGCAGCTCGGTGGGTGATGATGGTCGAAGGATGCCGGGAGAGAAGGCCCGCGCGCACGACGACGTGGGTTGGGCTGGGAGTGCAGTAGCGCGGCCTGCGCAATTTCACGCGCAGAACGACGACAGCGCTAGAAGGGCGACAGCGCGACAAGGAGCCAGGCAGGAAATGGGAGGCAGCAGCGGCGGTGGGTGCGCCGAGAGGGGGCAGGCCCGTGAAATAAACGTAAAACAGCTAACGCCTCCCGAGTGCCAGCCACCTCCCTGCACGCGCTGCACGCCGGGCGAGAGGTCTGTTTTGGGGCAGGGGGCCCGTGGCTGCGTGAGCGCCGGGGTCAGGGATCGCCGGCGGAGGGCCGTGGCCGTCTGTGCAGTGCACTACATGCTATGTAGCATGTAGTGTGTGCGAGAGCTGGCTCACCTCTGCGCGCGCCGTGTTTGGGGGCAGCCCGCGCCGCAGTGGCTGCACACACACACACCACGATGCAGGCTCGGTGCAGCGGGGAGAGGAGAGGGAGAGGGAGCACGTGGTGGAGCCTGCAGTGGGGTTGCGCAGCGAAGAAAAAAATAAAAAAAAAGGGCAGCAGGACCATCGAGTGGGAGCGTTTTCGCTAGCGGCCCTGGCCAAGCACCGTCGTCTGCGCGATGCTAGCCTGCCGTCATCGCACCTTCCTTGCTCGTCGGGTAGATGCACGTTTAGGGCAGTTGCGACCACGGCCACGGCCCCCACACGCCAGTGGGCAGTCGATAGTCGACAGTGGGCAGTCGACAGGCGACAGTCGACAGTGATAGTCGACAGTGATGGTCGACAATAAACAGTCGGCCAGCAATAGACACCCGGTAATGAACAGTCAATAGTGAACAATGCACCACACACAATAACACACAACGCACCCAGCGCCCTTAATTGCTCCTGATATTGCGACACTCTCTCCCTCGATTCCTGCTCTAATCTCGCCCCTGCGTCGTGCTCCTGGCCCACCGTCCAGTCTGCGCTCCGTCCACTCGCCTTTGACGCGTCACGATACAGGCCGACTCCCACAGTCGATCAGCACATACTATGTAGCATTCCTGCCCTCAATACGGCCGCTAGTCAGCCGTTTTTGCAGTTGCACCACCCAGCCAGCGGTCCGCATCTGGCTGCCTGCCATTGGCCAGCGTCGCCGGTGAGAGGACGCCCAAAACGGCTCGCCAGCAGCTCTTCGCTGCGTCCCAACGTCGCCCAACGTGACTGGCTGATGCGCGCCAGTCCAGCCCAGACCCACATCCGGATCAGCCACGAGGTGCAGGCGCGGAAATGGCTCTCGGGAGACGGGATCAAAGACAGGCAAGCTTGCCAGTCGACTGCTGATCGGTTCACGATTGCGGAGCCATTTCGCCGATTGATCCCAGGCCGTCACCACAGATCCGTAAGGGACCGCAACTTGCCTGGTTACGCGTCGAGGAGCTTGGCCACGCTGCTGACTAACTGCCCCAGTGGGCCCGGCAGATGGCAACATCGACAAATCCAAGTCACATGCAAGGGCTATTCCAAGTAAGATTGGCTTCATGCAGATAGAGGCTTGACGCGTAGCGACGACCAGAAAACGACCTTTGCCGGACGAATCGCTGCGTGAGCAATCGCATTGCCAATTCCACCTTGCAGCAGCGCCGGCAGCCATTCGCACGGTTGCTTGCACGTCTCGGTGCGATTGCGCTGTCCTGCTCCGGCTTCATCTGCGAACCGCAATGCTGTCCCGTCTTCAGACGTCTCAAACCTGCTTCCAGGCGCTCTGTACTGGAAACCGGAGCATCCCATGCAACACCATTCGTTGCGCGCGCGGGGTTTCCGTGCCCAGAGAGGTTGACGGCTTTCGAGAACCGCATGCAACAAATACAACTCGCGGTTCCCATGCTGTGCGAATGAGACTCCCTGTCTGCGATCGTGACATGGGACCTGGCCAAAATTCCGAGCCAGGCGTTCGCAGCGGGGTGTGGAGAAACCCTGACAACAGCCCTCGCTCATGACAAGGGGGAGACAGCCCAGGCACCTGATGAATTAGAACTCTATTCCAACGACTCTTGTGCCCAAAAGCTTCACCTCCTCGCGGTTGTCGAGTACATTTCCGGATGTTAAGACTTCCTGCGCATCCCATAGCAATATGGCTAGTCTTTGCGCAGAAATCTGTAGATTGTGACCTGACCGACTATGCAGCCGGCTCGTTCCTCGAGAGTCATGGAGCCCCTCCAGAGCCTGTTTTGCCGCCCCCCCCCCCATACCTACTATCTGCCAGCTTGCCTTGATACCGCGGATATTACCGCAAATCTCGTCAGCATGGCCGTGCTACAGTCGCTGCATTACATTGAATTACCACTTGTTGCGTGGCCACGAAGACAGCCACGGCTTCATACAGCCGAGTGCTGCTCAAGTACTGTCTGGCGGCGACGTGCATATCGCTGCTGGTCAGCCAGTGCATGATCGGTCTTCTGCTGCGCTGCGTTACGAATTGCTCAAACAAGACGTGACTTCGTCCGACTGCAGCATCCTGTCCCGACCGCAACCACCAAATCAGGTACACCATTCACGACCTGGCCTCTTGCGGTTTTCAGCCTCTCAAAACACATCTGGTAGTTGAGTAGCAACATCAACGCGATGCAACCCATGTCTAGCTTTCACCGTTTATTGTTGACGGGAAGCGGGGATTCAACGTTTCGATCCCCAGCCAAACGGGGACGATTGCGAAGGCGTGTAGCGCACTACCTTGTCAGCCCGACTCGTCCCGAAACTCTACTTTTAGCGCTCAACAGCTGCACAGTTGACACCATCTGGCGCCAAAACGCCCGTGTACTGCGCATTGTGAAGAAAGTGTAATGCATTCATCAACCGCGCTGTGTAATAACAATGATCGTCACAACGCGAGATTGTCACTTGCATCTTGCTCCTTCCTCTTTGGGAGCGGCAGCTTGACTGTCGTCAGGTTCTGTCGAATCCACCGTGCCCACATCTACCGACATGCTCTAGTTTTTTATGTGACACCAAAGTGTCCGAGGAGCGATCGGCATGGACGACCAACATTTTTTTTGAAGGAATGCCAGTCGGCAGGGTTCCTTGCGCGCGCGCAGGCATGAGCTACCACGCAAATGAGGCTAGCAGACGTCAAAAGATAATGCCTAGGCTCTAGAGCTTACATTTCGCTTTCCAGAGCAATCTCCGTTCTATCTCACGAGCATAGAATAGTGACAATCCATTGCCACGATATCCACAGTCACACGAGATGTCAAAATAAGCAGCCTGTCGACTCGAACTCGCTGGCCGGGCTGGGAGATCGCCCTCAGGCCCCCTCGACCATGCTTCCCGCATCCCTCGAGGGTTGCAGACCTAGGAACGCACACCCCAGCCCCAACATCCTCACAGAAATCGACGAGGCGGACTAGGCCAGTCTGACTAGGGGTGGCGTGGCCAAAGCACGCGAACGTCGCACACAGTGCGGAGAATCCGGATACGAAAAGGACGTGTGCTCCGATTGAGTTGCGAAGCTCCGCCAACGCCGCTTGTTTCGTTATCTGGGTGATTCCTTTGCTTTGAAATGTGCTCCTCTAACCGAGCCTTTACTACCCAACGTTTTTGCATAAGCGGCACTTCTGACAGGCGGCGAGCCGTGTCGTGTGATTGGTCAAGACGGCTGTGTCTCTTCTGCCGACTGCTATTTCAACACGGGGTCGTGCCACCCCAGGCAGCCCAAAAGGCCCCGCGACAAGGACTGACTGGTCTCCCGCACATTCCTTGCTAGCAACAGGCCCGATAACGGTTATGATTCGAGCGGACACTAGGCAAAAGGATTCGACATGGGATGGGCTGATTTCTGCAGCCACAGAGACTCACCTCAGAGGCTTTCATGATGTCAGTCCGTGTGATGCCGTGCAGCCTTGAGCGTGAGGCTTCTAGGCCTATGCCGGCTGACCATCTCCATGTCATCAAAGACGCAACTTGAAACTCACCCATTTGTCCGAGAATCCGCAAGTACCGCCATCTTCAGAAATGCACACGCAACATTAAAAAGCATCATGTTGCACTTTTAAACATGACGGTAGTAGTCGTCGTACATTGCATCGACCGAGCAAAAGCAACTGCGTCGACATGGCTAGTAGGGATCCACACACTCTCCGCATCCAATCAGTATCCAGCATCTATTTTCGGCGTCTCCCACTGACGTCTTGGCTTGATGGTCATCAGTCGCATACGTTCTCCACAACTTTGCGCAAATATTTGCGCCGACAGACGGAAAATCTTGCTTCACCTTCCCGTTAAGGTGGCTGTGGCTACAGCGGCAGCATTTGCACTCACGTTCTGCCCAAATCGAAAAGCTGTCAAGTCGAAACAATGCGTGACCTTCTAGCCTTCATCTGGCAACAGATGGTACCCATCGAGCATCCTTGCGCTAATGACCTTGACCAGCCTCTCACACCGACATGATGCGGTTGATAGAGTCCTTCAAACTGCTGACAATTACAGCTATTCCTTCCTTTGCGGCACTTTGTCGTCGCCCGAACATGTCCGAGCATCCGAGTGATTCAAGAAAGATGGCCAAAAACCAGCAACCAAAATCCCCACAGGCTGCCCTCGCATTGCCGCATTGGTACGTGCACATTTAGACAGGCAAAGAGATCCACGATCAGTCGAATCGGAGCTACGCGTGCCCTCCGTCAAGCGGACAACGTTTGCATTCACTATTCTTTCAAGCGCAGTGCAATCTTCTTGTCGCCATGCAGATTGTATGAAGATCACCGCGCTAGGTCTGAGCACGACGTAGATGCGAGTGTTCTTCTAATTTTTTAGTGCTGAATACACGCAGCTGCATGAAGTTCTGATGATGGTGGTGATTACAGATGGCCTTTGCGCGTTTCACGGTCTTAGCGGCCTTCTAGCGGCCTTCGAGAAGGTCGCCTTGCAATGCCAGACTGCTCGCCCATATAACCTTCATCTCGCTAACTGCCGCGATTCAGATATCCGCGGTAGGGCTGGTCGCCATTGGATCTGTTGCTCGAGCGTGACACTTGATAGTATCATGCTCTAGAGCCATGAATGGCCGGCTGCAATGGCCTCGGCGAAGCCGCGAATACAACATCAGATCTGTCCATCTCTCACGCCCTGTACCCACATGACAGCGCATCGGTCCACTTGCACGGACTCGCATCTGTTGCATCTATTGTCTCATGCTGTTCTTGAGTGCTTCCTTTGCAAAGTCTAGATGCGACGCGTCGGAAATGGTTGCCACGAAAACTGGATCTTTTCCCCACGCGCTCTGTATAGCGCGTATCACTATTGCGAGCATTGGCAGTTCTCGTCCAAGTAGACTGGGCAACTACTAATTCTCTACTGCTGGTGTCGGGTACAACGTAGACGCGACGCTATTGGAACCCAAAATAGACGCCTGCACCTCCAAAATAGACGTCTGCACCTCCAAGTACAACCATCCAGTAGCACAGAACGGACAAGATTATGAAAAGCACGCGACATAAGCATGTTGAGAGTGGGCGTTGGGGCCTTGCACATCTACAGCTCGGTGAAACAGGGACGCGTGCTTGGAAGAGCACTCAAACATATGTTTCACGGAGCTAAAGCCCACCAGTGATCTTCTCCACAATCCCGGACATCGCATCAAGCTCGAACAAGTCTCCACATTTGCTTGATATTGGACGGCACAGCTCTTGGGCTCGTGGATCTGCATTCAATATGAAAGTTGTTCAACAAATAAATGTAGTGGACGCGATTGTGTGCTAGACGTGTAGTCAACTAGAAGTGCAGCATGACCATGCCACAAGGTGCGACCAAGAATCTCTGTAATAGAGTTGGAAGATTGGTCTGGTAGATTTAGTAGAAAGTATAGCAAGTATGCACGTGGCTAGTTTAGCACTTGAAGGTTGTGACGTTAATCGGTACAAGTGAGCATCGCAATCTCCAGCTTCTAGCGTGGAAGAACACTGAGATTAGTCTACGGCTCATGCTCCGACACCCAAAGGGAAATTAACAAAGCGAACCTTCTACGTGATCAACAACCTACACACGGATACCTACTCCTGCCCAACTCATCGTCAATCAACCCAAGTCCGGTTCATCTATCCGAGTGCATCCCAGCCCAACGATCGCCACACTTAGATCCAACCACCAGAACCGGCACTTCCTTCCCTCCTCCCCCTACTCAGCAACCGTCTCCCCAAATAACCTTTCGATAGACGACCAAGCAACCAGGTAGGTACTGGGAGATGCGGGGCGTGTCTCCGTTCCCTGCCAGCCCCTCCCCTCCCCTCCCTTTTCACAATTTAAAAAAAAACCTATCCTCTCAATCGGCCCATCTTGCCAAACCAACGCATCAATCAATAACCCCCCTTCCCTCCTATCCCAATATTCCCATTACATCACCCCGCCAAAACCCAACCCCCAACCCCCCTCCCCGGTCCATCTCGGCCGCAGCAGCGCAGTCAGGAAGTGAAGCGAAGAGTGGGTTTGGGGGGGGGGTGGCGGCGTACAACGACAGCCGCGCAGACAGGCACTCCCTGGTCGGACACCCGGGGGGCGGGACTAGAAGCGTGCAACAAAAAAAAACAAGGATGTGTCAGCCGAGTGTGCCGCAGTGCAGCGCAAAAACGCAGTGCAACGTAATCCGAGGGCTGATTGTGTGGTCTACATGTGACGCGAGAATGCGCACTACTGCTGCAGTGTTTGGGGGAGCGAGGCCTTGGGCGGTTGGGTGCGAGGTGAGTGGTTGGAGGGAGGGGGGCGCTATGTGGGGAGTAGATTGCGTGAGGGGAGGGGGATTGGGTCCGAGGAGATGGTGAGATGGTGAGATGGGAGGAGGGAGGTGGAAGTGGGGTACGTATACGATGCTTGGTTACGGGTGAGTGGGTAGGAGATGGAGGTAGGTGTATCAGGTGGTTATTTGGGGGCTGGATGGCAGTGATTTGGGGAGTGTGGCGTGGGGGGGCTTGTGGTTGAGGATGAAACGTTGAGAAAGAGGGATTGGATGTGTTGCCGTGTGGGCTGATATCTATGACGTGTTTGTAGTTTGTGGATGTAGATGTGGGTGTGAGGATTTGATTTTTTTACGTTTGCCAGTTGAAGTGAGGCTGTAGAGGTACAAACAACGCTATTTCTGGCTGAGGCAGACAGACACGCAGTCAGCAGTAGTAGTAGATACGACCTGCGTTTAGAGATAGCACGTAGGTCACGCTATAGCACGAGCTTACTGCAACACTCTGTGCAGGTGAGACGATAAGCCATCTGCTTTCCCTCTGGCGCACCTATCACTGTGTCTGGTTGAGTTCAGAAGCGGGCAATGCGAAACATCAATCTTCAAGCCGAGCTTTTTCTTCGTACAGCACCCTTCTCTCAACTGGCAGAGACGTACAGTTCTACATATTCGAGTAAACATGGCAGTAGCAATGCGAACAAGAAGCACACCCACGTCTCAATAACAGGTGTGACGTATGCCGGTAGAAATAGAAGCCTCGTTTCAAAAATGATCTCATGGTGTGAAAACTTGAATGTACATTGTACGTATATGATTTTCTACATTGTGTCGACAGAAGCATCTCCATCGCCTAAAGACGGTAGCTGCACTTGTTAACGGTAATTCATGCACTGTTTTATATTCTTCATCCATGACAGCGCTGAATTCCGTAAGCTAAACACCATTCACGTTATAGTTTAGTACTCTGTGTGAAAATACATCTATTTCGTATAGTTATACCTCCTTATCCCCCTCATCAATGCAACCCATTTTATTCGATAGACGGAGGGATGTTGCACTGTTGGTCATGTCGATCAGATATTTCAACTTCTTACTGAAAGAAGAAAAAAAAATACATTATTCTTGTTAGGCAGTGTACGTCTACTTCGTCTTGGATAAAGTAATGTATTCAATTTTCATCTTTTATTTTTACTGTCCCAGTTTGAAGACCAATTTTTATTCCTCGGTTTATTTTTGTACTGAGAAATCACTAAGTGAATAAGCTGGAGGCCCTATAGGGTGAGATTAGGTTACGTGTCCTGCAAGAGTTAGCAATTTGTACATAAATTCTATCTAAACAAACAAACTCCTCGATCAATCAAAAGACATATCAAAGTGGATATCTTCGATACTATCTATCTAATTGATTACCAGTAACATAATTGTTTTGTTATTGCGTTAAAGAATGCTTATGAATGCTTCTTGTATTTTAATTAATTGTTTTTCCAACTTAAATTTCACAACAATTTCTCTTGAAAGGTTACTATTTCTTCAGATTACAAATATCACCTCAGTATGAATTTACTTATGCAGTCAATGAACACATTTCGCTAAACATTCAAAAACAAGTGTATTTGTGAGATTATAGTTTTTCTTTACTTGGACAGGCAACCGACAGTCTAGGAATATTTAGAAGATAGTTTCAGATTACGAAAACCTACACTAAATTATTGCATTAGCATCTTCTCATAATCTCAGCTCTAGATTTGAGTAGTTTTTGAAAACGCAGATTACTCAACTGTTCTTTTCAGACACCAAATATCGGTGTGAAAAAAATCTCCTAAAGACGCGATTCACATATTTAGAAAAAATTCAGTATCAGTTCTCAGCTTTCAACTCAGCTAGACCGACATTACCAACAAGCTACCAAACCGTAGGTTTCCAAGCTCAGTACTACCCATAGAGAATTACTGTTTCCCAACCGACCAAATCTCCTTCCCACCTGCTAAGATGCGAAGCCGCCCATCATTCTCCAGTGTCACCTCTGGATCGCCATGGTTTCCACCCGTCTTCGAACTCCACGGGGTCTGGTTATCCACCGAATTCTGGTACAAGACCAAGTTCCCATCGTGCTGAATGACAACGCGGGTAGCTTCCTTGGCGTAGTAGGTATTGGAGTGCCAGATTGGACCATTTGGGTCGTACAGGACAAAGTTGCCGTCGCTCTGGAGGGTGACGCGGTGCTGCCAATCAGGCGAGTACAAAGAGTCTCCTTTGAGGAGCTTTTCTCCAGTCTTCAGTCGGTTGAGCGCCACGGCATCTATCGTTTACGTGGTCAGTTGAAAAGGTTGCCAAGTAGTAGTGGGTAGAATGTGGATTAGCGGATGTACGCACCTTGATCGGAGCCTTGCTCGTTGCCTTCGAATTCACGCAAGGATTCCAGCGGAAATTGATCAACTGAGAAGCCCGATTCTTTGACACGACTGGGCATGTCGTTTTCGGTGATGCCCAAAATGAATCTGTGCTGTCTACTTGTCAGCCATATCTCACAAAGAAATTTGAGTTCCACACCCTTGAGAACTTACCTGGAACAGCTTGTTCGCTTGGTCATGGTAGACCAGGAATTGCTGACTGTTGTCCTTTGACGCACCGTACACAAAGTCTTTGGTGACACGGAGACTCACGTCAGGTCGGCCAGCGACCTTTTTACCCTTGAGCTCTTCGACTTTGCTGGCCTGGACAAAGAGTAGTCCTTGCGGGCCACCTATTTGCATCCACGTCAGCTTTAGACGTGTGCTGAATCTGCAGTGTTGTTGAGATAGACTCACGCTTGCTCAAATTGTTGAACGGGCACACAACATAGGTTTCTTCTCGCTGCCTCAGCCTCTGTGACCACCGCACGGTGAATCGAGAACCGCTGGCGCCATTGAAAAAGTCCGGCTGGACCAGAATGAGGTGACCAAGATCTACAGACATGTTTTGTGCAAGCCAACAACTGAACTGAGCAATAGCAATGTTAATGTTTGGCGAGGTAATGCAGAAAGACTGTGAAAATGGCAGGTATATATATATGTCGTGTACAAATCTCCAACTAGAAGCCGCTGCTCTACTCTTATAGCATCCTGCCCGCAACACCCCGCCTTTGCAGCATCGAACAAAGCATTCGTGATCAAGACGAGTGTTCGGTGATAGCGACACGCGTCGGTGACAGCGACGCGCCTACGCCAGCCACACGAGAATGAACTTGGGTGACGGTAGAGCCAGTACTCACAGTACCCGCCTTAGTACCGCCTGATCAAGACAGACATTCAGCTGCCCCACAACCGCAAATGTGGAGAATAGGCATGTTTTTGATCGAACTGGGAAATGTGGGCGATGGATGTATGTTATGTGGCTTGCGTCGCAACCCACCTGCAACGTAACCCATGTAGGCATTGTAATTTTCTTAGCCTAGTCTAGCCTAGCCTCGCTAGCTAACCTCCATAGGAGGAAGATATAAAGGTATGACGCGCGGAGCAAACAGTATTTTCCAATAACTACCTAGGCTGGTGGTCATAGATGATGTATAATAATAAAAATGGAGAAGAAGGAAGAAACGGGACAAGGTGGTTTATGAGGATTAGATACTTTTCAACTTGACCAGAACCCTTGATTAGATGTACCTGGCCCTGTGATACTTAGCCTCTCCCTTCTGCAAGAATTGATAAAAATCGTTCACTCGGAACAAGGGCTTTATTTCATGTAGTCAGTTATTAGTTGTTCACAATCGCGTTGGTATGTATACTGTTTAGGTGCCGAGGAAGAGGAAGAACGTTGTCACGTCATCGCAATTGTCTAGTTACGAATGAATGCACGTGAATTAATAGAGTGTTGTAAAAATACATACATACATACATACATACATACATACATACATACATACATACATACATACATACATACATACACGAGCAAATTTTCCTCACGAGAAAATAGTGTAAAAGAGTTGAGATGTACCTTGCAATCTATCAATCCATCCACCCACCCATCCATTAGGAATATCTAGACAGAAAGATAATGACCCCAACAATGCCACATGCGCTTTAAAAAAAACCACCCTCCCAAAAAACAATCACAATCACAATCTCACAACACTATATTTTCCACACCAGCAGGCTCCACCACCAAAGGATTCTGCAGCGGCGCCCTCTTCTCCCCAAAATTATGCAGTCTCTCACCAATCAAGTACACTTCATCTTTAACAACTAACCTCCACCTTGTGAGCATCCTCACCACCTCCTTGCCAACCCACATGATTGCCGCGCTGAGCCCTACGGCGGGGAACGAAAAGCGCCATACCTGGCTCTTCACTGCTTCGCTTGCACCGGCGTACATGGTGCGACTTGTCATGAAGGCAAGGCTGCTAGGGACCGCAATGGCAATGGCGAACATTGCGAGGACAGGGAGGAGGAAGCATCGTGTTGCGACGCGAGCATTGGGGTAGAGGTATCCGTCACGGATGACGGCGTTGAAGGCGCGGGCAGGACGCGAGTTGCGGTTTGCAAAGACGATGCGTGCGGCGAGGCGTGAGTAGAGGAAGCCGAGGGTCCAGTCTTGGATGAGGTGCACGACGTGGGGTTCCGAGGGGCCAAGGTAGGCATGCAGGGGCATGAGGAAATAGAGCTCAATGAGCACGGCGAAGAGGAAGGGGATGGCGAATATGAGACTTGTCCAAACGAAGCTGAAGCGGAGGACGCGCATGCTAATGTGGGATGTTGTTGCTGCGACGGTGTTGAGTGCAGCGACCAAGGAGGGGACTGGTTGGTTGAGCGAGGCGATGAATTTGTGGAGTTGGTAGCCGCTGTATGCGACGCTGCCGAGGGAGTAGACGCCTAGAGAAAAGGCGTGGATGTCGTTCATTTCGACAGTGGACGGTAGGACTAGCGAGAAGAGGTAGCGGCCGACAAGGAGTGGGATGATGGTCACGCTGACGCCAGTGACGCCCATGAAGATCCAGATGGTGAGGACGAAGCAAGCGATGCGGACGCGGAACCAGGGTGGAATGTAGACCCTGGCCACCAGGTTCTCGTTGTTGTGTACGCCCCCTTCTGTGATGCCATCCAAGCGCACGTTCTCCGGGTCGACCTCGACGAAGACTGGGTGGCCCTTGGGTATGCGCGTCTGGTCGGATGCCGGGGCCCTAACGTATCTACCATTTTTAACAAAGTTGACTGGTGTGGGGTCGTTGTCATTTTCGTTGTCAAAGCCATTGACAGCTAGTGCTGGAACGCGTTTAGTAAACTGAAACCAGTCCGCCCAAGTAACGTAGTAGCCTTCTTCTTCCTTGACATTGTCGCCGAAGAGGAAGTTTGACAGACGAAGGAAGCCGGCGCACATCTTAAACCACCACGTGTACACTGCGTATATACCCTCGGTTGGCTTGTAAAACTTGATGATGACTGGCGTAAGGAAGTTGTAGAACAAAAGGTCGAGCGGGAACTCCAAGAACGGGGCCTCGGTTGTCCAGTGGATAGGCAGCACGTCTGAAGTGATACGACTCAGACTCCATACAACGCCTCCCAAGCATACAATGACAAGAGCTCCATACACAAGGGCGCTGAAGCCAATCTTGCGAAGCTGAGTCGTAACACTTCGCTCGAGGACGTCCCGAACCGGGTGGAACGTTGGGTCATCAGGATCGCGAATGAAGTAGAGCACGCCCTTGCGCATAATCTTGCGGCACATGGCCACAAACAGTGCAAAATGGAACATGTAGGAGGTGCCGATGAACCAATGCACGAAGCAGGATGTCCACGGGCTTTCGCGAGCAAATTGCCATCGGGTGTAGAGTGTAGCATCCTTGAAGAGGGGGAGCATGGCGAGGTCAAGGAGCAGACCGCAGTAGAGTGGAAAAGCCAGCATTTCAATGCTGATGATCAGGATAACCTTGAGCACACCCCCGGCTTGCTGGAGGACCTCTGAGAAGATGCGCTCGATTCTTTGTCCTTGTTGAGACGTACTGAACGGAGTCGCCCGTTTGAGGTAGACTGCACCGCCTATGGCAAAGGAAGCATAGCCTGCAAAGATGGCAATTGTCCGATCACTGGCCGTCCAGCGCTCTATCGAGGTGTATGCAGCAGTCGCGTTTTGGCCGAGGTCGAGATCAAAGGTGAGTTTGTATGATTTTGAAGACGAGATCCAGGCGAACAAGGCGCTGCACACCTGGACAAGTGCAGTCAGCCCGGTTTGCACGAAATGCGGCAACTGGCCGAGCAGCCGGAGGAGAAGCCCGAATGGCGAGTCTGCTGCAACTTCTTCAAAGACAGCGCCAACAAAATTACTTGTTTCGTTCAAGGCGAAGGATGTCGTGTTTTGGAGACTGCGCAAGGCAATGTGAGAGTTGACGCTGAACTGGAAATAGTCGGGGCTGGGTGCGATGGAGGAACTAGCGAGCATCTTTGTGAGACGATCCAAGGCATTGTTCGCAATCGAATGAGCAGGTCCAGTAATAGCACTGGCTGGGCTGTCTACAATCTTTGGCAACACACCCCATGTGAACATTTTTACGAGTACGGAAACAAACCGTGTGGTCCAGTAAACGGATGCAGCACCAAAGAAAAGAGTCGAGTCCACAACAAAGTCTGTTATTGTCGCAATCATCTGGAGAGGAAGCTTGACCAGGAGTGAGATGGGGCTGCCCATGACCAGAATCATGAGTTTACCCCACAGGTAGGGAACCCAGACGGCACAAGCCAGAGTCGCAGAGATCAGCACTGCACTGAATAGAGCGTTTTGGAAGAGACCGATGAGTGGTCCTTGCATGCCGATGAGCTCTAGGATGCCCTCGAGATCTTCTGCATCTTCAATCGCGTCTTGTTCGTTGACGTCGATGCCAGCCTGGGCAGCAGCGACGTCGGGGTCTTGAAGAGGTGGGTTTACAGGCTCTTGGAGTTCGTTTCCTGCAAAAGCGACGAATGGCGCCTCGTCAGCAATATTACGAACGACACGCTCATCGTTTGCGGCTTCTTCAGTTGCTGGCACTTGGGGAGCAACGTCACCATAGACCCAGTCCAGGAAACGAGCCAAGGGAGGGGCAGGAGGTCCCGGTACTTCAAGTCGCTGGTTCTGAACCTGTGCTGGAGGTGCAGCAGCCTCGACTGGGGGTTGCTGTTGTTGTTCCTCGAGCTCAAGGTGTTCTGGCAATGTATCTGAGCCATGTTCTGACTGATCTGAACCGAGATCAGACCTAGCGGTTGTTCCAGCTCCGGCCTCGTCTGCTGTACTCAAGGTATCGTCTTCAGCAGGGGTTGCCAAGTAGTGTCGAAGAGGGCTGTCAATACTGTCGTTGATAGCATCAGCCTCACCTCCATTTTGTGGGTGGCCTCTTTCCAGCGCTTGGTCAGAGGTGTTTTCCACATTGGCATTGGTGACTCGTTGCCAACTTCCACTACTGTGATCGCTGCCAGCCTCTTGAGCTGGTGTTGGCCGGTATATCTGTTCAGACTGAGTTTCTTCTGTTCCCTCGTCCTCCCAAGAATCAAGTATAGCCTCATCTTGGACAGGCCCGTCCTCTGACGCGTGCTGCACGCCACTAAACGACCACGAACTGCCTTCCTCCAAACTGCGTTGGATCTCCGCAGCAATGAATGATTGGTTTCTTGATGGCATGTCTGGTCTTGGAAAAGCATCGGATGAGTCGGATTCAACTGCTTCGGACGCGACTTGGAGGGTCTGGGGGAGACTGCTCGAACTTCTGGAAAGAGCGGAGCTGCTGGGGGTGGAAGCTTGGGATTCGGCGGTACGCTGCTCAGGTGCTTCAAATCTGTTGTAAGCAATTTCCTCTTGTCCAGGGAAGACATCATCTGCTGTTGTGGTCAGAGGTGCTTCGCCCGTTCCTGGCGTTTCTTCCAACGCGCTTCTGATAGCCTCGCTCGACCCGTGCTGTCTGCGAAGTGAAGATGAGCGACGAGAGCTTCCCGAGTTGCCGTGGACGTCAGACGAATCATCATTGTTGGTAGCTGTATCGCCACCAGCGTCCACTCCATTTCTCACGACAAGTCGGGCGGGATGTGGTGGTAAAGCGGGCCAGGCGGGTTGATTGTCTTGCTCATCTACAGAACCATCCTCTTCATCCGTCTCCTCGTCTTCAATCTCAATCTCAACCTCATCTTCGACTTCATTCTCGTCAGCTGCAGCCTCGGGTTCCTCATTGTTTTCCTGATTGGCAGCGGGGTCTGCAGCAGCATTATTGTTGAGCGCCACCATGTTGATGACGGGCTGCTGCTGGACAACCCACTCTCGGATGAGAAAGATCAGGATGAAGGCGACCACCACCAGAAGAGTTATCATCAAGCCCTCAAACACGTCGATTATGAAGCGATTGACGGAGTGAGACTCGAAGCGGTTAAACCAGGGTATTTCCGAGAGCAGCGAAGGATGGCGCACGCCCAGAGGATCCGAGGTCGAATTGTACTCTGTGTGGTTGCTTGAGGGTGATGTGAAAAGAGAGGCTTGCAAAGGAATACCAAACAGGATGCGCTTGGTAAAAGCCCATAGAAGAGATTCGCTGCCTGGGCCAGCAAGAGTTCTGTTCGTAATGGCAGGCCCACGCTGCTCGAGCAAGCCCGCCGTGGCTGGATTTTGCGACACGTTGGCCTGTATAGCCTCGAGGGCGGTGCGGATCCCCTCAAAGTCGAGTGGCGCGCCGTCAGCGGCGTCTGCAGACTCAAAATGGCCGTCTCTTGTCCATCCTCCATCGCCGACCCAGAAGAGACTGCGCCAGACGACGCGCATGCACCAGGGGAGCAGCACCATCCATACCGAGCCCACCAGGACAGCACGACACCACGTCAAGAGCATCTTGAGCACGTGCAGACCGGCGCGGCGCATGAAGACGGCTGTGGGGATGCGGTTGGGCATGCCAGGCTGGTAGAGCTTGGTGAAGCGAAACGACGTCTTGCACAGCTCGCAGTGCTTCTTCTGCGTATGCGACAGCCACTCCATGAGGCATTCCTGGTGGACGTATTTGATGCTGCCGCTGCACTTGCACGGATAGAACAAGGGCTCCTCGAGGGTGCCCTCTCCGCGACAGATGCGGCACGTGTCGGCATCGTCGGCCATGACGGAGCTGGAGGAGGGGGTGTTGTGGGGAGAGTCGGTCCCTGCGTCTGTGAGGAGATCGTCGGTCGCGTCTATGGGCGGCATGTCGGTCGCCATGGGTGGAGTGGGTGCAGACGGCGATGCAGCTGGGGTGTGTTGCTTGGATGATTGAGGCTAGAGATGGTGACAGTGATGGTGGTGGTGGTAGTGGTGGTGGTGCAGAGCAACGTAGGCTGGGGTGGGGGGTTGCGTATATGGCAGGAAGCCGCTGGGAGAGAGGCTCAAGGAACCATGGATGGATGGGTGTCTGTCGTCGATACACGGACGCAGGCACAGACACACGGGCAGAGTTGGAGTGGCAGAGTGGCAGAGTGGGTAGGCCAAGTGGATAGGCCAAGTGAGTGGAGCGCAGGGCTGGCTTGCCCAAACTCGCCGCCGGGAGTCGCGCGGTCATGTCGTCGAGGTCTTGGCGGGGCTTGCTTGCCCTGTCTTGTCTGTCGTGGTACGCTATTACATAGGGCAACACTACCACTACCACTACCACTACTATTGCCACTACTATTGCCACCACTACTACTATTGTCACTACCACTACCACTACCACTACCACCGCCACCAATGCTAACACTACTGCTGTCACTACCGTCACCTTTACTTTCATTGCCATCACCACTACCGCTGGCACCGCTGCTGATGCTACCCCTGCTACGACAACAACTCCTGCCACAGCAACAACCCCTACATGACCACCATCATCAACCGCCCATGCACGTGACCATACCACACGAAAGTGGGACAGCTACTTACCTCACCGTGGCTGTATTTATCTACCTACCTCACCGTTGTGTTTTATCTACATTACCCTGGCAGACTAGCACAGCAGCCCTTCACATGCTTGCGTACGAGTGCCAACCCCGCAAACGGCCGTCGTATCTGCCCTGCAGCGCGCGAACAAGCACGCGAGACACGACGCACACGACGCAGCCACCCATATTCACAGTCGCATTCACATTCACATTCAAATTCACCTTCTCACTCATTTTCACGCTGCTGCGTCTCTTGGCGTCCCCTTGCATTCCGTCTGAACTGACGTGCCGTGCGCTCGTCACCGTCGTGGCCCGTTTCCTGCTCTCTTCCCCGTTTGCACGTGCAATTACATCACTGCTGGCTGGCTTGCTTGCCTGAAGCTCGGGCGTGCATCGCATCGCCTAGCAACTTTAGCACACATCTCTCACCTCTCCACCAACCCCCAGGCGAAGCTGCGTGTATCCAGCTGCTACCACGACGACGACGACGACGACGACGACGACGGCCAGCTTTAATTGTTCGTCTTCTCCGTGACCGTGACCGTGACCGTGGCGCTGCACTCCTTCTCGCTAACACCCCACACAGTAGCCAGCCCAGCAACGTCATCGACCACCAGAGCCCGCCGTAGCACGCGAGCAGCCGTCGATCGTCTCTTGCTGCCGCCATCATGGCTGTCCAGATGAACGGCCGGGCCAAGAAGCCCAAGAAGCCTGCTGCCAGCGGTGGCCCCAAGAGTAACCTCAATGGCAGTGCAAACGGCCACGCTGAAAAGGCACAGCTCTCCACGCCTGCCACACGGTCCAAGGGCTCGAGGAAGCCCAGAAGAAGCGTCGTGGGAGCTTTGACAAGCATCATTGCAAGGTGTGTGCACGCCAAAAAGCACCCCTCTCCCACCTGCACGCACTGACCCTTTGCAGGCTGGTGACATGGTACCTCATCATCACGACGGCTTTCCGGTGTCCCTCGTCCCTCTCTGAGATCGACGCCTCGTCTGCACGTGTGTGCAAACCGTACCTGCAAGCCCGGTTGCACGCAGCCCCCTACCTGGACCCCTACTACCAGACATACGTGGCTCCCCAAGTCGACAAAGTCAAGCCCTACGCCGATCGCTTCTACACCCCTGCCGCAGCCTTCACCAAGGAAAAGTACGCCACCTACGGCGCGCACCGAGTCGAACACGCGAAGAAGTTTGCCGAGGCCAATTGGGACAAGACTGCCCGCCCTCAGCTCCAGATTGCTCAGGGCAAAGCCAAGGCACAGTACGACCTGTATCTTGCCCCCCATGTCCAAAAGGGCTTGAAAGCTGCTGCTCCCTACTACGACCAGGCCAAGGCGAGCGCAGATGAAATCTACCACAGCTCCATTGTACCTGCATACCAGGCTTCTTTGCCCTACCTTCGTGAAGGCTACATTCAAGGCAATCATGCCGTGGTGCATGTCATCTTCCCCCACGTTCGTTCCGCCAAGGATACTGCTTGGACCTTCTTCCTCAGGACCGTGTGGCCCCAGCTTCGCGTTCTCTATGGCGACAACGTCGAACCCCAGCTCGTCCGCATCTCAGAGCGTCTTGGACGATACAGGGATCAGCAAAAAGTTGAGTCTGTAGTCAATGCTTTTGACTCACAAACGTAAGTCACCATGAACGTTCTTCTACTCGTCAGTGCTAATCAGCACACAGACCCATTGCATCCGAGCTGACCGAGACTACTCGTAGTGCTGCCAGCTCAGTTGCCGCGTCTGCATCTCCTAGCTCGGACACAAAGTCTGGTTGGGGCGTCCTCGATGAGTACTTTGGCAGCGACTCTTCTAGCACGGCGTCTGGAGAAGCTCAGCCTGAGACTGCAACTCCGCCCGCCGAGACCAAGCTTACTGGTGCCGAGTTGAAGGCCAAACTCAACGAGGATCTCGAAAAGTGGCAGACCAAGTTTGCCACAGCCGCAGACAAGGGTTCTGAGGACTTGGAGCACCGAGTCGCTGAAATCACCAAGCGTCAGATCGACAACGCTGTCAATGGACACGGCCGAGCCTTGGTTACCAAGCTTGAGGAGACTGCCGACGCAACTGTCGCGAAACTCAAGAGGTACATCAAGCAGACTGTCAAGGCCATCCCCGAGGACGCCACCGAGCAGGATCTCGAGGAAGCGTACGAGCACTGTGATGCCAAAACACGCGATCTTGGACTTGCGGTCAAGGAAAAGGCTCAAGATGTTCGTGCTTGGAAGGCGGCGTACGACCAAGAGACAGATACTCTGGTCCAGGCCGCAGTCAAGAGCACCGTCGAGGTGCTTGACAAGATCCACGGTCTGGGTCTTCAAGAAGTTGGAATGCGCTGGGCCTGGACTGATGGCGTGACCTATAAAGACTGGCAAAAGTACCACAAGTTGAGGGAAACCCTGACAGAGTGGCAAGCCGAGGTCGAATCCGTCGGATCAAAGCACGAGGGTCTCCGTGCCGCGCACGAAGAGGCCAAGAACCTCGAAGATGAGGCCATGGCCATTGCCTCTCAGATGGTCAACGAGTTGATCCGCCTCAAGGATGTTTCCAAGTGGAAGATCTGGGCTGGTGATGCTTCCGACGACTTCTCAGACCAAAAGGTTCCTGTCCGCGTTTTCAATGCTGCTCAGCAAGTCTTGGAGAACGTCGCAAAGGTCTCAACTCAAGCTTCCGAGGCCATTCTGGGCAGCGAGACACCAGTTTCCGAGAGTGTAGCTTCCTCTGTGCAGAGTGCATTCTCCGATGCGTCCGTCAAGGTGTCGTCTCAGGTTTCTGCCGCCTCTGAGGCTGTTTTGGGTAGTGAGACCCCGGCTGCAGAAGACGTTGCCTCTTCGGTCAAGGGCGCGCTCTCTGGCGCTTCTTCAAAGATCTCTGAAGCTGTTGTTGGTTCGGAGACTCCATTGGCAGAGAGCGTGCTCTCTCAAGCCTCGTCATCGGCCTCCGAAGCCGTCGAGAAGGTAGAAAGCGCGGCTCAACAGGCAAAGGAGATTGTTGAAGAAAAGATCCACGATGCAACTGCATCTCCCAAGAAGGTCTGGGGCGGAGTGAATGCGCAGGCCTTTGCCGAGGCCAGGGAGGTCATCTTCGACGAACCCCTTGATGACGGTGACGACGACGAGGCTTACTCAGTCAAGCTCCAAAGTTTGGTCGCAGATGCCGGAGACCGTGCTGCTGAGTTGAGCAGGGCTGTCAGTGAGGCATTGCTGGGCGCAACTACAACCCAGGGATCCGTTGAATCTGCCATTTCTCTTGCTAGCGAGCAGTACGCAAAGGCTATTGCTGCGGCTTCGAAAGTCCTGTATGGTACTGAGAAGCAGCCAATTGAGAGCGCAACCAGCGTTGCGTCTGAGAAGTTTGCCCAGGCAGTTACTGCGTAAGTTCCAAGCCATCCCCATTAGACGTGTATTAACCATATTGCAGTGCCTCGTACGCAATCTACGGCACTCCCACGCCTACCGCAATCTTCCAGACTGTGCAGATTGGCGCAAGCTCCCGCTACAACGAGGCTGTGCGCCTGGCAAGTGAGCAGCTCGCAAACGCAAAGTCCCAACTGTCGCAGATTGTCTCAGGAACACCAAAACCCGCTCACGAGACGATGTTGTCGCTATTTGAGAGGGCCTACTCTGATTCTGTTGCCGCTGCCAGCGATCGCCTGCAAGCTGCGCTTCAATATACCAACTCGGTCAAGAGCTACGCCGCTGGTCCTACCCAGGGCTACTTTGAATCCGTGTCTTCGATTGCTTCCTCTAGGCTCTCCGAGGGCCTCAGCCAGGCCTCTGCTCAGTTTTCATCCAAGCCCACACCTGCCATTGACGGTGCTCGTCGTCAATACTACGAGGCTATTGGACTTGCTCACGCACGTTACTCCGAATTTGTGGACGCGGCATCGAGCGGCATCTATGGCCCTCAGCAGGGAACTTTTGAATCCATGGCCTCGGTAGCATCTGTATCCGCTGCATCTGTCGCATCTGTCGCGTCTGCCAATGCTGCTGCTGCCGTCTCTGGTGTCTCTGCATCTGCGCAAGCTGTGGTGTCAAACGTCCAGGCTGGCGCCGAATCTCTAGCTTCTCAAGTCAGCTCTGGCGTCATTGGGTCCGAAACGCCATGGACTGAGTCGGTTGCGTCTCAGGCGAGTGGGAACTGGGAAGCCTTGATTGCCAAAGCCAGCAGCCAGGTTTACGGACAGCCCACACCTTGGGCAGAGTCAATCTACTCTCAAGCAGGCGAGTACAGTGCTCAGGCTACTTCAAAGGTTGCCCAGCAATACGCTGACGTCCAAGCTCTGATCTCGGAGCTGGTTATTGGAAAGGAGCCCGACTTCACAGAGAGCGTCATGAACCGTTTTGCTTCTGCCTACTACACCGGTATCCCGGCAGCTGTATCATCAGTCCAGTCGTACGCTAGCGAGAATCTCGACTCTGCAACTTCGTATGCTGGCGAGAGCTTCGAGGCCGTGACTGAGGCAGCTGCAGATGTTTACGCTTCTGCTTCGTCGGTTGTCAGCTCCATCTTTACGCCTCCCGCCGCCATCGAGACTATCCTGAGCCAGGCCAGCGCATCCATCGACCTAGCTCTCGAAAGCGCGTCCATTGCCGTTTATGGCACTCCCAAGGGCGCAGCTGACCAGGCTAGCGAGTCTGTCGCCAGCGTATACGCCTCCATCCAATCCCAAGTCAGCGAGTACGTGTACGGTACTAAACAGGCTCAAGACAGCTTTTCTGCCGCCGCAATCAGCGCTCAGGCTGCTATCAGTGCTGCCATCTTCGGCACACCCACCCCTACCGCCTATGCTGCCTCAATCACCAGTGGTGCTGGAAGCGTCTACAGCTCGGTGGCTTCGGTTGCTAGCGAGAACGTCGACAACGCCTATTCTGCAATCAGCTCTGCCGTATACGGCCCTGAGCAGGGTGCCCTAGAGAGCGCAAGCAACAGAATCATTGCTGCTGTCGAGGCCGCCAACTCTAGGATCAGCGAGATGTATGCGAGCGGAAGTAAGACTCTCGAGGAAGCTGCCAGCAGCGTTGCAAGTGTCGCTAGCGATGCAACGCAGCGTGCCAAGGATGAGTTGTAGGATTCTCACACACCATGTCCCTAGATGATTGTAGCGGAGAGTGCTCCAAGGCCGTCTGTTTCCCAAGATGGTGTTGGGGATTTGTGTTTATGGTGTGATCCATATCTCTGGCTCCTTCGCTTTTCCCAGCAATGCTCGTGGGCGCAAAAACGGAATGGTTTGCACAACTCACCCATTAACTAAGCAGAATCTGGGATTGCGCGTTCGCCTACCCAACAAGGCTACACGGGTAGTGGAATCTTCAGTCATCGACCTATCGAAATTACTGTCTGCCAGTGACGAGAGCCTGGCGCAAAGACGAACCTCTTACCTCTCCACCTCTCGATATTGCAGCCAGAAAGGCACGCAAAATTGCTCCAAAACTCTTCAACAACAAGCTCCTCCAATTGGAGATGCATCCTCTTATGGAGTTTGAATATAGCTGTGCTAAATTCACCAGCGCGGTGGCTTTCTCCAACACGTATCTTGTCACGACCAACAAGAACACGACGACTTTTACGCCCATATACATCATCACCGTCGTTAGCACTATATACCATGTATCAACGTTACCTTTACCCTTTGCATTTTTGTTCACCTTCAGATTAATATCCTAATTCGTGCCCATCGTGACCACACTTTGTTCCTCGTTTCTCTCGGTTTGCAGCACACGGCATCCCGCCACATTGTCTTTTTGGACTAATAGGACTGACTTCATTGGCGTATAACTACCACGACCACCATTTTCTATTCTACAAAAGGCGTGTGGAGCAATGGCAAGATCATTTTCTATTTTGATTATCACGCGCCGCTTATCTTACCATGTCAAAGGGCTTGCTTTCTTTAGTCTGCCGTTAAGCCAGCGTGTTGATTCTTCCAGTCGAGAAATATATCATTACCATATACCTCCTTTCAAGGGTTTCGGTTACAATTGTGTGTTTGTGTGATGTAGTGTCTTCTTGTATGGCTTCACCCAGGCGAGAAGCACCACACAGGGATAGAACTACAACTGAACTGGGTTGGTGCTTGCTAATGCAACCTCACATCACACCACATACCTACCGTACACTTGAAAGTTATCACTGCATGACCAGCAACCCAGGCACTCAGTATCTCATCATCTCCTCTACACAGCCTGGAGTAAAATCAGAGTCAAGAAGGTAAGTAGAGCAGAAGGGAGGGGAGAATGTTGCCTTGAGGATAGTGAGGAGGACGGCGAGAAAATAAGTATGATGGCGGGGAGCGGAAAATGTGTTATGATGCTTGAAAAAAATCTATGGTAAAAAGTATGAATGGAGAGAGAAGGGTGATGAGATATGGTGGAGGAGAGAACATGGGCAAAAAAGAAGTGACTTGTCTGAGGCTTGAACTCAGGACCTTCAGTGTACTAACGGAATGTTAGACTGACGTGATAACCAACTACACCAACGAGCCTGGATGATTTGATGGAGATTTTCGAATTTCCAATATTTTTAATGTTGTAACTCTATTCAAATCTATCAAGCTATTATGCGTTGTGGATATCATGCAATCTCCAGGCCATCTTTTTCCATACCAAAGCACAAATACAATTAATAGCCCTACATCTTGAACGACTACAATAAACCACCCATCTGACAAGCATTGCACTAACTCGCTTCACCCAGACACGCGACAACGCATTCCCACACCCCTGTCCATCACATCACGCGCAGTGCGTCATCAACCCCCCCCCAACCAACACCACTCAACCACGACACAACATCACTCGACCAACCAACCAATCACCTTCCCCTCCCTTGCACAAAACTACGCTATACTCTCCTACACCACACCCTCCCCTACCTCCAAAAGAAACATACCCGACGCACTATCCAAGAAAGAAAATAAAAAATGTCGGCACCAGCAGTAGCAGCAGCATCAGCACCAACCAACCCCGCCGACCTAAAAACCCCGGCAGCGTGCATTGCAGACTTTTGCCTCATCCCGCTGGGGACGCCGACGGCAAGCGTGTCGAAGCAGATTGCTGCTGTGCAGCGGCTGCTCAAGAAGAGCGGGTTGAGCTATGAGATGCGGAGTGCGGGGACGACAGTTGGTTAGTACATGATAAAAGTTTGAATATTATTATAATTTTTTTTTCGATTTTTTTTAAATCATTTTACTTCACATGTTTGTGTTGGTTTATGGTACGGGGGGAGGAGTGTAATAAACTTTCAAGATGGTGCATTTATTTCATGTGGTTGGAAGAGGAAGGAGGGGGGTTACAAGAGTCTATTTAGGAAAAAAAAGATGCTAATGCTTGTGTAGAAGGGTCTTGGGATGATGTGATGCGTGTTATTGGGCAGTGTCACGCGATGCTGCATGAGGAAGGGGTGGTGAGGATTCAGAGCGATATTAGGGTGGGGTCGAGGACGGATAAGAAGCAGGGGTTTAGGGATAAGGTGGAGGCTGTGGAGAGGCTGTTGGAGGGGGATGAGGAGGGGAAGTGAAGTGAAAGAATAGAAGAGAGGAGAGAGGAGGAGATGAGATTGTTTGTTAGTAGGGATGGAGTGATGTGTTTGGGGGGAAGGGATGAGAGGGTGGATGGGTAGGTCGGGAGATGAACAACAATATCACTCGACGTCTGTTTTCGTCTGTTCTCTTCTCGGCCGTCTGGATATGCTCACACCCGAGCGCATGTGCAATTTTTCCCCCCCCCCCCCGCATGATTTTCAAGGTCTGGCCAAAAGTTCGTTTTTCCTAGATTCAGGCCTTGTTTTTTCGCCCGCCATCGCGGTAACGACTGGGGTGGCTGAAGGAAAATCAACGTGTCGCTGGCCATGGGCATGGCATGCAGGGTTCGCATCGCTTTGATCGCGCGGGGTGCAAACGAGTGGCCTGGGATGGGTGGTGTGCAAGATTACACCGCATGTGTGTGCGTAGACGCTGGTTTGTCGCTGCGGAAATGGGATGCATTAAAGGCAGTCCTCGCATCTCTGCGCGCTCGCCAGGCGACAATCACCAGGTGTGTGTGTGAGTGTGTGTGACGCGTGCAAATCAACAGTCGCAGTGTTTCAGATTCACCGCCTGTTGTAGATATTCTTGGCTCATCGACGTTCACATGCGCCGCGGGTAGAACTCCGGCCCGCAGGCGCACGGCCGAAGAAAAGTTGGATTGACGTCGGTAGGGGGGCGCATTGTAGCCGAGCTGTGGGCAGTGCCATCATCACAAATCCCGACTTTGACCGTTGCCGCAAAATCCTTTGACCGTGAACCGTGGACGTCTGGCCTCTGCATCTCTCACTCCACCATCACCCGCCCCCTGACGTTTGTTCTTGCTGCATCGTGCAGCTGCCAGTACGAATTCCTGCCTGCCGCATTAACCCCTCCATCTCCCTTCCCCCAACCCGGCCTCCCTTTTGCTAGAGTCGTGACGGGCCCCGTTCACGCGCAGTCAAGAAGGCATGCACGCGACACCACATCCATCCGCACAAACACGCTCCACACCCGTCCATCGCTAGGAACGCCCACGCCCCCCGCCAACCTGCAGCCATGGCCTTCAACTTCAACTGGTCGCCGCTGATTGCCGACACTTCGCGCGCGCGGGACATGCTCACCGCGGCGCTGAACAAGTCGCCCAAGCCGCCCATCATTGTCGACGACATCATCGTCACCGAGCTGAACCTGGGCACCACGCCCCCCGAGCTGGAGATTCTGGAGATTGGCGACCTGGCCGAGGACCGCTTTCGTGGAATCTTCAAAATGTCGTATACAGGCGACGCGTTCCTGACGCTAAAGACCAAAGTCCAGGCCAATCCACTAAAAACATATCTGTCGACCAAACCAGACTTTGCCTCGCCACAGCCACTAGCAGCAGCATCCGGCCTGACGATACCGCTGCAGATAACGCTGTCCAACATCCGCCTGTCGGGGTTTGTGATTCTCGTCTTTTCCAAGCAAAAGGGGTTGACGCTGGTGTTCCGCAATGATCCGCTCGAATCGCTCAAGGTGTCGTCGACGTTTGACTCGATCCCGTTTGTGCGCGACTATCTGCAAAAGGAGATTGAGGGACAGCTGCGCATCCTGTTCATGGAAGACCTGCCTGCTATCATCCATCGCTTGTCCTTGCGACTCCTGTCGCCCGAGTTCCAGGAGCTGGAGACGGAAACGGTGGAGAGACTCGAGGGCGGTGAAGACACCACTGAGCCCATTGACCCGTTGGCAACGCCGCCACAAGATGCCGTAGATGCGTTTGGCAACCCCCTGAACGAATCCCAGATCTCTGCCCTATCACTTGACCCTGCTGGCGAGACCCATGCGTCCTTTTCTCAGAAGAACATCTTACGTCTAGCAGCGCTTTCAGAGTCGCAGCGTACCCTGTCCCTCTTCACGCCGGGTATCCGCGATGCCGTCTTCCGTGCCTGGGCAGGCCATCCAGACCGAACTGACTCTGGCGCCATCACCCCGGCCCTCACCCAAGGAAGTCTTTCAAGAATACAGTCTACGTTTGGCAGTCTGAAATCGAATGCCCCGTCTGTCGCCTCTGGCAGCACTGGCGACGAAACCCACAGCTCGCGGCCAACCGTGTCGTCCTCGTACTCTACAGGAGGACTAAGCCTTGGCAACAATCGCTCGCGCACTGGTCAAATGCGCAAGCGCAAGAAGCGCGTTGTCGACTTGCGCAAGAAACCAGATGATGCCGAGCTCTCGACTGGAACGAACACGCCAATCACAAGCACATGCCCCTCAGAAACGTCAAGCGTTATCCCCGAGGAGTGCGAACGAGACGATGTCATTACTCCACCGAGAACCCCTTCCAAGCCAGGACTCCGCTTTGAAGGCAAGCACGGCAGTTTGGATGTAGGCGAGCCAAGCCGTCTGTCCGAGCATGAAGCCGTTCTCGCGCCGTCAATCCATCTTACCTCTCCGCCGCGAATGAACATTAAGCAGAAACAAAGAGCAGAAGAGCCAGCAGCAACACCAGTAGCAACACTAGCTCGCTCACGCTCACGCACCTCGCCAAAACGCCCTACACTAGGCCACTCTCAGCTTCTCAATGCGCAACAGTCCACATCTCCACTCCTCCGCTCCCTGTCCATGGACAAAGTATACGGCCTGTCGTCGCCAAAGTCCAACGCAGAAAGCTCTGGCGGTATCCTTGAGCAGGCATGGATGCAGAAGATTGCACAAGAGATTGCGCGCAAAGTCCAGGACGAGAAGGACCGCGGATCGCCACGAAGGAAAGACTCAAAAGCCTCTCGTCGAGTATGGGCAGGGAGCGATGACGAGATGGAGGCGCCGCCTGCGTATGTTGCGTGAAAAAAATAGAAAAAAATAGAAAAAACTAGGAAAAATCGACGAGGAAGAAGAAGAGGAAGAAAATTCGACAGATTACCAGTGGACCAAAATTAGCATATTTCTAATGAACTTACGAGAAACGAATTTCCTATGTTGTCAATTGGGGGTTGAACGGTTGAACCGGGTATATATATTGGTTTGGGCAGACAAAAAGTTGTGTGGAATGGACGGTGCATTGGGTAGAATGTAGAGTAAAGGGTTGGTATTTTTCGAACCGACCTAGACTGTCGGGGGCGAGGGTTAGGATTGGGATTGAGATTGGGGGGTGATTGCTGGTTGGCGCACCTATCCCTAGAAGCATGTCGCTTTTCATTCAAGTCAATAGTGTGGTTCGGTATTGGCGATGCAGATGTGGAAAGTCCACTCACTTATGAGTCAATAATATACTCATCTCTTACTTGTCGCGCTGGAGGTGATGTGAATGTTGGAAATTCTGGTATGCTCTGACGTTCTGTGATGGCTTGACGTGCTGGATCGCTTCTCTTGACATTTACTTCCTTCTCCATTTCTGCATGGAGACAAACACAACCAAGCAGCGAACGAGATTAGGCTGGCCAAAGGCGAGAATTCATGGTTTGCCAGAGATAACATCGCAACGAGGAGTATTAATGATGCAGGACGAGCACCTTCCACTCCCACCGCACATGCACCTTCTCGCCAAGCAGCAGGCCATCAAAGACAACACCAACTGAACACACCGCCTTGGAACCGCACAGTCGCACCAACACACCAAATTACATACACATCACCTACCCCTGGCCTAAAAATACCTTTCCACAATGAGGATGATTGGTGCTGGCATGGCATGCGCTGGCGACCAACCAACCAGGCGTGCGTTGCCGTGCCAGCGCCCGTGTTTACACAATGGCGTCACTCAGCGTCGCGTCCCCAGCCTCCTCTTCAACCTCCTCCCAGCCACGTGCAAATCTCCCACTGCACCTCAACTACCCACCCACTCAACATTTCCAGCAGAGAAGTACCTTTTTATTACTCATTCACTCATTCTTCTGAAATAAGGGGAATAAAAGAAAAAAGAAATCATTTTACGACTTGATCGAGTGCTGTCTGATTATTTGGATAGACGATTGTTGCCTCGACTACCACATCCACCTTGACTGTCGTCTCCTCGACTACACCTCGTGGACTCGCCATCATGGCGCCTCATCTTGATCTCGCCGCGACGGTGCACCGTCTCACCAGGCGAAACGATGCGTATAAGCAACTCGCCGCTGCAGGCGCCAAACCACCCACCGACTTGGCAGGCCCAGGCTTCCAGGTGCTCTTCGCGTTCATTGGAGTCGGCATGACGCTCACAGCCATCTGGTTCTTCTTCTGGGCCAAGAACGGCGGCTTCAAGTGGCGCAAGGACGACTGGGAGGACTACAAATCGACGGTGATGCGACGCAAGGGCCCTGACGGAAAGACGCTGTCCAATGCCACCAAGAGTACGATCCTGGGCGGTGGAAGTGTTGTGCACGGAGGCAGCTACGGCGCCGAGAGCAGCGTGGGATACACCGACGAGACAGGCACCACTGCCGACATCAACGACAACGAGTACCGTGACGCAGAAGAGGGCAAGGCACGTGGCGCCGGCATCCGTGGCGGCGATGGCAACCACGACCGTAAGAAGAAGCGCCGCGACAACACCAACGACTACAACGACCCTGAGCTCCGCCACTACCGCAGCGAGAAGCCTGCCCGTGTCGGCGGCCTCAACCGCCAGGCCGACGGCATGTACACTGACTACTCTGGCTCGCAGCCCTCTGAAATCGGATCCAACATCTCTAGCCAGCCGCTTGTCAAGAAGGAAAAGAAGGACCCTAAGAAGGAAGCCAAGGCAAAGGAGATGCGTGCTCGTGAACGCATGAAGAACGCCAAAGCCGCCGAAAAGGAAGCCGCCCGTGTTGCCGCCCTCGATGCCAAAGCCCAAAAGGTCGAAGCCAAACGTGAAAAGGATGCTGCAAAGAAGGCGAAGAAGGCCAAGTCTGTCATGTCCGATTCCCCTGAAATGGCAGAAGTCACCCGCCCCTTGACGGCATACACAAACGCATACACTGAATACACCGAATACAACGCTCCCTCCGAGGCCGTGGCACCCGTTCCAGCTCCTGTCCCAACCCAAAAGCTAATCACTGGCCCCCGCCGCGCCCCTCCTTCGGCAGCATACTCATTCACTACCGGCGACGACACAAACACGGTTGTCAGCAGCGCCTACACCGCCCCACAGTCAGAAACGCACCGCAGCGAAGCCGCAGAATCCTCCTACTACTCCGACTACCGCCCCAAGGCCGAGCTCCCCAAGTACTCTGACCCCAACAAGCACGCCCCCCGCTCGTCCTCCAAGCCCCGCTCGTCCTCCAAGCCCCGCACGCGTCCCTCAGGCTCCCGCCCCTCATCCTCCACCCGCCCAACATCCTCCCGCCCCGCGGACGCGCACCCCTCTGCGCGCCCCTCTGGCGCACGCCCCCCTTCCAAATCCCGCCCTAACAGCTCCCGTCCCTCGCGCAGCGCATACACTGCCGCGCCCCCCTCTGACATCTTCACCACCACCAACGGTGACGCCCAGGGCCACATGTCGTATCCATGCCACATCCCCGGGCTGAGCCAATACGCCGAGAGCGTCGGTGTCAGCGAGAGCGTCAGCCAAGTTGGCGGGCCGCGCGGGAGAGGCCGCGACGTTATGGACGGGTATCGCCGCGGGGGAGCGGGCAAGGGGAGGAGGGACAGCTTGAGCGATAGCGATTGATTGATTGATTGATTGATTCATGGCTTTGATGGCGTTTTTTTTTGGTTTCAACTTTTTTCTTCTTTCCCCCCCTCCTCTTTTTCGAGGGGATAGCATGTGAATGAATGGACGGACGGATGGATCGACAGACAAAGAGAATGACGAAGAGACTGGACGAATGGAAATGGAAATGGGAATGGTACGATATGATTCGACTCGATACGACATGGCATGGTATACCAATCAACCGACTGACTGACTGAATGACTTGGTTTGATTTGCTTCGGTGTAGTACGTAAGACGCGTAATGAATGCTCGCTCACTCACAGCAGAGCAGAGTACATCCGTAGATGCAATGATACAACAATACAATACAACAATTTAACACATTGATATTTTTTTATTCGACTAATCCCAGCGGCGGAAAAAGCTTTTTTGGTGTCTTCCGATCAAGTAATCAATCTACTTTTTCCCTTTTTTCCTATTCTTTCCTATCTCCTCTCCTCTCCTCTCTTCTCCTTTTCATTCTTTACGGGGAAAAAGAGAGGTAAAAAAGAGGTATTAAAACACTGCCAAATACAAGACTTTTCAAGTCCTAGCCAGCGACTAACCAACTCCTATAGACACTACAATCTCCTTTTTTGGATACGGATGCGTCTAATCATCCTCTGTCAAATCACCATACTCCCACATCCCTCTCCTCTCCTCCTTGGCTACATCTTGCTTGCTCTTCAACGCCTTCAGCACGTCACCTGCGCTCCTCTCCCACGCCTTGAGCTTCTTGGGCACCATGGCTAACCCTTCGGAGATGACGTCAGCGTTTACACTTTCCTCACCCGACTTGCTTTCCTTGGGGTCAAATAGCGTGACCCACAGTAGGCCGTCCTTGTCGGCCTGGTCTACGTTTGCGACGAGCGGTCGGCCGGCGGTTTCTTGGCTGATAAAATGCACAGAGTCGGCCAGGTACTCGGGGTTGCCGGGGAGCTGGATGAAGGAGAGTTGCGCGTCAATGGCCTGGGGACGGAGCTTCGAGGGCAGAAACTGTGCTTGCGAGAGTGGGCGGAGACGGGACCATGGGATGGTTTCCGAGTTGCCATAGTCAATGTAGACGACTTCTGCCTTTTGCGCGTCGCGGTCGTTGCGGCGGATGCGGGCGCGGTACCATGTGTCGTCTTCGGTGAACTTTGCGGCGACAAACTCGCCCGCCTTGGGGGCGCCGGGGAGGCCGGCCGAGTTGGTGGGGTTGAGGTGGAATTTGCTGAATGCGCTCATGAGTTCGGTGAGGGCAGCGGTGCCGGTGCCGACCTGTTGTAGCTTTAGGCGGCCTTCGTCTGTGACGTGTGTGACGACGACATCGCGGTAGTCCTTTTGCCTTGCAACTGGGGCGTCGCCGTTGGAGGCTTGGGTAGGGGCAGCGGCCGACTCCTCGGCATCCTCGTCCTGCGAAGGGTCGTACTCTTGCCACAGGTTCTTGCGGGCGTCCTTTGCCTTTTGCTCTGCGGCGAAGAGCTCGTTTGCGTTACCAGACTTCTCGGCCGAGTAGGCGTGGACGGACGCAAGACCCTCCTCAACGAGCGTCTTGGCAAACGATTCGCGGTTGACGTAGATGGTGCCGATGAAACCACCGACCTTGTCGCAGTCCTCGACGTCAATCTCGACATCTCGCTGTTGCAGGCGCTTGTTGGCAAATTCGTGTGCCTCCTTGCCAAAGGGCTCGCCCTTGTCGGTCTCATTCCTCGCAGACTTGGGCGCGCGGATTCCAGACAGGACAAATGTCAGCTTGGCATTCTCACGGGGAACAAGCACAGTGTAGCGCGAGGCGGACTTGACGTAGTCGACAATGGCGGGAACCCTGCGCTGGCGGGACAGGAGCGTGAGCTGGCGCTTGGCCTTTTCGAGAGACTCGGAGTAGTCGACGTATTGCTTCGCCGAGGGTGCCTTTGGCGACCAGAGCCCCTTTTGCTGGTCCTGGGCCGTTTGCTCGGCAAGCAGCAGGTCGTCGTAGATGGGGCTCCTGTCGGTGTCGTCCTGGCGGTGGCGGATGACAGTGGCCATGCCGTTTTCGACCAAAAGCAGGCCAATGTTCTTACCCTGGAGCGAGACGGTGGCCATCTCGCGCTCGTCGTAGCCCTCACTTCCGGGACGCTTGCCATCAACTGAGACCTTGACGTGCTTTCCAATGAGCTTCTTTCGCAGAAACTCCTTTGCCTCTGGTACCCACGGCGCCTGGTTGGGGTCTGTGGGCTTGGGCTGGCGTACGCTGCTGAGATTGATGCGCTTCTCGTCGCCCGCCTTGGTGCGGACAAAGAGGGTGTCGGCGCTCTGGATTCTGGTGACGACGGCCTCGACCTCGTTGGCCTTGTTGGCCTTGGGCGCGACATGGCCCTGGTAGATGCCAGCGCGCGAGTCCTTGGCGACCTTCTCGGCCAGGCGCAGGACGCTCATCTGCTGGCCGAGCAGCGTGGTGTGGTGGTCGGTGCACTTGGCTAGGCCGGCCTTGAGGATAAAGGGGGCGATGCTGCCCTGGGTGGGGTGCTTGATGTCGGCGACGAGCTGGCCGTTGGGCGTGGTGCCCAGGACGACGGCGCTGACGTTGCGCTGCAGCAGGCGCGACTCGACGTACTGCTGAGCCTCTTCGCCAAAGGGCTCGGCGGGTGACTCCTTGCCGTCCGAGGGGTTGGTACGCTTGGTGGCGGGGGCGCGGACGCCGGCGAGCAGGACCATGGTCTGGAGGTGCTCAGTAGGCGAGAGCACGAAGCGCACGATGAGGCGGTCGCCGGTGAGGACCTTTTCGACGATTGCTGTGGTGGGGTTAGTGAGTGAGTGGGGGAGTGAGGGGATGAATGGGGGAGTAGGGGTTAGGAGGGGAAGGATTGTGTGAGTGAGGAGGTGAGTGTGGAGGTGAGTGAGTGAGGTGAGTGCATTGAGGAAGGAGTGAGGGAGGTGAGTGAGTGTAGGGAAGGAGTGGATGAGTGAGGGGAGTGAATGAACGGGTAACGTGAGGGAGGTGAGGAATGCCATGAAGAAGAGGAAGAAGTAAAGCAACACTCACCCGTCAGGTCCTGCCCCTTGTGCTCATCGACAAACTTCTGTGCATCGCCAAGCTCCTGCTGCACGTTGATGCGGCTGGCACCCTCCTGCCACAGGCCCTTTGAGTCTGCACGTGCCCGTGCCTCGACGACCTGCAGACGCTCCAGTAGCTGGGTAGCCTCCTCCGAGTCCTCCTTGCGGGCGGCATCATCGCGCAGTTTGACCCAGCCCTCGGCCACGGCCTGCTCGGGCAGCACAATGCGGCCCGGCAGCACCAGCAGCCCGTACTCGCGGTTGGCGCCCGTGGGGATCTTGTACAGCACCTGGAAGCGTACGACCTTGCCGACCAGCAGGCGGCGCAGGTAGTCTCGTGACTCAAAGGCAAACTGCTCGTCGCCCTCGCGGCGCAGGCGTGGCGCCGTGACAAAGGCCAGGCTCAATGTGCGCTCCTGCTTGGGGTTGTTGATGTTGTGCAGCACTACCGTGTCGCCCGAGAGCACGGCCTTGACTTTTGCTTCGAACGTGTTGGCCGCCATGGTGGATGGGTGTGGATGTGGATGTTGCTGCTGGGACGGGGTGGAGCTGTTAGTCGAGTCTCCTGGAGCTTGCTTGCGTGCTTGACTTGGCCACACAACCCAAACTGAGTGCTTACCTGGCCAAAAGAGAGGGAATCCCACGAGAAACGCAGAAACAAGATGCAATTGACGTCCAAAATGCGCTTTCTGGCGTGAGAAAGCGAGGCGGGCCGGATGGGATGTGGACACTGTGGACACTGTGGTAGCTTAACCCAGAGGGAGTTATTCGGGACCCCTGTCACGCTAGTGGTTATATGTGGGGTCAGCCTTGCCAAGCGGAAGCCAGCGAGGTGTTCGTGCGACCCTGTCCACGTGCGCATCTCCTCTCCGCCATCACTTGCTTTTATCAGCTGTTGCGTTCTTTGTTTCTTGGGGATTGTAATGCTTGCTGAGGCGCCACCTTTAAGCCACACGTCAGAGACCATGATGCTATCCGCGAAGCTCACTCGTGAGCATTCTTGACAAGCAAGATGGATTACACATGTACAGATACATCTAAACTACCCTCGAACCCTTCAACACCATGAATCAGACCCACACACAAACCAAATACCCCTTCTTTAATCCGTAATCACCGGCGCCTGCCCATCCCAATTCTCCCCCTCAGCAGCATCCACCAAAAACACCGCCACACTCTCCCTCGAACACGTCCCCATCATCGGCACCCCCTTGCCATTGTTTTCCCACACCCTAACTTCCTTCTTATTCTCCTTCTTCTCTCTATTTCCATTCCTATTTTCACCCCCCTCCACCAACCGTGATGGCCTCACCATTACAAACTTCACCCCACTCTCCCTCACCTCCCTCGCCACCGCATCATGATCCCGATACTGATAAATCATATTACTACTCTTCATCAGCACCCGCATCACACAGTGCAAATTGGGCCACGACTCCGCCATCCCAAATGCCTGCAAGATGACGAGCTTGGTGTTGAGCGACGCGTTGGATTTTATTGCTGATACCACGTGAGAGGCACTGTCGGCCATGAGGCGAGGTGGGGAAATGTTGGCTGCAAAGGGGCTGTCTGAGGCGCGGACAGCGCTGAGAGTTATGATTACCACCTGCGGTTGGCTGGTGGTGAAAGCATCGAGGACGTCCGAGGCGGAAGTCGGTGTACCGGTTAGGAGGGTTAAGGTGGAGGTGGAGGAAGATATGGAGGAGGGTTTGCGAACTAGTGCTGTGACGATGTGGCCTGAGAGATGTTAAATATGGACAGAATTACAAAGTATTGTTGAAAGGGATGGAATGAGGGTATTGGAGAAGGAATGTAATAAGATGAGAACAGAGAAGGAACAGAACAGAGAAGGAACAGAACAGAGAGGGAACAGAAAAGTGTGGGAAGCGATGGAATTGGACAAGTAGTAGAACTTACCTCGAGATAACAGCTCGTTAATGACGAGCTTGCCTGTGCGCCCGCTGCCTCCAATCACAAGGACATGAAGAGGTGAGGACATGGTGTGTATTGATGAGATGCAATTTGCGGGTGGTTGGTGATATTCGATATTGAGTTTGTAGTAATCTCCGAGCTTATGGAAAGAAGAGGAATAGATAAGATTCGAATGCTTGTAGTGTTCGAGATTCTAGAAATAATTTGAGGAAGAAATACAATGGAAAGCTTAAATACTAATGCAGAAGTTGCGACATCTTCAACTTATACAACATGCTATCAAAAAAATTAAACTCCCGGCTCCGATTACACTTCCTAATTCACGGGCTACAACCTCGTATTCTGCATCCAGAAATAAACGCTAACAATACGTCTTACATGCGTGGTGGTCGTGATCAGGCCTCCCACCATTCGGATCCGAATGGCTCGGACAAGCTGGAGAAGCTGGACAGTTCAGGCATCACTCATGAATATAAGACTGCCGTTTGCAAACTTTCTAGATATCTTCATAACTAGTCGATTCAACCTTCTACCTATTCAGATTGCTAACAATACCAATTGCGACCGAATCTTCTCTTAGCAGTAGCTACATCAACACCAGCGCCAACACCAAATGACTATCAAAATGTTCTCTGCACCACCCAAAAACGTGGCCATTGTCGGCGCAGGCCTGGCTGGCCTTGCTCTGGCCATTTCTCTCCACCGAAAAGGCATCTCGTCTACAATCTACGAACTCCGCGAGCCCACCATTACTACCCCAGGAGCCTTGATGCTTTCGCCAAACGCTCTGTACATTCTCGACACACTGGGTCTGTACGACCGACTCAAGCCCCAGGGCTTCAATTTCGAATCCATCGCCTTCAAGAACCACGATGGTGTCACAACAGATACATACTACCTTGGAGATGAAAAACTATACAGATACAAAGCTCTTCGCATTTATCGTCAGGTTCTCCTCACTGAACTGAGGGCTGAGGTCAAGAGGCTCCAGATACCCATCACATACGGTCTCAAATACAGCCACATCATCTCCGAGGATGACAATGGTGTTACCTTTGTCTTTACCAATGGCACCAGTGTGTCTGCTGATCTCCTTGTCGGCGCCGACGGCATTCACTCGACAGTTCGAAAGCATATTGCCCCCGGAGTCGTGCCAAAGTACGGTGGTTTGGTCGCCATCACATGTGCTATCCAAAAATCCTCACTCACATTCCCCGAGGGCACAACCTCAGAAGACTACCCCATGCCTGTCTCCATCCACAGCAAGAACGGCGCCTTTGTCATGGCTCCTCAGAACGTTGACGGCTCAGAGGTCCTTGCTGGCACCCAACGCGCATGGCCAGAGCAGGACCGCGCGGGATGGGACGCGTTCCTCGCCAACAAGTCACAACTCCTCGAACTCTTCCGTACCGACATCCAAGACTGGCCTGAGATTGTGCAGTCAGCCCTCAACAACGTTTCCGCCGACTCCCTCTCCATCTGGCCCTTCTACATCGTCCCCAAGCTCGACCACTGGTTCTCACCCGCAAAACGCGTCATAATCCTCGGCGACGCAGCACATGCGATCCCCCCTACCGCAGGCCAAGGCGCCTCTCAAGGCTTCGAAGACGCCTTCACACTGGCGGCCCTGCTATCCGGCCTCGCCCCCAACCTGCCGCTGGAAAAAGCCCTCACGACGTGGAAAAACACGCGGCAGCAACGCGTCGACAACGTCGTCAAACTCACATTACAGTTGAACGCTGTTCGGCTGCCGCAGGCTGAACGCGACGCCCTGGCCGCGCAAGGCAAGTTGATTTGGCAGACAGGCGCCGACGGCGAGCTGGCATGGCTGTACAATGCAGACGTGGAAAAGGAAATCCTAGACCTCGTCGACGCTGAAAAGAGCAAGTAGGGCCGTGGTTTTCCAGCCCGGACGGAGATGTCGCGTCCTCTGCGGGCTGGGCTTACTGTGCTGGTGGGGTAGCCGTCTGACATGCAGTAAGCTTCTGTATGTATTTAGGTACCTGCGGGGTTCCTAATACTTGTCTCTGATGTGTGGCGAATTGAAGGTTGAAGATTACACTCCGTGTTGATACTAGATGGTGGATTTGAAATTGTAGACCCCCTGCATGTGGTGTGTGATGTTTGTTGCAGTTGTAGGTGTAGTTGGTGCTGCGCTAGATTAATAACATCGACTTGTCCGCTATAATTATCTTCCACTCCTCAGGCAGCGTTGCAAGGCTTGCTTCTTCCACACGACAGGTCATGCACGAGTCGGATTAGAAGGCTGGTGGCTTCGACAGCGGAAAATTCTGCCTTGATTGAATAATTGTGAAGGGATATTGTGCGGCTGATTTTTCTTTTAAATACACACTTTCGCTCAAGTTCTTGAGTTGTTCAACCACAGCCTTCCCCTTACTTTCTAGCCAATCCAACACAACAAGCTCTCTCCAAATGGAGGACATGAACACCAAAAAGCGCCCTCGCCCAGTCGTATCCTGTCTCCGCTGCCGCGACAAGAAACTCAAATGCGATCGCACATCGCCCTGTGAGAACTGCGTCAAGGCATCTTGCGCAGGCACATGCACCTACAATAGAGACGCTGGATCAATTTCCCGAGCAAATGGACCTGAGGCGGCGAAGAATGGAGCTGCAATTGCGGATCAAAGACACACGAGAAGTCCTACATCCACAAGTTCTAATTTCAATTCGAGCGCTGTTGAAGATCTCCAAGCTAGAATGGCAAAGGTCGAGGAGATGCTTGGTATACGGAGCGAGAGGATTGAAAAAGCACAAGTTGAACATGCTATGACGTCGACGCCGCCGACACTTCTCGGGACGTTGGTGGTCAAGGGCACAAGATCTACATATCATGGCCAGAATGACCGGGTAACACTTCTGAATCAGGTATGTCGATAGCGAGATTGAATTAAGAAGAAGCGTGCTAAAAATGTGTAGTTTCTCGAGGTGAAGGATTTCATCAACAATGATATTTCCAAAGACGAAGAGTTCCGCGCTTCAGCAAAACAAGTCAAGTTCTTACAGAACAAGTCTCTATTGAATACCGCCTCTCCAGACGCAGACGAACCTGATTTCTCACTGGCCCTCCTCAAACTCCGAGAGTTCCTGCCTTCCAAGGCCTACTGCGACCGACTAGTGGCTATCTACTGCCGTTATTTCGAGCGCACCATGCGAGTACTGCACATACCCACGTTTATGCACCAGTACGAACAGATCTGGGCAAATACAAATCCTGACATCTGCACTTCTTCTAGCATCATACCACAGGTGACTGTCGTCCTGACTATGGCATATCACATGGATGACTCACCTCATGTCAGAGATGACGAACCTCACAGAACATATCTAAAACGAGCGGCTATTGAACTCGTGCAAGCATGGCTTGACGAACTTGGTCGAAAGCAACGGACGGAATTGACTACGCTGCAAGTCGAAGCACTGATTGTCATGTCGAACAGCCTTCGGGAGATAACGCTCGAGAAGCTGTGGAGCTCAGCTGGCGCTCTTGTCCGGTCAGCGATGATGATGGGTCTGCACACAAGCTCTTCAAGTATCTCCAATGTCAGTCCGTACCAGCTGGAAATGAGACGTAGGATGTGGGCGACGGTTCTAGAAATAGATCTGCAGGCTTCTATGCATGCGGGAATGCCAAACATGGTCCCTGAGATTAACGTCACGGACTTTGTGCCAGCTAACCTGAATGACTCGGATTTCGACGAATCTACCAGGGTTTTGCCGTTGTCTCGTCCGATGAGTGTACAGACGGATAATTCGTTCCAGGTTCATCTCGCGAGTAGCATGTCTCTGCGACTCAAGGCTATATCACTCGTTCACCGATCGGGCTCCAACATAGATGAGGCTGTTGAGGTTGGCAGAAAGATTGTCGGATATATATCTTCTACGCCACCAGGACTATCTCTGGACGATCGGTTCACGGGTTCACAAAACGTAGAAGGCTTGCTACTACATCGGGTTCTTCTAGATCTGTACGCTCGACGACCGCTCCTATATCTCTACAAGCCGCTTCTCCTCGTCACACAACCAAACTCCCTAACACACACCGAGATCCAAACCCAATGTCTCGAATCCTCCCAAGTGGTCCTTTCCTACCAATCCCTCTACACCACCGCCTCCCTCATCGACATAACCCACACCCCCAACCCCATTCCCCAGCAAAACTTCTTCTATCGCTGCTGCAAAAACGACATCCTCTGGGCCGCCCTAACCCTCTGCCAACACATCAAACACCTCCATCAAACCTCCCAAACCTACACCCCCTTCCTCCCCCCTGTCCAAACCACAATCGCCTGTCTAACGGAAAGAATCGACCAAAAAAGCAGCGATGTAAAGGACATTGTCTTTCTCTCCCTTGCCCTTCAATCCGTCCAACTATCCCCGTCCCTCGAACGCACACGCGCCCTCCGCAACAGTGCAAAGAAAACTCTTGCTGCGTGCCGTGATCGACTGATGCAGAGTGTTGTTCACAACAAGCCTTTGCAATCCCTCCCTGTGAGTAAGCGCGCGAAAACCGTGGGTATGGCAACACAGTGTGCGGTTACTCATACGCAGACGCTGGGTCTACAGCCGTCGCGTGACCTGGCTGGGAATGGGAATAGAGATGTGGATGTGTCGTTTGGAATGGATGATGTGGACCAGTGGTTTGGAGATATGCCTGGACTGGCAGCGGAGTTTAGCTCGTTTGAGGGGGGGGTTGTTTGAGGGTGGGGAGGGGTTTCAGTTTGGGGACTTGGGGGGATGGGGTTGGACGGGTGAGGGGGTGTGGTGAGAGGTGGTTGTGAGATGGGAGTGGGAGGTGAGTGTTTGTTAAATATATCTAGGTCGAGCGTGTGACGAGAGGGTTGGTGCTGTGAAGGCAGAGGGGTTGTTGTTCTAGGTTTTATGATGGAGAGAAATGAGCTGTGTATAATTGCTTACTGCTTTTTCAAAATATTCCTCTATTCATCGATGTTTCCTGTTTGGCAGTATAACTTTCCATCAAACCCCTGCCAAGAGAAGACTAGTGGAAAGACCTCTGGTGAGGACTGAGGGGTAATTCCCCCGCTTGCTGTAGTGATAAGAAAGAAATTAGGAGAAGTGTCTTAAATAGGACTAAATTGTTTGTATATACAGCTTATCTGTAGTTAAACTAAGCAATCAAATATGCTTCTTTTGATTCAGCAATGACTGCCGGGAAGAAATAAAAAAGAAAAAATGCATTTTAGCATACAATGCGCTTCACTGAATTATCTCTTAGAGTAAAACTACCGTTTTGAAACGGAAAGTCGTCAACCGACGATAACAAAAGTATGCAGCATTAGCTAAACTACTATCAACAACGGAATTCATATTTTCGGGTCAAGTGACTTTTCCGACGGCAATGGCCGCGGACGGTGAGCTGCTATTCCACTAAAGATGATACTTAAGCAGAATCTAATCTATCTTATCATTATATAAAGCTTTCTGTCATCTGTAAATTTAAAGACGCTGATGTGCGGCTTCTCAGCGTGATTGTACATCGTTCACGTAGAATTGGCTTTGGTTGTTCGATCCGGTGTACCGGGCCGGTCCTTAAAAACTTCTGGGTCATATACGTCGTCCTCTTACGCTTTTCAATATAGATAATTATCACAACATTGGCGAACACCGCCACTATGAACGCACAGCTGAGACCTCTTGGTGAGTTTGACAAGCACCGCGTCAATACCTAATTGAACAGGAAACTAACTACAGCAGGTTATGCAGAACAGTACTCAACGGTACGAAGTAATCTGGGAATCTACCTCAATGTCGCTGTGACAGCATTGTACAAGAAACCAGTCACTTGTACCAACGTCAAGGAAAATCTGTTCACCGCTCTGGTATCTGTAATTGGGAAACATCCAAGTCTTTCGGCCATTCCCGTGGATGTGGACACTTCAAGCCCGTATTTCATCAGATTGCCAGAAATCCGGCTAGATGAAGCCGTATCTTTCATACGAGAACCCGTGCTTTCTCAGCGCCAATCGTCAAAGGGAATTACTACATACCCGATCTTGGACAGGATCCTGCAAGACCAACATAGCCGGCCGTTCGAGCACACGACCCCACCAACGCCGTTCTGGCGCATCATTGCCATCGAGGACGAAAGCGACTCAGAACACATCATGCTGATATTTGTGTTTCATCATTGTATTGCTGATACGCAAAGTGCGCTTGTCTTCCATGCCGACCTAGAAGCTGCGCTTTCAAATAGCGTTAGCCAGGCCCCTGCATCTGCCGTGGTAATTCCACCAAATCATAATCTTCTGCCACCGCTGGAGAAACTCCATCCACTTTCTCTTTCCGAAGAATTTCTCCGTGCAGGAAAAAGTACCCCGGAGCTTCTGGAGAGTTGGGGCGGTGCGCCTCAAACTTTACCTGTACGAACACGCTTTGCGTCCTTTTGCCTGTCGACCTCCCACACGAATACTCTGATAAAGCTCTCGAAACTACATTCTACATCTATGACTGCCATCGTTCAGGTCGTTCTCGCCTCTAGCCTCTTTCAGCTCTTACCGCAGTCTCACACTACCTTGACTGCTGATTGTGCAGTCTCTCTCCGGCCATTCCTCCCCCCTCCCATTAATACCGAGTCAATGGGATGCTACGTCGGATCACTCAGCACCACTTACTTGCGTTTTAGTTTCTCATGGGATGAAGTTCACCGTACAAAGCATGTCATCAGCAACGTTCTAGCAAAACATGGTTCCGATATGCCAGTGGGCAATCTGCGGCATGTTGGAAATCTTCACTCGTGGTTTAAAAGTAAGATGGGTAAGAAGAGAGCAGCAGCGATAGAGTTATCTAATGCTGGGCTAATAGGAAAGGGACGTGGGGAAAAGAAAGAGTGGAAGATCGAGGGGGTACTATTCAGCCAGAGCGCGTCAGCATGTAGTGGAGCAATAAAAGTCAGTGTAGTAACAGGAAGGGATATGAGTTTAAGTTTAGGATTCACGTGGCAGGACGGAATTGTCGAAGGGGACCTCGGTGAGCGATTCGTTGAGGAGGTCAAGCAACAGTTGCTAGAATTGACGCTTACTTAAAAATATCGATACATTTTTGTCTTCTCCAACGGCGCACAGGTGCTTAGTTATTTCGCTTCTGTTTTCCACAAATAGCTATGCTTTTGCTCCGAGAATAAAACATCATTGGGAAACAACGAAATGCCCTTGTTCGTCAATGATACCCTCAGAAATTGTAAAAGTTTCTAACTTCAAACAAATTTCCAGCAGAAGATGGTTCCCTCCGACCCTATTCAGGGTCTGAATATCAGACTGAACTAATAATATAGAATCTCTGATCGCTATACAGCCATCGTTATCGTCTTTACACTCAAAAACTCATCAATGCCATATTTGCTGCCCTCTCGACCGAATCCACTCTGTTTGATACCTCCAAATGGTGCAGCAGGATCAGAAATTGTTCCTACGTCGATCAATCAGTATTAATTTGAAGTAATGCGAAAGGGCACCTACCAGTATTGACGCCAACCATGCCCACTTCCAACTCCTCGGCAACCCTCCAGCATCGTTTGATGTCTTTTGTATAAAAGTATGCTCCCAGACCGACTTCAGAATTATTAGCAGCTAGTATAACATCCTCTTCTGATTTGAATGTGGTGATAGCTGCCACAGGGCCGAATGTTTCTTCGTGACAAATACGCATATCACTACTGATGCCAGTCAAAATAGTCATATCGAAAAAGTGCGGTCCAAGACTCGGTATCCTCTTCCCGCCGTAAATCAGCTTCGCTCCTTTTTTCAATGCGTCATCAACGTGGCTCTCGACTTTTTCTATTGCACGGCTGTGTATTAACGGGCCATGGGTCGTCGATTCAGCAAAGCCATCGCCAACCTTGAACTGACTGACCGCAGCTACCAGCTTGGAAACAAACTCGTCATAGACCTCGTGATGAACGAAAATACGATTCGCACATACGCATGTCTGGCCTGAGATGCGAAATTTGGACGCAACGAGGCCAGTAACAGCGGCAGTGAGGTCAGCGTCTTCGAAGACGATAAAGGCAGCATTTCCACCTAGCTCCATTGATATTTTCTTGACTGTCGAAGAACACTGCTTCATGAGAAGGCGACCGACAGCCGTTGAGCCAGTGAAAGAAACTTTTTGGATCAGTGGATGGGTGGTTAAAAGCTCTCCTACGCTCGCAGTATTTTCCAGGGCAGTGACAATGTTGACTACACCAGGGGGAATGCCTGCACGATGAGCCAACTCTGCCATGGCTAGTGCTGTCAGCGGTGATTCTCCTGGTGCCTTGACTATGACGGTACAGCCAGCTGCCAATGCTGGACCGACTTTTCGGCTAATCATTGCTGCTGGGAAATTCCAGGGCGCGATCAGAGCGCACACGCCGATTGGTTGTTTGACTGTAATGATACGGTGATCAGATCTGCTGGCCGCTATGGTGTCGCCGTAGATTCTGGGTGCTTCTCCCGCGAACCAGTCGAAGAACGATGCAGCGTATTGCACCTCCGCTCGAGCGTCTGCCAGTGGCTTACCATTTTCCGAGGTGATGATCTTGGCAAGATCAGAGGAGTTGTCTAGCATGAGTTGGTTCCATTTCGTCAGCCAGCTGGACCGTTGCTTGGGCGTTGTCTTTCGATACGATGCCAAAGCACAGTGCGCCGCCAAAATAGCTGTTGATACATCATCCTGATCAAACTCTGGACAGGAGGCTATCGTTGACAACGTCGAAGGGTCTTGTGAATTTTAGTAGGTAAATCGCCAAAGTGTAAGCAAGCAAGTCTCAACGTACTTTGCACCTCGAATCTTTGCTTCGTCGTTGCATCCGTCCAAAATCCATTGACATAGCAATTGTCCCTCAACAGCGAAGTATCATCAAGGTTGAGAGTACTCATTTCGGACATTTCGATTGCTTCCGTTAATTTTGTAGAGTATTTTCACGGCGTTTTTCCATTGTTTATTTTGGCATTCGACCATGTGCTTCACCATTTTGGACCGGCTACACACCCCGGCTTGGCACGCGTGTGCCATCCGGTGCCGGGTTTGAAGATTGGACACGTAATAGATTTAAAGCACGAGCTCTGTTGCATTACACTGGTGTTCCTACAGAGAATACACCTGATTTAACTTTGATCTTTGCTACACTAGTAATTCTTTGGCCATCCTTGTCTTTGTCATTATCGTCGTCACCACTATGGCTTCTTTCGACAACTACCGCCTCCTCTGTTTTGATGTCTACGGTACTCTGATAGACTGGGAAACAGGCGTAGTGAACGGCCTCCAACCTTTACTATCGACAAACAATTCCAGCATTACGAGAAGGGGAATCTTGGATGTTTACCATGACCTGGAACGAGAACAACAAAACCTGACTCCAGACATGCCATACTCAAAACTCCTTACAACAATTCACCCTCAGTTCGCCTCGAAGCTTGGTTTTGCTGAACCAACTCTGGAGCAATCGAAATCTTTCGGCGAGTCGGTTGGCTCCTGGCCTGCATTTCCAGACACTGTTGATGCTCTTCGTCGCCTGTCCAAGCATTTTAAACTGGTTGTCTTGTCCAACGTTGACCGCGAGTCCTTCAACAAGTCTCTTGCCAATTCCTTGAACAACGCGCATTTCGACCTTGTCATCACGGCGCAAGACGTAGGGTCATACAAGCCAGACCTTGCCAATTTTGAGCACATGCTGAAGGCTGTTGACGAAAAATTCGGTATCGAGAAATCAGAAGTCATTCAAACAGCGCAAAGCCAATTTCATGACCACCACCCAGCGAAAGTGGTGGGTATCAAGAGCAGCTGGATCGTAAGGCCGGGTGCAAGTATGGGCAATAGGAAGGATGAAGTGTACGATTGGAAGTTTGACACTTTAGGAGATATGGCTGATGCAGTTGAAAGTCAATCAAGAGATTGAATACATGTTGATGAGTGGGCATAAGGGAGGGTTAAACCTTTGGTAAACAATAGACTTCTTGAATTACAATTGAATTTTGCACACACGTCTAGGAACACCTTTTAGATGTTGACAAAGCTCTAAATCGCCTTACGAGACCAAGTTTTATCAGGCTTCAACCTTTGAATATGGGTACACTTCGTTTTAAAATTTTAAACCCATGGTTGTACTTTATACAGGGATGTTACGTAGATGAAAAGGATAGATGATCATCTTGCTTGTAGACTTTAGCAGTTGTGACTGTAACATGACGCAATGCCAAGAGCAATTGGTGTAGCTTCCGTTTTATTTTAGAGGGTCAACCGGCACCGGAACCGGCGTGAACTACGTGCGGCCACTCTTGTCCACTCTTACCCTCTTCATTTACGATCTATCTGTAACCCTTGCGCAGCCATCTCGCCTAGCAGCGCCAAGTAAGGCAATGCCTCCATTAGTTGACAGTCCGACTGGCAGGTCCAAAAGGCCCCGCGTTGCAGACGAGTTCCGTAAGAGAGCTACTCGCGCGTGCGTTAGTGTATGATAGTACTAGCTAGACTGCCTTTCTGACCTTCTTGTAGTTGCGAGACATGTCGCAAAATGAAGGAGAAATGCAAAGGCGGGCAGCCTTGCGAGCGTTGTGTTCGGGTTGGCCGTGTTTGCGAGATCCTCGATCACCCAAAAGCTGTGCATAGCCAAGAAGATCTCATGGGCAATAGAGAGTGCGTGATCCGGAGCATTTCGTGCTTGCTGATGCAACTCTGACTGTCTAGCGGGTTTTGGGACGTGGATCGAATTAAGCTCATGGAGCGAATTGTCGCTCATTACACTGGCCTAACCTGCTTCGACTCTGCAGATCTTGCCTCTGTCGTTGCCTCCATCAACCCTTGGACTCCTGACCGGTCAGCGAATAACCAGGCCTCAAATTTGAGCCAAAATGAAAATACTGGCGATGGTGATGTTGTTGAAGTCTCATCGCCGGCTGTTCACTGTGAGTGTTAAAAGACTCGACCCTTTTCCTCCAATTGCTTTGTCTTGTTAACCGCTGGTAGTGGATTTGGCAGAGCTTTCTCATTCCCGGTTCTCGACCCGGGTGCAAGAAAACATTGACAGCCAGCTTCCAGGGGAGTCCTCGGAGGTAAGAGAATATTTTCCAGATTTAATGCATCTCACTGACAAATCGTGCATAAGTTTCTTCAAGACGGAAACCGGGCAGATCTGATAACCTCACCAAACCATCTGCATTCAGATGCTTCGATAGTCTGTGATGCGGCTGCCACCTTCCCGCCTCTGCATGTGGCTGAGTTTCTACTTGACATATTCTCCAGACATGCTCAAACTAATTATTTGTACATTGACGAGCAGTTTCTGCGAAGGAAGCTGTGGAGTTTTCAAACAAATTCATCTGCATTGACAATCGACGACGCCCCATGGGTCAGCACTCTTCTCATGGTATTTGCTGTTGGGACTCAGTTTGCACATCTAAGTTCAACACATGAAGGTGATGGCCATTTTCCGCTCGAGGATGAAGATAATTGCGTTGTAGATGACAAAGTCGCGCTCTCCTTCTACCACTCTGCGTGCAGACTCATTCCAGACGCGATGGCCGCTGCTTCAGTCCAGAGCGTTCAAGTGTTTGTCCTGCTTGGCGTATTTATACGTATGGTATTTCCCCTCACCAGCAACGAATCGGACTCTAAGCAGAGTTACTAGTTCCCTTGGATGCTGCCGGATTGGCATGTACGTATTTTGGCATTGCCATGAAGATTGCCACGCAGAAAGGTCTGCACCGGCAATGTAACAGAAGACTTGATCCGAGACAGGTGGCGCTACATCAAGCGATATGGTGGACAGTGTATACACTAGAAAGGTAAGTCTCGACAAATCATTCGGCTATTCCATAGCTTATCAAGGATGCAGGCGTATTTGTATACTGCATGGCCGGCCAGTCTCGATAAGACGGGATGAGGTCAACATGGATTTGCCCTCTGATATTTCTGAACTCAGGAGCCAGTCGAGTCCCGATACGCTGCCCAACATCCTTGCAATGATCAAGCTTACTAGCGCTCTGGAAGATGCAAGAGATACCATGTATGTATACAATGGCAGAGCATCTAGTTAGGTCGATGTGGTGCTCATACTAAGTGTTTTTCTAGCTTCATACTCAAAAAGGGATCGAAAGACGCTAGGAGTCCAGCCATGAGGTCGTTGCTGGAACTTAAGCAGAATCTACACCACTACTGGCATTCATTGTCCGACAATTTCACGTGCAGAGATTTGGATCCCAACAAAGCTTTGTTTCGGTACAATGTCCACCTGACATTATCTTACCATTTGATTCACATATTTGTTGGCCGATCATTCATTTTCGAAAAGCCGGAGAAAAGCTCAGGAACTGGGCGCCCGGGGGAAGAATTATTGAACCAAGATGAAATGCGTGAGAATCTTGTAGGGGAATGCATCCAAAGCGCCTTCAAAGTGATTGATCTGTGCCAAGAACTGGATGACCAAATCGGCCTGGCAAGAGCATCGTACACTGAATCTTCCATCTGCTGTGCTGCATTGTTGGCGCTTTTAGCACGAACAATAGATTCGCCAGACAATCAACTCAAATCGGCCTGTGAGAAAGGCAAGCTATTGCTAGGAAAGATGCTTGCTGGCATCTACTCCAACAACCAAGAGAAAATGGCAGTGGAAGTACTGGAAGCCGCAGTCTCAAGATTATGGCGGATCGCCGATGTGGGTAAGGTCGGAGGTAGAAGCAACAGCAGCAGTGTCATGACGTATGCGCAGTTCAGAAATTGGATCGGATCTCAGCGAGGTGAATCTCGAGACGTTGGCAGGGGGAGTTTGGGACTTGTCGAAGACTTGGGCAACGATTCGGGGTTATTTCAGAATCAGTCGCCGTCTTTTGATCAGCTTGGAAGGTCAAGGTTGAATCAGTCAGAGCTCGATGAGCTGTCTGTGCTGCCGGGTCTCGATGATTGGTTTGACTTTTCCATGAATTGATGACTAGTTGCCTTGAGCGATTTCTTCAGCGTTGACAGGACAGAGTCCCGGTTGTACAGATTCATGTGTATCGATATTTGATCGGGTACATAAACCGGTACGCGACCCGGTGCACAGCCCGGTGAAACCCCGGTGCATGATTCGAAATGCAGTTCGGTTTAAGTGGGAACATGGATCCGTGAAAACCCTGATCATATTTTATGGTAATAAAAAGCGTACGCGGTTCTTTTATCAAGTAGGTAGATCAGTGCTGGGATTTCGCATCACAATCTCCTCGTATCCCGTTTTCTCCGTCTATTGTAATACCCAAGATGACGACGTTACCACCAACTGCTGGACCGGCCTCAAAACGTGAGATAGATCAACTGAATAATTTTTTTGATGCAAGAGCAACCTACTTTGTCGCAGACTATTCCAAGTCGGATGGAAATTAGTGGGTGTATTGAGTCTTTGAAAGGACAGGCCACTGATGCACTACGTTAGCCTTGTAGATATCGATGGAAACAGATACCTGGATGTGTGAGTACAACAACCCTCGAACGTCTTGGAATTGGCTTATAAGTTTTTCAGATACGCCCAGATAGCATCTATTCCAGTTGGCTACAACAATGCCAGACTTATCAAGGCGGCACAAAGCCCAGAGATGATCTCAGCACTTGTCAATCGTCCAGCAATCGGCAACTTTCCATCGAATGACTGGTCCAAATTGTTGCAGGAAGGGCTTCTTCAAATAGCACCTCAAGGGCATGACAAATTGTTTACAGCTCAGTCGGGATCAGAGGCAAACGAACTGGCCTACAAAGCTTCGTTCATGCTTCATCAGCGTCGGCAACGTGGTGACAGGGAATGGTCGAAAGATGAAGTTGAGAGCTGCTTGTACAATGACGCTCCAGGTTCACCTGAACTTGCCATTCTCAGCTTCAAGAACTCCTTCCATGGGCGAGGATTTGGAAGCTTGTCGACAACCAGATCCAAGGCTGTACATAAGCTTGATATCCCTTCGTTCAAGTGGCCGCAGGCGTCGTTCCCAGCGCTCAAGTATCCTCTGGTAGAACATGAGGCAGAGAATCTTGCAGAGGAAGACGCACGTCTGAAAGAAATAGACCAAATCATTATCTCATGGTGAGTTGACTAATTTCCCTTCCTGGATTCTTCCATGATTAAATTTGCTTCTAGGCACTGCCCGATTGTTGCTCTCGTTGTTGAGCCGATTCAGAGCGAGGGGGGAGACAATCATGCGTCCTCACACTTCTTCCAGGGTCTGAGAGACCTCACTGCTAGGCATGATATTGTGTTGATAGTGGATGAGGTACAGACAGGTAGCCTACACCGTTTCAGATATGACTTGATATAGCAGCTAACTCTCAACCCAGGCTTTGGCGCGACGGGCAAATTCTGGGCCCACGAGCACTGGAATCTCACGTCGCCCCCCGACATCGTAACCTTCTCGAAAAAAGCCCAAACAGCAGGGTATTTCTTCGGAAACCCCCTCTTGTGCCCAGACAAAGCGTATCGACAGTTCAACACTTGGATGGGTGATCCCGCTCGCGTGGTTCTATGCAACGCGGTGATTCAGGAGATTCTGGAAAAAGACTTGGTTCGACAGTGCGCCGAGGTTGGAACGAAGCTGTACGATGCTCTCGAGCGGCTTGCGGAGCAGCATCCGAAGCAGATTATGAATTTGCGTGGAAAGGGACACGGTACTTATCTTGCATTTGATACGGTTGATGCAGCTGCTTTGGTACGGAAAATGAGGGTGCTTGGTATCAATGTTGGCACGTGTGGACAGCAGACGGTCAGGCTTCGCCCAATGCTAATCTTCAGTGGCGACTTGGTAGAGACTTTGGTCCAGGGGTTTGCTAAGGTTCTCAGTGGGTAAACAATTTCGATAGATTAACATTCAGGCGAAAGCCGCTGAAATATTGTTCGAACCTTACAGTCTTGATCTTGACAATTAGTAGTACTATCATTATGGTCCTCCTAGTCGCGGAACAATTTAACCTACTTATGTTACATCATTATGAATATGTCTAACAATTGTGGGAATGACAATGGCATAAACGGTACATCGCGAACCAGGACCAGTGAATTACTGAATTGCTTACCAATAGTGTAACACATTCGATAGACTAGGCAACAATCAAGATACACAGTTGGAGAAGGTGATGACGTAGATGATATTGATAAAATGGCAAGTGCGAATGCAAATATTAATGTTGCTAGTTAATACGCTTAATACTCACAATATTAGCACTCAAATGCCATTACTATCATCCTATTGAGCAAAACGTTTGTCTTAAATACCAAGATGGTATCAGTATTTTCACACTACAAGACATCTTACAATAATAAAAAGCATGCAGAAGAAAGTTATTCTTATCAAAATCATTGGAACTTGGTGAACATGAAAAATATCAATTGATTTCAGGACCTTGAAACTACACAACATCGTTTCCTTTAAACAAATCGGGGTATCAACGACCGCCATCCAATACGCCATTTCCATACAAATAATCACATCAAGGGACAACTGTTACTCCTACTTTTCCCTCTGGAGTCATAATCATCGGGCTCTTCACTATTCGATGATTCTCCTTGTCCGACTCAACATTTGTGATCAACGGTGAGAGGTCGAGTCGACTTCGTCTACTGAGACCGGTCCTAGAACTCTGCGACGACCCCAGTCCGACAGCCGAATCGATGCTTAATCCCAACCCCTGTACCCGCATCTCTAGACCTTGCATGTCCGAATCACCTCTCGCCCTGATGGCACTCTTACCGTGTTTGCTGACGCATGACAGTTGCTCTGCAGAGCCAGGTAGGCTAATTCGTTTTGCACCGAGAGTACGCTTAATGTCGTCGAGCAAGACTTCCATTGGGCAAATGTAAGCAATGTGGTTACGCTCGCACCATGCAAGAACGTGGCCGACGACGGCATGTGTTCCGTTTTGAACGACCCATGCTCCCGAGTCACCGCCCATGCCGAATCTTCCAAAAACCTGCCAGCTCTTTGAAAAGGTTTTGCGCTTGTAGATCTTCACAGCACTCATTGCGTGTCCGATCATACCGCCTTGCAGCCCAGTGGTTCTTCCAAAACAGTGGACATTCATACCACCGAGGGAGTCTTCACTAGCAACACCGTTTGGGTACTCATCTTCCTCGGGAGAATAGTGACGGCGATTGATGGGCGCTTCAAGTCTTGATGAGATGATGCGCTGCTCAATTTCCATTGGTTTAAAACAAAAACGACGTCCTCCTTGGAGTAAATTGTATGGCTGCAGACGATCCTCGTTGAGCTTCAGCAGAGCCCAATCAATTTCGTGCTTGTTGCCATCGCGTTCCCAGCGCCGAATGCCAGACGATGCGTAGACGTGTCCTAGTTCGTGAGAGTCGAGGTGGTCTTCATCACGGTCTTCATCATTTGGAAAGAAGTCGTCTGCAACGTCATCCAGGGCTGGTTGAGTTATCTTGATTTCTTCACCTTCCTCCAGTCCAATACCTGGAAGATCACCTCTAGTGTCTTGGGAGGTTGTTGAATCAGCCATGCTTTCAAAGTCCGAGTCATCGTCCGAGTCATACTCTACTTCGGAAGAATCATCTTCATCGTCAGAAAGCTCGAGATCCATCGACCAAGGAGTTTCTGAATCAAGGTCAAGATCCGGCTGGGCCCCCATACTCAATAGATATGAATCGTTTCTGCCGGTGGCGCTTGAAAGCGTGACATTGTTAGGGTAGGGGCTGGTTAATTCGTCGTCATCGTCGCTCTCGTCATCGGAAGGTGCGTCAAGCATGTGGTGTACACTCATGCCAAGAGGCTCATCATCAACAAGGATCACGCCGCCGTAAGAAACTGGAGGCAAGTGCTTATCCCTGCAAAACGCACCAATCGAGGCCCCACACAGAGGTCGTTGTTGGTGCCAGGGGTTCATGACGCCCATATCACCGTTATTGTTGTCAGTATTCATCATTGAACGGTGAGGGGGCCGGGCTTGGCGGGAACGACTGGCTTTGGAACGGCGGATCTTTCCACGGCGCACCTTGAGATCAAACACATTCTCATCGTAGCGGAAGCGGCGGTTGAGAATGGCCTTGACTTTTGCGACGCTGCTGCATGTGACAAAGATGGTCGGACGAGCCTTGTCCTGAGTTTCGCCAACAGCAACAAGATCAATGCTGATTGTTTCATCCGAGTCCTTAACAGCGCGCTCGATAAGTCGTTCAAGGCGAGGCAGCATGGTCACATGCCACTCATCGATAATGGCAGGCGCAAACTTGACTGGAAACAGCCGAAGCTTCGGGCGGGTCACTGGGTCGATATCAGTTTGTATCTGAATTGATGACGTTATAAAGCCGGTGCTTTGTTGGACAGGCTCAACACGCTGGACTTCTGGCTCTGGAGTTGGGTAACCAAGCGCGGCTTGAGGCCAGTGGCGCATGCCATCGGTAATGAGAGCTTCAATGGTGGTTGTTCGCTGTTGCCTGCATTGACGCCAGGCTTTTTGAATGACTGTGATCTTGTCCTTGTAGTCTTGCAAGGTCATACCTCGCGTGTTGGGGGATTCTGCCCGTGAAGCACGCCATGCTCTTTGTATAACTGATGCAGCGGTCAAGACCCGTTCTCGGTACATTGAAGATGTGTCGCTGTGGTCTTGTGAGCTGGAAGGAGTCGCGATGAGAGTACCTGATTCCTCGAGTGGATTGCGCTCACGCACACTCCAGTCGATTGAATCTGAACCCTCCTCTTTAGGACTCATCAAACGTAGACTTTCTGAAATTGATTTGCGGATAGAGGTCTGTGAGCTTCGTGATGGATTGCGTGACAGCGCTGCAGGGTCAGGCGACTTCTTGGACAAAGATATGGTCCTTTCAAGCGCCTGCGAGCCCTTTTCCAATGCCCATCTTTTCGCACTCCGGTATGACGGGCTAGACGATATGTCTGCAAGCTGGGGCTGACTCATGCTCTTTCGTTTCACTGATGGTGCGCCGACTAGAGGCGTTGGACCAGGTCTGTGCTCACTCACATCAGGTCCTGATTCGGATTCATCAAGCATGCAGCATCGTTGCAGTCTCGAAAGTATCCGGTTGTAGAGCTGCCAGATATCATGGACCCCCTCGGCGCCTGATTCGATTCGATCGGCTGCCCAGAAACAGTCGCGTACAACATGCATGTAAGCAGTTCCACACTTGGAGGCCAGACGTCGAATGTACAGCTCTTCCACGCGTTGTTTGAAGTCGGACAGGGTGTACTTGGACTTCCACATGTCAGAGAGGGGCTGCCATAGACCCACCTCCAGGAGGATCAGACCCAGGCTGTACAAGTCAAATTGGGGGCCATACGGCTTGCCTGTGGCTCCAGTGAACTTGGGATCCTCTGGATGACGGTAGATGTTGAGGGCTGGCATTGCGCTGCGGACCTCAAAGTCGTGTTCGGAGAAGAGGTCGAAAGAGCAGATGACTGGGGATCGCAGAGCGTACTGCAGCGCTCGGTTGCTGGCTGAGTGTCGCTTGCTTTTGCGAAATACGAGAATGTTGCTGCTGTTGAGGTCTTTATGCACAAAGTCGTCTCCGTGGATCTTGCTGAATGTGAGACCAAGCGTGAAGGCCAAGCGGAAGCGATCCTCCAAGGGTGGCGTAGCGCTGGTTGAGCTGTGTAGCGACTTGGATCCTGTCTGAAGCACACTGAGTAATGTGACAGGTCTCAGTTCTTCTGCAGACTTGTGTGCGTCCGCCTCAGAGTAGGTCGATGTTGGGAGTTCGAAGACAATACCAAAGCGTGGCTGATCCGGGTCCTCGAAATAACCAAGACACTTGAGTGTCCCCTGGAAGGAGTGGTCATTTGATAGCTTTGTCAAGATCGATAAGAGTTTGTCCAGCCGATTTGTTGGTGGAGAAACTTTGTTGAAGCGATAAGTAGAGTCGTATGTGGCGTATTCAACCAAGACAGGGGTTTCGACAACGCGGTTCTGTTCAGCCTTCCAGGGGTTGGTAGAACTGCGACGCGAACGAAGATGACCAATGACTCTGATGGAAGATGAGCCCACACTCTCATATGGAGGTGGTTCTTCCGCAGGTAGGATCAGATCCGCAGGGTTCAGCCGAGGTGGAAGATTGGAACGAGGAGCGACGAAGGGGACTTGTGTGTTGAGTGGGAAGGTGGTAGGGTTGACGAGCGTGAGGTCTGACGCGCTGTAGGCTGATGAGAGGAACACCGAAGTCGCAGTGACAGCGCGTGGAGGCTCAGGAACAGATTTGCTTGGAGTATGGCCACGACTGAAGCCTCGCTGCTGTGATCGTCGAGCCCTGGAGAGATCGTAGAGGATGTCGACAGAAGTGGTGAGGTCCTTGATGAGGTCCTCATAACGTGACCTATCGGCGGCCGCCCACGAGGGTGGGTCAGATGCAGCTGGCCGCCTCTTTTCCTCTGACAAAGTCTTTGCTGGTGCAGGCAGCGTGGCTGTGTGCATTCCCTCCGCTTCATCTATGATTTCCTTGATGGTGCCCAGCACGCTCGCAATGGTCTCGGTCAGGCCGGCCTGCTCTACATTTTCGTCAATGTCGCCGTTCCTGCCCTTTGAGTTGTCGCTCCAGTCGACGCCCCAGGCGACGTAGCGGTCCGTTTGGATCCTGAACTTGCGGTGCAGCGCAGTGGACTCGGGCTGCGTGTTGCGGGTGTCCTGCTCGACTACGGCGTCGCAGGATGTCTTGGTGTCCGAGTAGAGCTGGGTAAGGCGTCGTGGCAGCCTGCTGATGGTTTCCATGATGGAGCGTGTGGAGTTAGAATAGAGCGATAGACGCGCAGCAGTGTTACCGTTGATCTAGGGCGTGTATACAGGCAGACATGGAGAACGGATATGCAGCAACTGCCTTGAGCGTCGTCGTCGTCGTCATGGCGCGACGGGGTCGATATAGATGTTGGGGTGCATTCGTGGATGCCTAGCAGCGCCTTCCCCACACCAATCGCCCTTGCCGCATGCGCTGCGCCACACGTCCACTCACGCGCGGCTCCTTCGTGTCTGCGCTCTGCAACCACAACCGACAAATAAATCCAGCTGCGCCCCCAGGCTGCCTCGATCGCCAGCGCCCATCTTTGCTTAGTCGGGCTGACTCAACGCTTGCTTCTTGTCGTCGATCTAGGGCTCGTGGCAGTACACGCCGCCTGACTCTGGGGGCGACGCGACCTGGTGACGCATTGGTCACCCCAGCTGGTCAGCCCCGCCAGTTGTTAAATAGCCACCTCCCTACGACACGGAATCAGACCCAGAAGAGAGTTTCTTGGGGAAATTTTGGGAGTCAAAAATCGTCTACGAATGCCCAATAGCAGGTTCAAAACTTGACACGCTGATGCGATATTCACGTGCATTCAGAGACAGTGCCAAGCACATGTAAAATCAACGTCCAGTTTTTGTTTGCATCTAGGCAGCTATTGATTTCTAGGCTAGCATGTGAGTATACCTGCCTTCAAGAAACAGAACCCTTTGAATAAACGCCACATTGTACGGTGAAGATGAACGCATATCAAATTCTAATATGGTAGCACGTCGAAGCAGACGTGCCGTTGAGGAGCTAATATACAGGTGAAGGTTCACTCACGCCCAGTTGTTGAGAATCTCACCAAGAATGCTGAAGCCACTATCCTCAACCCCAATCCACAGCATCCCAAGATAAACTCTCTGTTCTGCAAGCTACCTTTATCATGATATTGACATTCAGAGATGTTCCTCCAACTCAACATAATCTGTTCTGTTAACAATCATCTCTACTGTATCATCCTTGTAGGTGTTTGTGATCTACATATCCTCAGCGACCGAGATGATTTTGTTGTTATGCTACAGCCCGAGGACTACAAATCTGTACGCGATAGCGCGTGACTTTGTCTTCCTTCATGGTACAACCCAAAGTTGCTCATCTCCTGCTTCAAAAAAAAATCCATCGATACCTCGAGCTGACTTTGTCATCTCTGGTTCTGATCGGATCATCCCCTCATTTCATCTGTATGTCTTGTTTCTTCTTTGCCTGCTTGATTCGTGCTCCTTTATCCCCCCACAGTGACCTCTCCCGCTCACTTTCACAACCACACATTCGTCTTCCTTTGGTTCCTGTGCCTTGCTGTTGTAAAATCTCCAAATGCCCGCAGTCTTCACAGCATCGGACTTGGCCTCTCTTCTCACATTGTTCGCAGATGACAAGAACCAAATGACATCCCGCTCCAGTACACTTTCCAAGACGATCCTCCGATTGGCCGCATCCATGGCACGTTGAGACCTTTTCTCGGGAATCATCTTCCGCGCCTATCGAACCTCGAGCATCAAACACGTAGTTCTTCCCTTTGAAGAAGCTGTCTTCCTGTTTCATCCGCCCTCCCTCAATTTCTTGCTGTATCCATGCCTGATATGCCACAATCCCTCCGTGGAGCGTATACACTGGAGTATCACCTCGGTCTCCCTCTGCAGCCAGCGCTTCTTGCATCCATCGTGCGCCCTTTTCGCAGCGGATACCACCTGTACAATACGTTGCGATGGGTTTTTTGGCGACGTCGTTTCCGAGGACATGCCTCGTTACGTACCCAGGCCACTGGCTAAATCTCCGCACTGCAGGTCGGATAGCTATTTCGTTGTTACTGGTGACAAAATAGCCGATGCGGGACTCGTAGTGGTTCCGGACATCGATGAGTGGTGTTGAGCCCTCTTTGCAGAGATTATGGAAGTTGGAGGGGGATAGAGAGATGACATTGGACCAAGTTGATGGTGAGTAGTTTGTGATTCCCAGTGGTGTGATTTCAGATGTTACTTTGATAGAGGCTTTGTTGCTAAATGCACAGGCACAGCCGGGCGTAGGCTTGAAGTATGCATTTCGCGCTTCTGTAGTTGAGAGATCAAGACCAGAGAAAGACCAATGGTTACGACACGCCTCGATGTATTCCGCAATGGATGAAGCGCATCCACCAAGTGTGATGTTGAATCCTTCTTTTGCGATTCTAAATTTCCCCCCTAGATCAAATTGTTCGGCTAGCCCTTTGTGAAATTCCGCCAGTGATTGGGAGTCCTGGGCCAGTAGGGAATGTTCAAGTGGGAGGCGGGGCGAGTTATCCCAGTAGCGGTAAAAGAGCAGGATTTGCCCGCTCAAGTCCTGCGCAGAACATGTGCATGTGTATGACAGTGGATCAGAGTTGTCTTGTGTCTTAGAGGGAGCGTCCATTGCGTCGAAATGTGATTAGGATGATTGGACATGCAGGACAAATTCAATAACTTGCAACGAGTCATGTAGAGTGGAGTTCTTCGTGTACCCTGGCCTTGGCACCGCGTAGGGTTCGCTTCCGCTGTCCAAGCCGTTGATCTCAGCGGGACAAGACGGCGAAACCCAACGTAAAGCTTGATGAAAAGATCAGAAAGATTGCACGAATGAAATCGAACTAAGCCAAATGAATTTTAAGATGGGAAGGAAGAGGCAGAGGCCACTCGTAAAGATGATCGAGTTAGGACAACAGCTATATGAATCACCCATATAATCTTTTTCAGGCTTGTATTGATAAGTTTCATAAGCGATGCTTGCACTTTCAATGCTATCGGGTACCTGGCAGTAGTTGCTTGTTGGATGTCGGCCTTTGATACCCCAGATTGGGCAAATGCCTGCCGAGGTAGCCGTTCGAGGCCCCGCGGGCAGTATCCGTAATCATTATCCATCTTGTCAATTGGCTGTAAGAGCAAAACTTCACGGTGAACCAGTCATTCGATCGTTTCCGGCAAAGATGCGCACTCGTTTCATGCAGCAGATTGGTCATACATGCTGCGGAGATAACTTTTCTGATATTTCCATGCGTCGGGTCACCTTCCATCTCTCATGGTCGTGACTCCATTGAAAATCATTTATCCTCAATTTCATCTCCATCTCGGAGATTATCAACAGCATGGCTAGGTCAACCGTGGAACGCAATAAACACGACCTGGAGGAAAATGCCATTGCCCACCAGCATGAGTCTGAAACTAGCTATGACGAGATCAAGCGCGTCGAAGAAGGATCAGAACAACGACAACCCATAAACACGCCAAAAGAGCACGAATCCGGACTCGCAAAGATTCTATCGCGAAGGTCTGCAGCAACCTCGTGGGTAGATCCCGGGCCCGCACCCGATGGCGGTCTGATAGCTTGGACGCAAGTCCTTTGTTGCCACCTCACAATTTTCACCACTTTTGGGTTCTTCACGTCTTTCGGAGTGTACCAGACGTACTACGTAAATGATCTGCACATAGAGCCATCGACAGTATCCTGGATAGGCTCTATACAGGTGTTTTTCCTCTTCGGCATTGGAGCTTTTACTGGCCGGGCCACAGATGCTGGTCTGTTCCGACATTGTTATATTGCAGGCGCACTCTTTCAGATGCTGGGGATCTTCACCATGGCCGAATCGACCAAGCTATGGCAGCTATTCTGTTCCCAGGGGGTGTGTCTCGGAATCGCAAACGGGCTTCAATTCTGTCCTGCCATGGCCCTGGTATCCACGTATTTTGTGAAAAGACGCGCGTTTGCTTTGGGCTTCACTGCATTAGGATCATGTACAGGCGGCGTTGTCTTTCCCATTGTCGTCCAGCAATGTCTGCCACGCATCGGTTTTCCATGGACTATACGCATTATCGGGTTCATCATGCTGGCTCTCAACATCATCACAATCGCCTTGTACCGTACTCGTCTACCCCCACGAAAATCCGGACCGCTGGTTGACTGGGAGTCGTTCAAAGAAGCTCCATACTCACTATACTGCATGGGCATGTTCTTTGCATTTTGGGGCCTCTACTTTGCCTTTTTCTACATTGGCTCATATGGGCGCAATTTCTTGGGCGTGAGCTACCAGGAGTCTATCAATCTTCTTCTCACGCAAATATGCATGGGTTTCCTCTTTCGTCTTCTTCCAAGTTACTTCGCCGACAAGGTTGGAAGCCTCAACATTTTGATCCCGTTTGTGTTCATCTGCGGCATTATGATGTTTGGATGGATTGGCATACATTCCGTCGGTGCCTTGTATGCTTTTGCCGTCATTTATGGCTCTGCAAGTGCCGTCATCCAAGCGTTATGGCCTGCAGCCATCAGCTCGCTAAGTAAATCGCCCGATTTGAATAAAGGCGGTGTGAGGATGGGCATGGCTTTTACGATCGTGAGCTTCTCAAGTTTCACTGGCCCGCCGTTGGCGGGTGCCCTTATTCAGCAGCATGGTGGGAGTTATACGTATGCTAATATTTGGGCTGGGACGTCTTTCTTTGTCGCGGGTGGCTTGCTACTCGCGACGCGTTTCTCGCTGGTGGGATCAAAATGGAGAGCGCGAATATAGGAGTACATCTCGAAAACCGTATGTGAAGTTTGAAGTAGTTGAGAGTCGAGCGGATTAAAGAGCAAAGAAATTTAGTCAAATAATTAGCACCAAATGATACATCTTGGCCTACCAGGTAGTTACCAATTGAAAACTCCACCTCAGCCATGTCTGCACGCAATAGCTGATAGAATGTTAACATACGCATATTTCAAAACTCTTTTCCTTCATCATACCAATGTGAAAGTTGGGATCCTTTGAGAAGACTTTGGAGCCTCCCGTTCGCTGGCTAAGTCGTTGTAAAGACGATCAGCTCATCATGCGTTGCATTCGTGACAGCAACCCCCTCACGCAAACCTTCCAAGATATCGCCAAGAATAGGTATCTGACCAAGGTTCTAGAAATCGCACTTGCAACATGCAAAGCAGCAATTTTCTGGGAAAACGTACTAAGGTCTTCTGGCTATTTCCAATAAGTTGCAGATATAAACTCAAAAACATGGGCTCTAGGAAATCGAATAGCAGGTGACTAAGTAGGTAGAATCAAGGAAGTTTCTTCGATAAATGATAGAACTTTTCAAAGATCATAAACATTTCCTCAGTGTGATGTACACGATGCAGCTTTTCGTGCAATCAAGTGATAAGTTGTCGGGCAGAGATACTCGGAACGCTGGAAATAGACAGCTGAATACTTCCAAGAAAACCTACGACTTTAGGTGTATACATATAATTTCCCTTCTCTTACAATTGCCAAGCCTCTGACTGATGCTTATTGTGAGGTGATAGGCGGTAAACGCGCATGAACTAGTAAGGATTGTAGCTATAGCTGCAAGTACGATGCTGTAGGAGTCTTCTTTTAGGCAGAATGGCTGAAATCTGTTGCACCATCTCTATTTTATATCATCTTTTTCCACGTGGTTGCCAACACTGGGGGCCATTGGAGCGCGTGAAAAAAGCCGCATTGGTAAGAGAACAGAAGAATGTCAAATCTAGCAGGAGACAAGGAAGACTACGTAGAGATTTCCACATTCGTGTCAGCGAAGATATAAATGAGGAAATAAGAGGAAAGTGTTCAAGCTCATAATACCACTCTACGTGGTCATAAAAGCTTCACGTCTAGCCATTGCTGAGGTGTGGACACTTGAAGTCAACAGTCATTGTCGGGGCCTCCCATTGTGCAGAGTATTCGAGTCATGGTGTTGAATTGTGTTACATCAACAAAGAGGCGAGACAAGTCTCTCTCCTGTTCGTAAGTCGCAGTCAGCCGGCCTCCACCGTTGCCACCTTATCACTTCGACACAACCTCGCGTAGGTCGCAAGCGCAAAATTGCCCGTCACGACATCACAAACGTCAGTGGATCGTTCTTTGTGCTGCACTCTCTCCTACTAACCTTCCTCTCTTGGTAATACACTGCGGGCTGTGTGTGGAGCTCCTGCGGCCACAACGGCCGTTGATTCGACAGTTATCACGCGCATCATCTATTCCCTGTAATGTCGACATCTCCAACACCGTCAAATTTTCGTCGCGATGTAACGACTGTACTTGTAGCGAAAGGTCATGAATCTTGAATTCTAGAAGAACATATATGTATATATATATGGTCATGCGTCGTTGCAGTGAAAATGCTGAAGCTGTACGTTTTGCCGTGGATTTGTTTATTCGTGCAATCGCCCGCTCAAGATGGCGACTTCCGATTTCGCCAAACGGCCGTCCATTGAAGATGTATCTCTACCAACATCAAATGCGCCCTCTACCCACGATGTCGAGCGAAAATGGTACCACTCTTCCCTTTTCAATGCCTTTGTGATTGGAGGTGTTGGTTTCATGGCCCCCGGTCTATGGAACGCAATGAACGACCTAGGCGCAGGAGGCGCACTGGATCCCTTCCTTGTAAACGCCGCCAATGCACTTGTTTTCGGTCTCATGGGATTTCTATGCCTCTTTGGCGGACCAGTCGCTAACCGAATTGGTCTTTCAAACACGCTTTTCCTGGGTGCGATTGGATACCCGCTGTACTCTGCAGGTTTGTACTGCAACAACCGCTTCGGAAATGTTTGGCTCGTCCTTGTTGGCGCCGCAGCTTGCGGTATCAGCGCAGGTCTATTCTGGGTGGCTGAGGGAACAGTGGCGCTTGGATACCCGGAACCGGGGAAGAGAGGAAGGTACATGAACATCTGGCTGTGGTTCAGGACAGGAGGACCGCTTGTTGGTGGTGCGATTGTCCTTGCGCTCAACAACAACGCAGCGGCGAAAAAAAAGGGCAAGGTTGGATCCCAGACTTACCTTGTCTTTATCGCACTGCAGTGCATTGCTTGCCCACTAGCACTTGCATTGTCACCCCCGGAAAAGGTCCAAAGAGCGGATGGCTCAAAGGTCATCATCAAGGCGGAGAAGTCGTTCAAGGATGAATTCAAAGCATTGTGGAGAGTGTGCAAGCGCAAGGATATTTTACTTCTACTGCCCATTTTCTACGCAGCATACTTCAACCAGTACACTGGCAACTTCAAGACCTACTACTTCGGCGTCCGGGCACGAGCACTTATTGGCTTCGTCGCCAACTTCGGGACCCTGCTCTCGTCTCAGATTATGAGCACTCTGCTCGACTACAAGAAGCTCGCCGTGAAGAAGCGCATAGTATACGGCTTCTACTACGTTATCTTGTGCCATGTCATTGCGTGGATCTACGGCTGGGTCATTCAGGAGAAGTACACCCGTAACAAGCCAACGTTCGATTGGGAGAGTTCAGGCTTCACAGAGGGATTCTTTGTTCTCATCCTGTGGGACTTTGCCAGGCAATCTCTACAAAACTGGTTGTACTACCTTCTCGCTACCAAAACAGACAACATCTCCGAACTGAGTCGCTTCTCTGGTATTCTCAGAGGTCAGGAGTCCTTTGGTCAGGCAGTGGCATTTGGACTCAACACGCGCAAGTGGAAGGGAGGTCGTGTGCCTCTGATCGTGAACACCATCCTACTCGGTATGTACTCTGTCTTATTCTAAGCAGCTTTGGTTCAATCGCTAACACTTCAAAGTTGGTGCTGTATTCCCTACTTGGCTTGTCGTGCGGGACCATATCCCCGTCGAAGCAGCAGATGTCTCGAAAGACGCAGCTATTGTCGAGCTGCCACTCGGGGAGCAGGCTGTCACTCTGGACGAGAAGGAGAAGCTTGCTGGTAAGGCGGGAACTGGTAGAGATTCCACGATCTGAGTTTCAAGTTTAGATGGCGGAAAAAGTAATTGAACCAACATAGATTTAAAGTATGCAAGACAAATGTCACTTATTCATCGATTATGATAAATGGAGGTCCAAATTGACTGCCGATCAAAGTTCTCCTTAATTTGTGGATTATTCACTCACTAGAGGACAAGAGTAAGTCCTGGCATTTTTTGGTGAGTGCGAGGAGGTGATTTAGAATCCAATGGAACTTTACAATAGCAGCATATGTCATTTTGTACGAGGTCACTTAGAGAAGATCTCTGATGTGTGTTTATATAAGAGAAATAAAGGCCAACTATTCAGGAGACAAAAGAAGATGCCGATGTAGTGATATGGGCAAAGAAATGAGATAGTACAGGGAGTCAAACGTTGGTCTTCGCAGCTATCTGTCGAAGTAGAGCGGGCTGCAAATCGAAATTAACATTTTCGACTATGTCGTTTATAAATCTCTGTTATCTATAAAATATATACGCATCAATTGTCGTACAAGAGAAAATTCATGAGGCTTTGTCCAGCCAAGGAGAGTCAGGCGACTTGTTCGTAGTAGTACACTCTCCCTTCAAACAAACGACGGGCCGTCCGAGAGACAACGCATCTGTCCACTACAGCGAAAGTTTCTGAGCTTGCTGCCAACACCTCAACCTGAATAGAGCCGCTTCGATGAGATATGCGCACCGTTTCCCGGTCGGGCAGCAGACCAGGACTTGACGATCGTTGGGGGGTCTCACCTCCGTCGGAGATGGGACTTGGTGTCCGCTCAGGCGTTGGTAATATCCAATTTGATTCTCTCTTCGCCGTTGATGCGATGCGATGGGCTACTGTCCCTTCGATACATACGGCGGAGGCTAAGCAGGCCGCCCCGGTTAGCTGGAGGCTCGGATGAGGTTTCCCCATACTGAAAGCCAATACATGAATGCCTATCACATCCTGTTCGTCCTCACTCCCTGACGAGGAATCAAACGAAGGCGGAGATACGATGGCCAGTTTTGGTGTCCCTCGGACTTTCGAGGCAGCTTCGGTGTTTGGAGCAAGGCCCATCAAAACAGCTCCAGTCCGTCGTATCGACTCCATGTGCTCGAGATAACCATCTGACTCTTTTGCACAGGATTTGAGATAGCCTGGTAGTGTTGACTCGTCGACAACAATGAAGGGATTGGCGGCATCAATCAAGGTTGCTCTAACGGAGAAATGTGGTCCGTTTCGTTCCTTGATTATGAGAGTATCAGAACGTCTGCCAGTGGGAAAGAGTTTTCCAGTCATACTACCAGCAGGATCAACAAAAGCGACCTTTACTTCACTGCCGGTACCCTTGACGCCAGGGATCATGTAATCGCCGTCCTCCTCGAATGAACCGTCGGCATCGACCTGGACAGTATCGACAATAAGTCGCGATGTGTTTGTGTTGAATATACGGACATCGATCTAGGTAAGAATTCAGTATCCCATCAAGCTCTGTACATACTGTTGTGCTTACCGTTCGTTCGCCAGGCTGCGCACGTACAAGTCCTTCTTGAAGGGCGAATGGCCCAACACCTGAACACATGTTCCCACAGTTTCCGCTAAAGTCGACTGCTTCTTGTCCAACTGCTACTTGAACAAAAGTGTAATCGACATCAACGCCTGGCCTGGTCGAAGGCGATACGACGGCAACTTTAGAAGTCGTTGAAGTCGCGCCTCCAACCCCGTCAATCTGTCGAGCGTCTGAATTCTGTGATCCCATAGCGGCAAGCAATGGGCCTGCCCATGCTGCTTCAGAAGCGGGTAGATCATGACGATGTATGAAAAGGCCTTTTGAGGTTCCGGCTCGCATTAAGACAGCGGGAAGACTGTGCCGGACCTTTCTTGGCATTCTCTCTACTGCCATGGTGAAGCCTGGTACGGGTGGGGCTGGATATACTGGAATGAAAGATACAAATCTTGGAAAAAATTTAAGGGTTTCAGGACGCAATGATCGGACAAGTGAGGGAAGCATCCAACAAAAGTCGTTGTTGTGGTTGAGGGTAGGGCTATTCTCCAAATATCCAATACAGATATGCTTCGTTATTCATGGTAAGGATTGACTACATCATATATTGCCGACAGTCAAAGCCGTTCTGTAATGAGAATCGATCGTAGAATTCAATTGCCACGGGAGTTTCGAGCCCTTGGCCGATCCCGTTCTCTATCCCGCGGGTTTCTCTGCCAAGAACTCAGATGTGATCCCGCGGAACGACTACCCGAAGTTCCACCGCGGCCTCAAATGACGCCATCTGAAGTAGATCGATTGCGGGTAAAAGATCAACGGATGGTTCTTTTCCTGCTTTTCTTCGCAGCTCGACCACAATGCAATACTGTTAAAACTTCAGGTAGCATCCCATTCTAAGATAGGGAAGCTGTCGAGGGCAGAACCGTTGAAGCCATACAACAAATCATCCACAGACATGGAATTATCCCCGGATAGTGGCTGTGTTCCTTGATATAGCCAGCTTCCATTGTATTCGTAAGGCTGCGCCGTCGCATCATTATGTCCATTGTTGTACGAGCTTCCCGATATGTCTCCAGTATGGTATGTGGTTCCTGGGTGTACAGGTGCCATCATGTCCGCTGTAACAGCACGGCTGGGTGCCCCTGCTTGTAATGGCAAAGAACTTTCTTGCTCACGAACAAAGCTTTGTATAATTCCATCAATATCAAGGCTTTGCAAACTAGGCTCACGTCCCATTGACCTAGCGGAAGTAGTGTTTGGCGTACTGTGACTACTGCTGCCACTGATTTCTTTATCAATCTGGAGATCTTCAGGACTAGCAACAGCAACTCCTAATCGTTTCATCAGGCTCTGTATGATCCCGTTTGCACGTCGGACAGCCCAATTTGTTTCTTGGTTCTCGCGAAAGATGGCCAAACATGCTTCTAGACTGCTGTGAGCATCTGACCCCGGCCCACGCTTTGCTGCAATGCGTGCATGAATTGTGGCAGCGACATATGTTGCGTATGAAATCAGGTATGGAGCCCTTCGCACACTAAATGCTTTGTCATAAGCCCGAAGCAGTTGAACAATGTCGTTTGCAGCTGTAGCACAAGACATGAATGAGTTGACTGAAATTGCACGAGATGTGCTGTAGAGGTGTCCATCAGCAACAAAAGGACGATGCATAAGGATCATGAGTACGTTATACATTGCACTGCGGAATTTGTTAGTACACTGTGATTGGTTAATATTGCTTATTACGCTTACTGAAGACTAAGAACATGCGGGGGTGGAGTTATGGAGGTTCTTTTAACATCGACAGCGAGATGATCTGGCAATAGACTGTACCAGCTGGTCAACTTGAGGTGAAGACTTTCTAGCTTGGTAGAAAGCTCGCCGGGGCTTTTGTCAAAAGTTCTCTCAGTGTAAATGGTACTGAGAATGTCGCTCAATATCACAGAGAGCTGGCATAGACATCGAAATGTCGACGTGCTGTATGATGGAGAACCTTGATAGGTGGTACTTGACTGAGCAGAGTAGGCAAAGGGCGCCCAATGCTCGTATTCCTCAAACGTGTCTAAGAATTTAATGGGGACAAGGGTGTCAGATTCTTTGATGCTAACCGGCCGACCTTGGTACAAACTCTGAATTTTATCGACAACTTGTTGCATGTGTTAGAAAGATGTATGGTCTGGACAAGGATTGTCTTACCAAACGCAGCCCAGAAAACACGTCTTCGGATCTCAGAATCCTCATCTGAGAACTTGCGAATGCTAGCAAGGTCTGGCGTATCCACATGCATACCAAGGTCAACAATCATACGAAATGCAAGACCAGCGTACAACCAAGCAGCGCTGCGTTCATCGCCCAGTGCAAAGAGTGAGTTTGTCATGACAAGTAGCGCCTGGATGGTAGTGATTTCACTTTTGTCTAGGGCTCCTCCCAGAAGCTCTCGTACTCTTTCACGAAATTGCCAGCCAGCAGTACGCACGTCATTCGCAACTCGTCGGACATCGTGACGCGGACTGAACTTGGATGCGCCAAAGTAGATGGCATTCAGGAGCAGTTTCGAAAAGTATGGACCCTTACATGCCATGTCACGCATAAAAGCCGGGCGGTACGTGATGAGGAATGAGTGGTGCTGTCGGTTCCAGTGAAGCGACAGCAGGTGCATGCCTAGTTCTGGCTCAACACCATCAAAGTCAAGCTTTCCAAGGCGAAAGTTGACGTCTTCCAGTTGACGCTGTCGTGCAGCTTCGGCGATGAGTCCCTTCTCCACCCATTCCTCAGGCATCTTTGGACGTGTCTCGGCAGCGATTCGGTCGTCTGAACTTTCCTCGAATAGCGCACTCGTGCGTCCATGGTAACTGGACATGCCATTTGCAGAGACGACGATGCGAGACACACTGTTTGGTCTGGTGCCTACAGTTTCGGTAGAGCGAATAACATCTGCGTCACGTGCCGTGTCTCTTTCTGGTAGAGGTACAGATGCGGTAGCAGTGATGGCGTCTGACACGTTCTCTCGCCTAGCAACTTTGATGGGACGACTGCGGGCGCGATGAGCACCGTCAATGGCCTCGTAGTTGCATATCATCCCATGTGTTTTGCAATTCGCACATGTGGGTCTTTCAGTACTACATTTGATCTGCCAAGGTCAGCTCCTGCGTGCGTGCAAGGCACGATAGTCAACAAGACCGACTTTTCGCCGCCGACAGAACGTGCAAGCCTCAGATGCCCGCTTGCGCACTCGGCCCGTTGGAAGCGCATTGCTATCCGCGGCTGTACCGCCACTCTCACTCATGGCAATTCGCACCGCAAGAAATGCCGGGACCAGAAACTGACTGGCGTTGGTGACGTGGAGTGAGCGGGAGCAGAGGCAAACGGCTCGCCTTGTGCCGTGGGAGAGAGTACGCTACTGCCGCGGGAGGGGTCGCACTACGCTCCCGACAAAACCCGCTTCCACCACGTTGATCTGCCGCAACGCTTAGGCTTTGCCAGCATCGACAAACGGCTGCTGACGATCCCGCGTGAGCAAGTCGTATATACAACCGCTTCAACAAGACATGGCAACAACGGTGCACGTTCGAAACTCCGTGACGGCAACTGCATCACTTCCACCATGAGCGCATCACCAGCCACTCTGCGCATCTCTGTATCCCATCTTGCCGGCGTAGCCCAGCCTCAACCGACAAAGGTGCCTGCCGCAAAAAAGAAGATACCAGCCGGTGTTTCCCTGCTATCTGGCGCCATCGCTGGAGGTGTCGAAGCAACGACGACATATCCCTTTGAGTTTGCAAAAACACGTGCCCAGCTTCACGGAGGGTCGAGCGGGTCAAGGAATCCTTTTGCTGTCATTGCCAATGTCGCAAAGAGCGATGGCATCGGAGCCATATACACAGGCTGCTCCACCTTGATATTAGGCACTGCGTTTAAAGCTGGCGTACGGTTCTTATCTTTCGACGCAATTCGCAATCGCCTTGCCGACGACAGTGGCATCTTGTCTCCAGGACGTGGCATTCTAGCTGGTATGCTAGCAGGGACTGTCGAGAGCGTTGTTGCCGTCACACCAACTGAACGCATCAAGACTGCACTCATCGATGATGCGAAAAGCGGCGCGAAACGTTACCGCGGAGGGTTTCACGCTTCGCAAGCGATTCTGCAGACGCAAGGTGTCGCCGGACTGTATCGAGGCCTTGTTTCCACTACTATGAAACAGTCGGCCACATCTGCCGTACGAATGGGCTCCTACAATGTGCTCAAAGAGATGTCACGGCGACACAACCTGCCACAAAACAGTGCAGTGACTTTCGGCATGGGTGCGATTGCCGGCACCATCACAGTATATGCTACACAGCCCTTCGATACTATCAAAACGCGGGCTCAGAGCGCACAGGGCGCAAGTACTAGAGAAGCGTTCCGAAGTATCCTGCAGCATGCTGGCATACGCGGGTTCTGGAGCGGCAGTACGATGCGATTGGGTAGGCTAGTGTTCAGCGGTGGCATTGTATTCACGGTTTATGAGAAGATTGCTGCTTTGCTCACAACTTCGTCGTAATAGGGGGTTCGCCACGCACAGGCATGGGTGCAAGTTTTTGATACCAAGTAATCTATTTAAATCAAACCATGATGTTCACTTGTATTTGTATTAGTGACAATATTTCCCTGGTCAACCTTTGCAACAGAACTGAAGCTGTAGGGTATCTTACAAGGGTACAGAAAGACGTGTCGCGTTCATAATCTGTTTTGCGTTTCCAAAGTCCAAAGTGGTTGGGCTGCGATCGGTTGAAAGATATTATACAACCGAAGAAACAATCCATGTTCTCGCGAATATCCAAGCCACGCAGAACTGCGGCTCGCTCTTCCTGCATCTGATCCAAAAAAAAACTCGTTGTATCGTCACTGCGCTTTCGCGACGATGGCAGATTACAGGCCCGATACTCCCAACAACTGGGCCGCGGGACAGCCATGCCAGAGCTGCCGCGGGAACACGTTCAGGCGTCTCAATCACATCCGCGGGAAGGGAGTCTATCGTGGCCCACAACTCAGGTCGCTTGCTTCCACCAAAGAAATCCTCAGCTTTGGCCGTTAGCTCGGGGTGAGTCTTGTTGTGGCGTGAGGCCACTGCGTTGGTTCGCCAAAATCCGGGGCCCCGCATTCTTAGTACCTACTGAATGTTGCCGGTTACAAGCAGGTGAGCCGGGCCCAAGCCAACTTCAAAAACGGCATATAAGCATGTTTATTGCATCACAATAAAAATTCACAAAATCACAACTTCGTTTCATTTCTCAATATTCTAGAATTGCATACAACTACCTAACCGCATTACCAGCGAATATGGCAGACCATGCAGTCAGTGAGAAGATGGCCGAGAGCGAGTTCAAGGAGGTCATCCCCGAATCAGTCAGACTCACACCGCAACAAATTCAAGCCCGTTTTGAGACCCTTCGATTGTTGAGCGATGAGGAGATGGCTGTGTTGAACAAGAAGCTTCTCAGGAAAATCGATTGGAGGTTGATGCCGGCAATCACTGCCATGTTTCTCATGAAGTAAGGCATTCTTCTTCTAACGGTTAGAAGTGCATAGACTAATTAAAATTCAGCTATCTTGATCGCATCAACGTATCAAATGCTCGTCTCGCTGGACTGCAAAAGGATCTACACATGAACGACACTATGTGGAATACTGGAATATCAACATTCTACGTGGGGTATCTGATTGGCCAGCTTCCAGGAAATTTGTGGCTTGCAAAAGCAGATCCAAAGTGGCTTCTACCCGCGATCATGTTGGCCTGGAGTGCCGGTACAATCTGCATGCCGGCAATGACCAGTGGCGCCGGGTTCGCTGTCTGCCGCTTCTTCATCGGTCTTGCAGAGGCCCCTTTCTTTCCGGGTATCACACTCAGTAAGCTCGCTCCTTTCCGATGAAGCCAATTATTCAAGAACTAACTGAAACTCAGTGACATCCTCATGGTACACGAAAGAGGAGAACCCAATGCGCATGGCTATCTGGCACGCTGGAAACACAATGTCGAACATTCTCTCTGGGTTTCTGGCTGCAGCAATCTTGACAAATATGGACAATCTCCTTGGTCTGCACTCCTGGCAATGGTTCTTCCTCATCGAGGGTGCGGCTTCTATCCTTGTAGCAATCGGGGCTTACTTCCTGCTTCCTTCGTGGCCACACAACACAAAGTTCTTGTCGCAGGAAGAGTCAGAAATGGCGCAGTACCGTGTACAAGTATCCAACGGTGGCATTGAGGAAGAAGTGGGCGGTACATGGGATGGATTGAAAGAAGCGGCCAAGGATCCATTCACATGGTTGTTCTGCTTGATGCATTTTGCGCTCGTGACGGCGCAAAGTTTCAAGGACTTTATGCCTTCGGTATGTAACACACGCATTTGTCGAGTTTTTCAAGTTGACAGCATGCTAACGCGACCTGACTTCAGATTATGAAGACTTTCAAATTCGATACCTTGACTACGTATCTTGTTCAAGCGCCTCCATACGCCATCGCTTACGCTGTAGCCTGCGGCCTCGCCTACACATCGGGACGCTTCCAGGAATCATACTACCATATCGTCATCCCTATCGTCTTCAGTGCTGTCGGCTGTAGCATGCTAATCTCTACGCTCAACGTCGCCGCACGATACATCGGTCTGGTTCTTCTCATTAGCGGGACCTACTCCGGTCTCAATTTGCAACTAAGTTGGGAAACTACACTGGTGCCTGCTCCGAGAAGTAAGAAAGCAGCACTGATTGCTATTGCGAACTGTATCAGTCAGGTCAGCCATTGGTTTAGTCCCTATTTCTTCCCAACATCACAAGAGCCTTACTATCGCCTGGGCGGTGGGTTAATCTTGTTCGGATGTCTGGCTTGTATAGTTTCGGCTTCTCTGGTTAAGTGGCGAGCTGTCAAACTCAACAAGAAGTTGGATGAAGCGGAGGGATGGTCGGAGAATGGTGGTAATGAGCGCGGATGGAGATTTGTGTACTAAACAGAGAAATGGTGACCTCTTGCGATTTGAAGTGGCTTGAAGAAAGAGTTGGATTGTTGTTAACCGAATGACTAAAATGAAATCATGATTATGCAACCCTACTCATCTGGCGTTTCTCATATGAGTTTGTTATATGTCCTTTCTATGAGTAAAAACATCAGAACTCTAAAAAATCAAATGTGTATTCTTCAAAAATCAGTTCCAAGTGACAGTTTTTCAAAGTTTTGCTTGATTTACAATACCGTATTTACAATGTCAAAACCGACCACATCGATGTGTGTACAGTTGATAAGAAACACGGCAAAAGGAGTTGAATGCAACGGTGAACCTACACTTAAATTTTCGTGTATACCTGTGTATAGCTACGAAACTTTGGATATGACTTTCAGTAGGCGATACCTGCTGTGATTCCTGATCGCCGTATTGGTCGACACCAGTCATCCTTCGCCAAGATATTGTAACTTGGCTGTGGGAGGCCTTACCAGAAAAGATCTTCCGCGACCTGAATTCAGGTTTACACTTAACCTAAATAAACAGATTCTCCTTGGTTCAGGCCAAAAGCAATGTTGCTGCGCCTCGTAGAATACCGTAGCAACGTGGCAGTGTTGCATTGATGCGAATACCTAAAGACGCACTCGCAACTCTTGCAGTACCGTATTTTAACCCAACTCTTTTTGTAAATCCATCATTTAATCGTTGCCAGTCGAAATCAGAACAATTATGACTTCGATTCTATCAATAGCGCTATTCGTAGCTTCGTCTACCGCTCAAATCACTACCTCGATCTGGAACTATCAGGGCCTTATAGGAACGGATAAATATGGATTCTACGGCTCCGTTGTAGCAGTAGATGCTGCCCACACTACCATAGCACTTACCTACGACAATGGGACAAACGTCGATGGACTTGGCTTCGGTTCCGACGACTACACAGTTACAGTTGGACCATCATACTGGGAAGCCACTGAGTCTCGCAATATTGCCGACAACCGCGCTGGATCAACAAGCAGGTCTGACGACCAAATTCAAAGGGTTAAGTGCCAGAGGCCAGCCTCTGGTAACGCAAGTCCAGTGTGTACGGCGTCTTACGGGAGAGTCTACGCTGCCTTATTCGAATGTCAACAGCCCCAATCCGACTTTTCATCATTGACGAGGTACTTCACTAGAACGCATACCTACAGCAGTCGTGGTTCGTACTCAGCAGGAGTGGAAACAATCATCAATTCTATACCTGTCAGACCAAGGACTCAGTTACCTCCCGATTGGTGCACGGAGGATGCTTTCCCCAGCTCTTACACCGGAAGTGTGGGTACCGTCACTCTTTCGGACGCAGATTTCGCCAATATACAGGTCATCATCACCGCAGGTCAGGAGAAGTTGAGCGCAACGGCTGGGGCAAGTGCAACACGTACGAGTGTGGAGCCTACTGGCAGCCAATCCAGATCTAGCAGTGTACCGCTTGTAACGTTTACAGGTGCGGCCGCTCCTGTGAAGACGATTGGGCCAGCTATCGCAGGTCTTGGTGCTGCTATGGCAGCTTTTGTGCTTTAGATTTCTAGAGCATGTTTATAGCTTTCGTAAGCGCCGAGGACATGGTAGTTTTGTTGAAGAAGTCTATGAGACCGGATTTGAATAAGTTTAATGAAATGTACATTCGGGAGGTTCAACCAAATTTTCGGTTATTTTACTCGCTGCTTGTACTCCCGTAGCTCCCACGACCTTGCCTCGACAAGATATCAGTGACGATAAACACAACGTGAAGAAGTGTTGTTAAGAGTGAAAGTGTACTAGGCTTTGTTTAGTCTGTCGGTCTTGCGCAAATGCAAGCCACAAGATTACAAGCGCTGTCCGAACATCGTGCCGAACAAGGATCAAAGGATACACAAGTGTGACTATAAGCGGGATGGTAGTCTAAGTGCCGTATCCAATGACAATCTTGTTTCTGTTGTAATTGGCTCATCCTAAGCCTTGCTGAGTTAATATTGTTGCTATGTGTTGACGTGCTAAATGTGCGAACTATGCAAGCTCCAAACACACCAAGAACGTGCTTTATCAAATCACGAATTCGCGACGAAGACTAATTGCTCTAGCCTGAGATTAAAAAAACAAATGCCTTGAATGACTGCCGAGCAACTCTCGCTGAAGATAAGGCTAAGTAGTACTGTTCGTGCAAAAGCATATTAATTGTTCTCTCCAAAAGTTAGCTTGATTGAGTACTGATGAATCTTGACCTTTGTTATCTTCGACAGTAATAGCACGATTAAAACATCAAGTCGCAATCTCCACAGGTTCGTTTTATTGATTGATAATGTCGCTGTTGTGTTACCCAAGATTGAACTGGTAAATATTTGGTACGTTTTGGGACGCGCAGTTGGCTTGTGTACGGCATTTGCGCACTGAACACGCTGACAACCATACATGTCAATGTAAACGTCAATCACTAATCGGTTTTTTTTCTAACCATCACAATTCAACATTAGCAGATCAATTTACACTTAGAAAATAAAGCGCAAGAGTGCTTTGTATGATGGTGATAAGAGAGACTGACCATGACACAAGGCATGCCATGAACTTGTGGCACGGTCTAACTAGACATTTGTGAGGACTCCAAATGCCGAGATGATTAGGCATAGTGTAATCGTGGTTGAAGCCCTTTGATTATGTCGGAGATTTATGGTATTCGTCCGTCACGTCCTGCAAGGGCCCAGCAGTAGCTCGTTGCTAGATTAAGTACGTACCCAAGACGAAACAACGAGATTATGCCAATGGAGTCCGCCATGGTAGCTATTGCAATATGCAACAACCGGTCCCAAACTTCTCCCTGTGAATTCTCGTGGATTTGAGAGAAAAAAAACACAAAGACGGCCTGCCAAGGTCCAGGAGCGTCTTCCTCCGACGAGCTGCAATGCTGAGGCGCTATTATACACCAAAATACGCGGAGGTGCGGGCTAAGTGGCGGCGAGCCCGTGGGACGGCAGGGCCGCCAGCAGTACCCACTTCCAAGTCTTTTTCGAACGTGCTGATTGGACACGCACTTTGACTCCCCCGAGGCCCCGGCCATCATTAGTGTAGCACGTCATGCTCCAATGTCTTCTGTCAGTCAGGAATCGTCTGCCTGTCGCGAACAAAATTTGGTACGGACTTTGGGGGAAATCCTAGAAATCCTAGAAATCCTGGGAATCCTGGGCGAGTGCCCCGACATGAGCACGTCCGCTTGGCGCATGTAAAGTGGGTTGATATCAAGCTTGAACACGTGCGACTCTGGCTTCTCGAGCCGGGATTTGCTGCGGGCTCGCTTCCCGTCGAGGTTTTCTTTCTCCATAGGGGTGCAGTAGGCGTGTGCAAGTGTCCGCCCACTTCACGATCAAATCGCACAACTACCGAATCCCCCGCCTGGGCACGCCAAACTGCTGGATTTGCGCTCATTAACCAAGGCTATGCCTGAGCGGCAGCAAGGGGCATGGGCCAACCCAGCAGCGACTCATGTTCAGGCGTCCGCATTGCGGGGATTTAGTCTGGCCGACAGGGCCGCTACACCAGATGCAGTACACACGGAATGAGGAGATTGCTCACTAATGCCAGCCTAGCGCAAGTTACCCTTGCATTGTGCACATGCCTAGATCAAAGTTGGTGGCATCGTCCCGCTGGAACATCAGTAGCACATAAGAACGTCTCCTATGATATAGTCGTCATGTTCAGCTCGCAGCACGCTTAGAACCACAGACAGACTATCGACTTGAGCCGCGTCTCCTCGGGAAAGCTTTTTTGGACTCACCACACCAGCGAGCGGATCTAAGCGAAATAAATACGGACATCAGCCCGACGGGCAATGTGCCCCTTAGCGGTATGTGACTGAACGAGTGCTTCCATCGGTAGTTGTGCTTGTTCGGAAGTATCCGGGGTAGCTTCGTACGAGAGAGTTTTCTCACCTGCAGCGTAGCAGACGGACTACGGAGTGGGTTGTTGAAGAGAGCAAGAAAAATGTGCAAGAACGAAGCAAGCTGATGACAATACGATTGAAGATAGGTATGCTTCAAATGAAGTATACGTTAGATAAAAAAATAGCATTAGTTGAGCATTAGTCATAGCGTTCATAACCAACCGCATATTCTGACTTTTGATAGATGTTCGCTGTAAAATAGTAATAGAAACAAGTTTTTGAATAGAAGATTTCGAAAAGAAAGATCTGTCTTGACATTACTGCCAGGATTGATTCTCGTACTTCCCATAGCGAATATCAGACGATACTGACGACGCGCTCCCCCTTTCCACTCCTTGAGCATCCTGAGCTGCCGACTCCGCTAGTATCTCTGTCCCGCTCTCAGCCAAGCTCGTTACACTTCTCCGGCGACTATGGCTTTGAATCTTGAACTCTGTTGTTTTGATGACAGTCGAAGGAAGCGCATTGCTAGTGTTTTCTCCGCCACCCACATGTACTTCCCACTTATTTGCCTGATCTGCTCCTTGCGCTACAGAGCGCTGAGCACCAGTTCCCCTGATGGTTCCCAGCGCCAGACCTCCAGAGTGGACTGCATTACGGCTATAAGAGTTGGCGTCGCCGCTTCTAGCGTTTCTAGTCAACCCAACAAGACGGTTGAGAATGCTGAATTCAAGCTTGAGCTTCACGCTGTAGACGAGCGGTTTCCAGGCTGTCTGGATCTCGTAGAGATTTGCGAATTCGAGTCCAAGAATGCTGAAGTCCAGCAGCATGACTAAAATGTTGACGTAGATGAGGTGGTGAAGTACGCTCCGGGTGCCATTGTTGCCGATGGTTTTCTCGAGTTTCAGGAGGTTGGTGGTTTCAAAGACGTATAGGCCGGAGATGATGAGCTCTTGGACCACAAAGACACTCAGTTGAATTTTCTCATAGATGGAGTAAGGGTGCACAAAAGGGTCGGGATGGTTCGAGTTGGCACCGTAGACCAAGATAATGATGGGAATGTGGAGCCAGATAGCGTTTGTGATGATCATGATCAACACGGCCCTTAGCCGTTGTCTATTGCGCATTACGATGTGCAATCGAGAGTACAGAACAACCGATTGACCAGTGATCATTGAGCACCATCCTATCAGGATGATTGTTGCGTAGATATTCCCTTCCGTGGTGACTTGGAGATGCTTGAGGAAGTACCCGACAGAGTTGAAGGCGACGCCCCATGTTGCGATGGTGAAGCTCCAGAAGTAGAGGCCAGTTCGTCGTTTGAAATAAGCCAAAATGTAAACGTTGAGCTCCAGGAAGTTGTAAACTGCAACGCTGAGGAAAACAACCACGAGGACCTGCACCGAAGAGAGAGCCATGATGGCCCAAGGGATTTGCAAAATGCCGTCAGTGCGAAGGATGGAGAGTGAAGAATAGTTCTTGGAACGGGGCCCCACAAGGCTTCAGTACCCTTTCTCTGGACAGGCACACGCATGGATGAATGGCCCGTACTTCTAGAATGGGGGCTCCATCGGTCCTTCGCTCGGCATTGATTGTGGCATGCAGCATACGCCACTTCGGCGCTTTGGCGGAGAATGCATTGTCGCCATTGGGCATTGTCGCGGTGCCTTGCTTCGACATGCTGCAAGATCCTGGGACAGTTGGATGACATCTATCCCAGTCGGTACTCCACTTTCCGATATCTGGTTAGGCCTCGGATTGATGAAGCAAATATCGTAAGACTCCAGCCGTGCACAGAGGCATTTTTACCATGGGTAGTGCGGCCATGCCTTATCCGAAGCAACTCTGGAGAGCTCCAATATTTCTCCAGGAAGCTGTCCATGGGGAAATACGGGGGTGTCGTGAGTCGTCTGCTTTGCTGGGACACGTGAGCCAGGCGGTGAGCCCAGCCTTGTCAGCGATCTAGGAAGAGTGCCTCCTGTGTAGGCAACACGATGCAGCCATGTGCCGACGACATATTTCGTCCCATGGCTCTGGGTATCTAGCGCGGTGCAGAGACAAATGAGAGGTTGTAGTCGTTCGTCGATGCGCCAAGGGGGCGCAGTTCCTTGGCGCCGTGGGCGGGTGTGCCGCCGTCGGACTCTGGTGGCTTAAGAGAAGGTCTCTCTGCCTGACTCGAACTGTTTGCCTGGTTCCGGGCCCGCCACTAAAATCGAGCGAGGCGCGGATGTGCGGATTTCCCGTGGGGTCGCTGCAACTAACGGGCATTGGACCGCCGGACCCTGAGCTGTCTTTCTAGCCTGGGTGCAAAGCGAGCCGCATGTCTTGACAGTACCGACGCGAGGCCTCTGGCACGGAAATCGCCGTGGTAATCTCAATGTCTGTATTTAAACAGATTACGGTCCATCTGCAATCCCCATTCGACGGGTCCTCAGCTTGTCGTATCCTACCTTGTCTCCCTGGGTACTAAACTCTGTCTCCTGTTCACGTTTCAGACTTGGTCTCGCTTAATTCCTGGTGACAATATGCCGTCTCCCAGCGCCATCCTCGCTGTCAGTGCGGTTCTCGGGCATGCCTTGGCGCAGAAAGTACCTGCAGCTGCCCAAATCATCGATCAGAAGGCTTTTAACGTGTTGAGCGTGGTTCTGCCGCCCGCACAAGCCAACGACTCCACGGTATGCCTCATCCCGCATCCAATACAGTCACACCACAGTAAGGACTAATCAAAACACAGCCCTTCTACTGGCCTGGCTTTACTGCAGAGTCCCTGCGAGCTAAGCCTTTCCACATCTACGACGAGGAGTTTTACGATGTCATCGGATCCAACCCGTCCTTGACTCAGATTGCCTCTTCGGACAGTGACCCAATCTTCCATGAAGCTGTTACATGGTAAGCTTGTCCCCTTGTCACATGCAAGTTCGGAAGACCAAGGCTAACCAAGTCACTTTCATGAACAGGTACCCTGCTCGGGATGAGGTCTTTTTCGTCCAAAACGCTGGTGCCCCTGCTGCGGGTACTGGCTTGAACAAGTCTTCCATCATCCAGAAGATCTCCCTCTCTGATGCTGAGAAGGTGCGAAATGGAACTCTTGCTGCTGCACCAGTTACCATTGTGAACACGACAAACCCCCAGGTCATCAACCCCAATGGTGGCACCAACTGGAAGGGTCAGATCATCTTCGCTGGTGAAGGCCAAGGTGACAATGTTCCGTCAGCACTGTACATCATGAACCCCGAGGCACCATACAACACGACCAGTGAGTGACCAAAGACCCGACCCAACCCAACATAATATGTAGACCTAGACTAACCAAAGCAGCCCTTATCAACAACTACTTCGGTCGTCAATTCAACTCGCTCAACGACTTGGTCGTAAGTCCTAAGAACGGAGATCTTTACTTCACCGATACTCTGTACGGTTACCTTCAGAACTTCCGCCCCGTCCCCGGTCTACGAAACCAAGTTTACCGCTACAACTTCAAGACCGGCGCCATCACCGTCGTAGCCGACGACTTTACCCTTCCTAACGGTTAGTCGAAACCACATCTGTTTATATAAATCTTGCTCACAGTCACTAGGTATCACAATCTCGCCTGATGGTAACAAGGCATACGTTACCGATACCGGCATCGCCCTTGGATTTTACGGTCGCAACCTTTCCTCGCCAGCATCTTTGTACTCGTTCGATATCAACAAGGACGGTACCTTTGAGAACCGCAAGACTTTTGCCTACGTCCCGTCTTTCATCCCTGATGGTACGTTATTATGACTCAATAAAATAACTCATCTGCAACCACTAACATCCATCATAGGTGTCCACGTTGATTCCAAAGGTCGTGTTTACGCTGGCGCTGGTGATGGTGTCTGGGTTTACAACACCTCCGGCAAGCTTATTGGCAAGATCTACACCGGCACCACAGCGGCCAACTTCCAGTTTGCTGGCAAGGGGCGCATCATTATCACCGGGCAGACTAAGTTGTTCTACGCCACTGTGGCTGCGTCTGGCTCTCCCATCCAATGATCAATGATAGAATAACTGTGAAGATGTTTGCATGACCACACACGATTAGACATAAATACAACCCAATTTTAATAATAATCACCGAAATATAGAATTGAACTTGATTATCGTAGCCACAATTTTTCCATGAAACGTATTGGTATTTGCTCGGACTTTTAATTTTGCCAATTGTACTTTAATCCATGTAAACCCTTGTGCAAGCAAGATCCTTTCTGCAGATGCCAAGATTTTTGCACATGTAGACTGAATTACAGCCAACCTATCAGCCCCACCTGGCTACCTCAAGAGCGACTTCAAGGCAATCTCGCAATCAATCGCTGGTGTAAGAGGGAGTAAAGATTTATTTTTGTGATTTGAATAACTGATTTGAAGCTTCTTGTTTGACAGCTAATCTCCCAAATGATTGAAGACAATTTTAAATCAACCTTCCAAGTCTCCAATTACACAGTTACCCTCCCCCATTAGACTAAGGCTCTATTTCGGCCTGAATGTCAGTAAGTTTATTAACATCTCGATTGAGCATCTTCTGGTAGCCATCACGAAGAATTATCAAAATTACGATAATTCCAGATCAATTCATTCCGTGGCCCCCTCGCCAATTCGACTTACAAGCATAAGTGGCCTTGAGCAATCCAGTATCAGTTCAAAAATGATTTCTAATCTGCCCAGATGAAGATTTTTATTGCACCCATCGTTTTGTGGAGGACATGGCTTGGTACCCTTTTAGATTGAGAATTGACAAGTTTGTTCTCATTTGGCAGGCGACTTGAGATCCTCGCAATTATTTGGCCTGTAATTTGTTGGCGTTCTATGGAGCATTTGTCTTTATATGAATTCTATGGAATACGAGTAGCTTAGTACAGAAGTGCACTGTAATGACGTATGATATGATCTGTGGATAGATTGAGGCGAGTTGGCCATTCCCTGCAAGACAAGCATTTGAAACGGAGTTTTTTGCGGTAATCCTTGCGATCGCTGCGCGACACACTTCTAGTAATTAGGTATTCGTTTGTTTGTCAACTTGTGTTTCGTTGGATCCCTACACAAAAGTGCTTTGGCAATATGAGATAGTATCTGATTGTCTGGCGGAACTGATTGCACTTTTGTCTGATTGGGATACCATGTGATGTTTAATTACAATTTTATTAATTTTTGCGGATACTCCGCTTGAGTGAGATTGGCAGGTTGTCCTGCTCGCGTCTAGTTGCCTTTGCTGTGACAATGTTACTTTACAGCTAAAGGTCCGTCTGATTTTACGTCTATCTTTACCAAACAAGCTCTTTGATTGGTAGGTCATGGATTATTATTCGCACTACAAACCGAAACCTTTTATCATCTCTCGTCTTCCATCTTCTCGATTTATTACTACTTGGCTAGCTCGTTCGACTCTCCGGCAAATTCTAGTTAGCTATTAGCTATGTGGCTACTGTCGTTGCACGATGCAACGACAGTGAGCCAGGATTACAGAATCTGCAACAACCTACCCTGTTAGGCCCGACTTGAATAACATTGCCCTTGTCACACAATGCATCTTAGCACACGCTGGTTGGTGTACGGAATGCCAGGTCATCTCACTATCTCGCACGTGCAGTTCATTAAGGAAACAGCAGAAATAACGATTTGCAATTCTCTCAGCATGGGGCTTCCAGGAAAGCGTCGTATGCGCTATCGGCGGTCCCCGGAACTTGGCCAGCGAGTGTATACGTTGTACGCGACAGTGTACACAATGTAACTAACGACAGTCGTGACCGTAGTTAACAACAGGACTATCAAGGCCCTACTCTCAAGAGTCTGCATAAGTTTGTAAGATATGCAATCGACGCCGTGGCTGCTCTGTGGCTGCACTGTGGCTGCACTGTGGCTGCACTGTGGCTGCTCTGTGGCGGGAGGGTCAAGTCGGTCGCAATTGCTACGTCGATACGTTCCAAGGCTGGTTGTTTGCTCCGAATCTGCCCGGAACCTAGCCAGAAAGACTTTCGCTGGATAGTGTGCGATTGCAGCCAACTAGAGGACCTGGCGAGTAGATAGATACCATCATGCGGGGTTGCATGTGAAAAAAACCTGGCGAGGGCCACGCCACAACGGGCGACTTAGCGAGCCGTGCCGCCCCACTTGCAGATGTAATGATCCTTCAACTGACATCTCTCCATTTCCGCCAAACTCCCCACGACCATAACAATCATCATCTTGCGCTTTACCCGCTATGGCCGACATTGAAGCTCAGATTGCCATTGTATGCCTGTTTGTCATTATGCGGCCATTGCTGCGTTACTTATGATAAGTGTAGGACTCGGACGCCGACTCCGCCTACAACGACGACGACGCATCGCAAGTCTCTTTTACAGACTGACGAGTAATATGCATTCTAACACGATATCAAGGGATACTACATCACTCAGCTCTTCTATTCTCAATTACAAGTACCGCAACGGTCGACGATACCATGCGTACAAGGAAGGTTCATACTGTAGGGCGCCTGCATGTTCGACACTCGTACTGTTTCTAAGTTGTTACAGGGGGCCCCAATGACGAAACGCAAGCGGATCAGCTAGATATCTTGTACGCCCATAAGTAATCTGCTGAGTAGGGCTAGTTAACTGTTTAGTCATCATATTTGTCTCCTCTTGCTTGGCGGCGAGTTGCATCTGGCGCCTATAACGAAAAATCCATTAGTAGGTTTCAAGCTACTTAGCAATTGACTTTGTTCTAACAAGCAATTCTTCTGCCTAGCACGTCTTAGATTTAGGGACTGGCACAGGTATGTTTGCAGCCACTTGACTTACAAAACATAAAATATACATAAGCTGACCTGATAGGAATCTGGGCAATGTTGGTCTTCTATTTCTAACAAACATACCTTTACTTATCCTACGGACAGTGATTTTGCAGACAAGTTCCCATCAGCTGATGTTAGTGCGACGTGCGATGATAGTACATGATGTCAATCTAACGGACCTAGGTACTTGGAACTGATCTAAGCCCTACCCAACCTTCCCTAGTCCCCCCAAATCTTCGATTTGAGGTTGACGACTTCACCGAACCATGGCTGTTTCGCAAGGGAAGCTTTGATTTTATCCACGCAAGGTCTTTGTACGGCTGCGTTGCTGACTGGTCAAACTTCTATAAAGAGGCCCTAGAGTATGTAAACTTGTACAGCTCAAAGCTCGCGCTAGACTAACCTTTCAAGCCATCTCCAACCTGGTGGCTATTTTGAACAGCTTGAAATGTCTGTTGTCCCTAAATCAGATGACGGTAGTGTAACGCCTGACTCTAGCTTTGATCAATGGGGCAAAACCTCACTTATGCTTGGCGAAAAGTTTGGCAAATCTCTACGCACTGTTGATGAGTCAAAAGCTGGTTTGGAGGCGGCTGGATTTATCAACGTTGTTGAGCATCGTTGGAAGCTACCTATTGGCGGCTGGGCGGCGGATAAGCAGTTTAAGGAGATTGGCCAATTCAACCGGATTCACTGGGATCAAGGCATTGAAGGGTGGAGTCTCTACTTGCTCACGACAGTGATGAAGTGGAGTGTTGAAGAGGTGCAGGTCTACCTGGCTAAAATGCGACAGGCGCTGAGAGATCGCCGCATTCATGCCTATCAGGAAGTGTAAGTGCTTACATTGCGCTTAAGTGGCTTAGAGGGTTTAGAAAGCTTTGGAGCTGACAAATATACTAGGTCATTGGTTTATGGACAAAAGCCGCCTCATCCTTGAAACAACGACGATAAAAAAGTTGAGCATGTTGTACACAAAATGAAGCTTGAAAAAAACCAACAAGAAAATCAGCATTTGTTAGGTACCATAGTAGACATCAGGCCAAGTGCAGAATGCTACAATTTGCCATATCCATACGTTTTTCTATCAGTATTGACATGGATTATAAGAGAAAACAGCTATTCTTCATTTATCCATCGTCTAACCCTATCGCGATTCATATGCAAACAGTACTTAAAAGCGAATTGCGTACACTATGTGAAATATGAAATCTCGCTAGCAAAGTACGAATTCAAAGGATCCTACTACAATTAATGCGTACAGTATGCTAGCCAAGAAGAAACGCCAGAGATATCTGTTGCTCGATACGAATACTCGTACGACTCGTATATCAAGCCCAACTTATTCAAAACCTCCGTCAGCATTACCTACTGGCCATTATATTAGGAATATCAGCTCTCAACTTAAATAGGAACACTCCATGTAGAGGAAGGCAAATGACTTCGCGCAGCTGATTGACGTCACCAGTAGCAGTGTATCCGATAAATCGCCTCTGGAGAAGTCCCGCAGCTTTGAGAAGATCAATTTTTGATCGCATAAGCAGACCCGAGAGCTACAAAAGCCAGCCAGACTTTTAATTATGAGTACATTTTGGTCATCTTGTAACTGCAGTGTTCGAAGAGACACTTGTACATACAGCGAACTTGAAAGGAAGATCCGGTGTGAGTACAAGCTGCGCAATTTGACGAGTCAAAGTTGTGCCGCTGATTACAAAGCTAAATTAAGATTTTCAAAAATTTTCGGTGAACGATTTAAGGAGTTAAACGTTGTTAGTTTTAGTCCATGCACATAGCTAGTAACAAATTGCCGATCAATCAGATGGATGCTAAAATCCCCTACTAGTTCATAAATGTGTAATCAAAGGACAAAGCCTAGGCGAGCATTTTAGACCATAAATCCAAACTGGTTACTTTCTCTCCGTTGATAGGTCTTCACGAAATGTGGGGTCGCCTTGCGAGCCTCGAAGGATGCTAAGGGTGCTGCAGGGTACCCCACGAAAATTCAAAGAAACCCGTAATTATTTTAATCTACAATATCCCAACTATCTCAAGATATTACTCATCTTGAGTTCCTCTCTGTCATTAAAATTGTCAGTTATGTCAGTTTGTACTCTCTATACATGCTTAAGTCTCTTTTTGGCTTGCAGAAATTCACATCTTCTTGGTTACCTGTTGTGACCACTTTCCAGATGGCAAGTTTTCACTCCCTGCCATACCGAAGCTACTGGCGAAGATTAAATCCAGAGCCAATAGAATTTTTTTGGTATCAAAGGAATAGAGCAATATTGCCTGCATTATTTTTTCCCTAACTATGTCGCATTATTTTTTTTAGTGAAATGGCATTACAACATTTCTTTTATTTTGGTATTATATATTCTAGTCTCCTGTCTGCTCAAACAATTTTGCAAGGCGTCACTGAATTTAATCGTCAGCTTCCCACAAGGCATCAAGATTTAACTTTGCTTCAGCCGCAGCTGAGTTTATCTGAGGTAGCCAAGGCCCTTCAAAATACGATCTATTGGTGATTAAAAAGGGCTTTAACCGCTGTTAAAAGAATAAATAAAGAACAGAGATCACGATCGAGTGCGGGCAAGCTCCTTAGAGGCTAGCCTTATCTGGGTCGAAATCTTGGTAGTCAGATTTGGGATGAATACGAGGTCTCTCGTATTTCCAAGTGTTCTCAGTCTTGGCGACTGTCTTTATTTGCTCTTTGAGTAAAACAGAGAAAGACGCCTACCTTACATAAACATAACAGAAAGTTTAGTGGCTGGTGTCGTCTGACCACTGAACGCAGATTCTAAAGCAACCCTCTCTCAAAAAAAAAATCTTTTGCAGGCTGAACAAGCTAACTGTAATTGGAAAATGGACTTTCCTTGTAGTAAAGTTGTATAAATTAAAGGCATCCGGAAGTTATCAGGACCGGCATTCGAAAAATCATTTCTGATATCCCTTACTGTATTACACAACCTGAACAATCAACTTTGCTATTCAAGTCAAAATGTCTCATAACTGTAGCTCATCTTCACCATGTTGTGTCCCGCCATGTCCTGATCTCGTCACTAATCTGACCAACCAGTGTCAGGGTAGCCAGGGAGAAAATTATCATAGACTCCCACTCAGCCTACCTACTGGCCATACTCCCGGCTTGAATGATGGAACTATCTTTCCCCCGGAAGATTTTCCGGAAGGAACATCTCCGGATGAAATGGGCAAGGGCGCGTTAGAGAGGACTCCCCTTCGAGGCGCAATAAAGTTAGTACCTCATATAACCCTCAAGACTATGGAACCTTTGTAACTAACCATTCATTTTTTTCAGGGCTGCAATCGTCCTCGTTGATTTCAGCGACCAGCAGATGGGAGTTGGTGCAAAAGAAAAGTTTAGCGATCTTTTCTTCTCTACTGGCAAACTTCCTACGGGTTCTGTTAATGAGTACTATAAAGATGTCAGTGGAGGCAAGATCTCCATCACAGGAGAAGTTGTTGGACCCTTTAGAATGCCTCTTACAATGAAGCAATATGCCAACAATGCTTCAGGAATGGGTAATGTTGAGCCCAACGCCCGAACCATGTCAAAGGACGCATTGAACGCGGCCAACAGCTTCATCAATTTCAAACCATACGACAACGATGGCAATGGTTTTGTTGATGCATTCATTATAGTTCATGCTGGTTCTGGCGCTGAGATGGATCGGGATAAGAACAAAATCTGGTCAATGAAGTGGAACTTGCCTTCGGTACAAACTGTGGACGGCGTCAAGGTTTTCGGTTTCCTGACTGTGCCAGAAGACGCGCGTCTTGGTGTCTGCGCTCACGAAGTCGGGCATTTGTTGTTTGGTTGGCCAGATCTTTATGATACTGATAGTTCGTCAAAGGGTATCGGAAATTGGTGCTTGATGTCAGGTGGTTCCTGGGGCGGAAGCCCCGCAGGCAGCAAACCATGTCATCCATCTGCCTATTGCAAGTCTAATCAGCAGTGGGTTGAAGAAAATGTCATCAACACTAACCGCCAAATCACACTTCGAGATGTCAAGACACCAAACGACCGCCAAGTACTCCGCCTGTGGACAAATGGTAATGCTTTTGGCAATGAATATTTCCTGGTTGAAAATCGCCAGAGAACTGGCTTTGATGCGTCTTTGCCTGAATCTGGTTTGCTCAGTGAGTATCCTTGTGCCCTGTTATACTATTTTTGGGCTAATTATGGACTTCCTTAGTCTGGCACATTGATGACAGTATTCCAAGCAATGCAAATGAAAGTCACCCCAAAGTTGCTCTTGAACAAGCTGATGGTCTGAATCAGCTTGCTATTAGCACTAGTGGATCTGGAGACCCGGGAGATCCGTATCCAGGTTCAACCAATAACTCGGCGTTCACTTCAGCTTCGAAGCCAAACAGTCGTAGTTATGCTGGCCAGAAGACGAATGTCTCCGTGACGCAGATTTCCAATTCTGGGCCATCCATGACGATGAGTGTTAGTGTCAATGACCCAGCTAGATTGTAGGACGGTGAATAGTATTAAATCGTGCTGATGTAATCAGGAAAGTAGGACTTGTTTCTTACTGAAGTTAATTAGCTTAGCGATGGAACGGTGTCTTCTTCTGAAATTCTTCAGACACAATCATTAGGAAGTCGCTTCAATGCTGAACTTTTGAAGTACTCTGGTCTGCAGATAAACTCTTAGTTTGCACAATTTGATTGAATTGGTTGGATATTTGGTATTCCTTGCAACACAATATGTTTTTCCCTAGGTTGATGTTGAGAAGTGAATCTTCATCTAGGGTTGTGACTTGATCACATATCAGTATGAAATTCTACGGGATAGCGATTGAAGGGTAAGCTTACCTTGCTATTGCTATGCTCTTCCTTCTTTGAGTGGTCCGTGATATTGTTTATAACCTCAAGGTTGCTTTTACTTAGCTATTTAATTTTTCAGAGATGATTGTTTCTTTCTGGCAGCTTTCGGTACTTCTTCCCCAAGTGTCTTCTCTGTGTCTTAGCGCATGTCCTAGCAGCTGCATCGACAGATTCAGGCGGTCGATAACGCCTGACTTACGTTTATTTTCCTGGCCTTACTCTATACTCAGTAAGTCTAGAAGAGCTAGTTGTGTAGTTATTCTTTGATCACTTAATCCATATATAGTGGCGGAATGCTTAGATCTAGTGTGTTTAAGGTGTAGTCGTGCTGAAGTTGGACGACGAGGTGTTGCACGCTACATAAATAGGATTTAAAGCGTGGAAGCATGTAGCGCTCTAGGTGAGAGGTAAATTCGTACGCAGGATACCAACAATGCCATCGACAATAACGAGGACGCGTTTAGGGCTCGAGAAGCGTTGAATTGTGGTGGCGATGACATTGTGCGCATGCCGACAACTGTGTAGAAGCCCAAAGGGTACAGGTACGTAACAGTGAGCGAGCGAGCGTCCAGATATTATAGTGGGTGGCTTGACGTGACACCTAGAGAGACTTTTGATCGAGGCTCGTGTCGAGATGTTTAAATTAGGCGGAGCTTGGGCCGCTAGTTCGTGGCTCCAAGATCAGCGACCGGCATTTGCTTCCGCCCCTCGTGCATCGACATCCGTCGAAATACTAGTTCAAAGGTTCCATGCTTAGACTCGAAATTAAAGCCGTCGACCGATAGAAGGCTTTCAAGCGCTACGATCTCATCCCCCGGAGTCCGAGCGGGAATGTGCCCGCGGGTGTAATACGGGATTCTAAATCTTACCGCATGTAGTAACGATGCGATGACTAACCACACACGCATGCAAGTCGGCAGAATCGAGCCCGCACGCGCTACCTGATTAGATGATAGTCTGCCAGGCGCAAAATACTAAAATAAACATAGTTGCCCCATCTGGACTCCCAAGCTGTTTTTCACTACCTCACGCTTCGAGATACCTTGAATAGCATAGGGGTCCGCGACTTGCGCGCCCGAAATAATTGAAGTCCGTAAGGCTGCAACTCATGGTAGCACCAAGTTGGGCCATATATTTCGGACTATGTGAACACGACGCATTCCAGGTCGATAAATACTCGATTGGTTATAGTGGGCGCTAGCGGACTTCAAATCAACTACAAGTACTAAACTGCATGAGTGTTCAGCAATCGCAACAAGTCACACTTCAGCCCATATCAAACTAGATACACACGTCTTAATCCTACTTTGACCTTAGCACGGCTGTTGATTGAGAAAAATCGCTACACATCTACGTTCATTCTGAGATAGTCTTACCTAGCAACATGCTCACCAATGTCACCATCGAGTATGTTGGGCAAGACCCCAATCATGGTATGCTCTTGTCCGTATGTCTTACCCATCCAATCTACCTCCTACTCACTGGTGTTCAGCGTCCTTATCGTCTTCTCCGCAGTAGCCATCTGGTCCACCGTCCCCCTCACTATTCGCCTCATGACAACGTTCAGAAAAAGATCAAACTTATACTTCTGGAGTGTCCTTGTCACATCATGGGGTCTTTGTATACGCCAAATCGGTATTCTGACGTCTTTTATCCCTCATCGCAACCTCTGGCTCCCGCGGCTCATTCTCGTACACATTGGTTGGCCGATGATGGTGACTGGATTCTCCCTGGTGCTGTATTCCAGACTCAACATCATCTGTCAAAGCCGAAAGATACGACGCTTTGTATTGGGGATGATATTATTTAACGCGATTGTCTGGCATACTGCCATGACCATCACTTCGGCGGAGAAAGCCAAAGGTCGCAATGCCGGAAATCCGAACAGGCCACCGGTCTGGAAGCTTGTTGACTTCTACTTCGAACGCATCCAGATTGTAATGTTCAGTTCACAGGAGAGTATCATCTCTTTCTTCTATATGGTGCATGCATATCGATACGTCGAAGGTGGGTTTGTGAAAAAGGACAAGACGCGCCAGAACATGGTGATACTTGTGCTGGTTCAGATCATCATCATCGCTTTCGATATTGCAATGATTACGATCGATTTCGCGGGACTCTTGCAACTAAAGTTGTTCATCCATTCTTTTGTGTATTCAGCAAAACTAGAGCTAGAGTTTGTGGTTCTGAATCAGCTTGTGGAGTTATCGCAATTGGGCGCACCCAAGACTTTTTCGTCCTTCCCTACGGCCAGAAAGTGGCATGACGTAGATTTTCTATCTTCAGAAAAGAAGGAAGTTCATGGGATAACAAAACTAGCGCTTCCAAGCCCTCATGGATCCGTTGACCTCGAGTCCCAGATTTCACGGGAGTCAAAGGCATCGAGGGATACCCTGGTGTTTATTACAACACCTGAACACATGGATGTGAGACAAGGCTCGTAAGCTGGACTGTACTTGTTGAAGTCTTTACTTTGGTTGTATTTGTTGAGCCATTTCATATTAGCACTGACTGGTGTTGAAGCGAACTTGTCTGAATTTCAGGCACCATTATATTGGAATAGTTTAGTCTAAGGTTAGATTCATCCCATTGAATTATCTCAACTAAATGAATGCATCTAAGGTCTTGCAACATACCAGTACAGTTTTCAACCTTGGTCTCGCACTATAAACGTTTCCAGATTATGACAAGATCATAAACCACGCATAACTTCACTTAATAGTGAATCTCAAATATATACTAGCAGCTCTTTTATTTTCTTTTTCAAGTATACTGCAGTGTTATCTGACATTCAGAAAATCTGCATCGTCCTATATTGATCGAGTAATCTTTTAAAGCCCTGATATTTCACTGTAGTACAAATTCTATAACACTTGTAGTGCAAATAAATAGATAAGCCTCGAGCTAAATTACAGCAGAGAACTTGATTTCTGGATGATGATCTTTACTATAGAAAAATTATATATTTTCTAAACAGAGCAGCCGTGGTGATCAAGTTCCAGCAAGACGATAAGCAGATATATGTATATTTTTAAATAATGTAATGGAAGCCTACCAGCATCACATATTCATTAAATTTAAAAGCATTATTTACATTTAATGAGCTCACATCAGCCGTGACTGGAGTAGCATCAAGATTATGAGCTTTAGAACAGTTAAGGTCTACAGATTCTCTTAAACAAATACTTCAAGAATGAAATAAGTCTCTTCCCCAATTTTTTTATACAATTCTTTTTTATTAAATAGAGCAAAATGAAGAATAAAAGTTTGCACAGACTCAAAGTGACATGTCATGCTGAAGTGGTCAACTGTATAAATTACTTTAAATATCAATTGAAAGTTGAATTTGTTGAATAGAACATCTTTTAGCCATCAATAAAGTGTTGTTCACAAGTAAATTTCAAGATGTCCGGGTGTCAAGCAAGAAAACGCGTACCAGCTTTTTTCATTTCACACGGCAGCGGTCCATTCCTTCTTCTCACATGAGATCATGAAAGCTACCACGCCATGCTCAGATAATGCAAAAATGTGTTCAATAATTTTAGGGCCATCATCCTCATCACAGCTTATTGGGAAACAGGCGATCCTCACATCAGTGTCAGTGACTCTCCGGGCATTTACCACGACTTTGAGCATATGCGCGATTTTCTCCTTACAATCTGCTTTGAGTTTCGGTATGAGGGTATTGGCGATGCAGCCCTTTCCAAAAACGTTAGCACGCATCGTCGCACTGCAGAATTCTCTCCGGTGGTCGAGAATCGTGCGTGGGACCACGGTGTGTATGTCCCCATGGGCATCATGTTCCCTGAGGAAAGGACACCTATCCTCCAGCTGTCGGTTTTATCTGGGGAATCCGACTCAGGCGCTACAGAACAGAACATACGCCTCGGAGAAGGCCTTGAATCGTTTCGCGATGAAGGCTATGCTACTGTTGGAAGTGGTGGATCGTCAAATGATTTTAAACAAAAGCAGCGACTTATTTCGATATCGATGGCAATCTGCCTAAGCCGTCCAAACAAATTCAGGATTTCGAAGATTTTTTGGAAGATGTGGCCAGGACAAAAAATGATAGACAAATGAAGGAGAATCTCTACACGTGGCATGAGGCACCGTCAACCATCTTGCTTACCTACCCAAGAGCTTAGAAAATTTGATGCCATATATGGTAGTCGCAGGTAGGGGTAGAGATATTGATGGTAAGAGACTTGATCAATAGAGCTTGAAGGGCAAATCCGTAGGACTAATGGTAGAATGTAGAATCGTTCATCTTGTCGTGGCGTGTAACTGCTGTTATCTGGATAAGGCAATTTATTTCAGATGAGCATTTAAAACAAACCCGATTTAATCTTGCCAGCCTCTCAGACGTGTGATTGTTGGCTGATCGAATATTGTTATGTGCTATTTATTATTCGCACCAATCTCTTCACAGCTATGCCCAAATAACAACGGGCAGCTGACACGGCGAGTCTTTTAGCGGAAGACATCAGATAAATTCTGTCTTCTCTGTTCACACTCGCGATGCAGACCAGTGACGTTTAGTATCCCTCGGTGAAAAAAAGAGGACCTCAATTTCAATCTTCTTGGTCCGTAGTTGCACCAGCACAGCGTTTTCTCGCTTGCCAAGTCTTTTGGTGTGATTTATCAGCTGGTGCATAGTATCGATTGATTCACAAAAAACGCTGCTTTCGTGATGTAAAATAAAGGCTGTAGTAACTAACACGAATCATTTGGTTGAAATGTTTTTGACATAAATATTAATTAAGGTCTTTTCTACTAATCTTATTCCATGGATTAATCTAGGACGACATTCTTGTTTTACTTTATTTAAAATTTAATTTTTAACAGCAGATTAAAAGAGATAAAAGTTTAACCTTGAAGTATTTAAAACGAAAATTGGAATTTAAAATATCTAGATTTTTTGCTTTAATGCAACATTCCTAATTTCTTTATTTTTCCTAATTCTTTAATGATTAATTTTTTTTATCTTTATAAACGAGATGTTTCAGGTTCTCTTCTGTACGCACATTCTAGGCAGTAGTCTCATATAAACAGACGAAAGCAGAGAGTTCGACTGTCTACGCGATATCATGTTCGAGGTGGAATACAAGCTTGCATTAATACAGACCAGCTGATCATCACAGTATAGAAGCTCTCCATTCATTACCCTGATAACCAGGTTCCTATCTCTACTCTGAAATGGCTGTTACATTGACCGCACTAGGGCCTTTTTGCCCATCTTGAATTTCGAACTCGACGATTTGACCTTCTTCTAGAGTTTTAAACCCACCGTCCTAAAATAATATTAATGATACGTTGATGGGAAGAATGATTTAACACACTTGTATCGCACTAAAGTGAACAAAGACATCTTTAGATCCATTGGCGGGAGAAAGGAAGCCGAACCCTTTACTTTCATTGAACCATTTGACTTTGCCTTTGATTCTTGCCATGATCAAAAACACCTATGATAGAAAGTGAGAAAAGTGGAAAAGAGTAGTGTATTGGTGATGGAGAGCAATCAAAGAGGGATTATCGAAGGTGCCCTTGACAGATTAAATAGGCGCAAGTTGTGTCACAAAAGAACATGTGATACCTAAAAAGCAATGTGCAGCTGCATGATATTTATTTTTTCCTCCAGTTGTCGCAATACAAATAGAAGCACTTGTATTGGCTCGAAGATGAACTCTACCTTGCCTGATTTACTCTCAAAATCGGGCCACCTGAGCCACCTTAACAAACATTCAAATCATATAACAGCAACATTCTCCAGAAATCTACACATTATCTAAGGTCGTCAACTTCAAATGTATCTCACGAGTATATTTCCACTTTCGCTAGGATTCCAATATAATTCACAATGTGACCTACATAATCGAGTTTTATACACAAGCAGGGTATTCACCTTCTCGATTCGTTGGGAAATTTAGGACTAAGTGTTCGCGGTGGTCGCCATGAAGGCGCCACACGCTGATTGGTTGTAGCATTAACCGATGACTCAGCACGCAATTTCCTCCTTCATATTGTGGATAGTATACACGTAGTAATACAATCATCAGTTCTCTAATTTATCTATTCCAATCATATCCTCTCCTTACTCATGTCATCATTACGCCTCACACACGTTTTTTTCCAAGATTGTACGAATCACCGTCGACACAAGAAGATAGAATCAATAAGTACACTGCTGAAATACCCAATCGACTTCGGTATCTAGATTCTGATGTAAATTATCAGTTTAATCTTTACAACTCCATCAGCTTGTTTGTATATCAGATATCATTCTTCACGCGTATTATGTACTGGTTTCGACGTGGACTAGCTTCCTTCTTCGCGAGGTCTCTGATCGTCTTTCGAGACTTGTTTAAAATGTCTATTGTCTTGTCTTCTGGCATGAAACTCTTTCAAATTTTTAAATTCTAGCATCTCTTAGATGACAGTTAAGCTTTCACTAAGTGATAAGTTTTCTGGGCGATTTCACGACTTTATATAACTGCACACAAGCTGAAGATCATCTATCTTTCTGATTCTTGAAGTCCAGAGACCAAAGTAATTTGCCTTCTTTAACAATTTTTAAGTCACCTCTCATACATGTCAATGCTAATAACCCACCAAGTGAGCCCTACAAAGGCCGACAATCGTGAAACTGTATCTAGGAGATTTTTTCAATTAGCTGAAAAATCATAATTTAGTCATGCCGAATTGTCAGTACTCGCTAAAGTGTAATAGATAGAATCTTGAAGATGGATAAGAGTCAGTTATGGGTTATAGATAGACAGACTGTCACTACATTGATAGGATCTAAGGATCGGCTGTAGAAGAATGCTAATGTCAGGAAGTGGTTCGCCCTGAGGATATATACTGTTCTATCTCGCGGTCTATCAGATGATAGATCATAATACCTTCTTTCTTGCAAGGTATAGTGGAATAGAAGTGTATTCTGACAATAGTTCCCTCGAAGTAGATATCACAGATCAAATCACATTGAGGGGTGGGAAAAATATACCAATAAATTGGTCCTTTCCGACTTGCGGACGTATAAGACGGTATTTGTGGAAGAACCATTAGATAAGTGACTTAAACACATTAGTAGAATTGTGAAATAGGAGAATTAATTGGCGCCAAGCTCCGCCATGCAAACACACGTGATGGTAGACCAGTGATACTATTTGATGCTTATCTAAGTCAATACATTGTAGTGTAGTATTGATAGTTGAATAGTGGAATGATTCTAATTCTAAGGGCTAAAATGTTATTGTGGAAGTCTAAAAGATGCTCAAATAATTAAGGCCTGAATGATGCATGTTCAAATTTACAATGGATGCGAAGAGAAGCGTAATCTAAAAAGATTTTAGTTGAAAGGCAGAACAATAGGCTGATTACACAAGAACTGACAAAAATATAAGACTTTACAAAGAAAGCGGTTACTTTGTAGTAGAGGCATGTGCATACAAACGCCTGATGAGAATCGTCTAATAGAAAAACAAATCACGAAGACTTAAAAGGCTACGCATGCTGTACTACAGTTTGCAAATGTTTAGTCTTTCATGTATCGCAGGGTCCAAAAAAACAATGTTGGTAAATTTTATGGCGGAAATTAGCATTAGATTGATATGCTTTGACGTTGATTTTATATCTGAACGTCTTGGAAAGCTGCCAAGGTATTTGCCTCATGTACGTAGTTTCCTTGGTACTACAAAAGGAATTATGCTGAAGTCTTGGCAATTTTCGAAACATGCACAAGGAAAACTTCGAAGTCCGACCACGAACTTAAGAAAAGAGTCAATCTGTACTGCATAACTCGGGCGTGTCACTTTCGAATTATGGAACTTCCTGCAAGAGTTAACTATTGAAAATGTCCAAGATACAGTTCAGTTGATACCTAAATCAATCCAGTTGCATGTAAGATGACAGTGCTTGAATAAAAAGAAATCATTTCCTAGCCTAAAGCATTTTTCTATGCGTCATTTATTACTTTACGAAATAATGATAGGGTATACAAGTTGTCAAATATATTATCTTACTTGATAGAATCCACTCATTTTAGTGACCGGATAACAATTAGCATTTCAAAATTTAATTGGCAAATTTTAAATACTCTTACAATGGAAAGACAAGTCGGAAAAGTCGCATACTTTATCGAAGAAAATTGATATGGATTCATTAGTCCTGACGACGGAACTGAGAAAGGTTTTGCCCACTTTAGAGAAATACAAGTTCGTTTCCTTTCCAGTGTGATTGGCTTGCTACTTCTAACTTTCTTTTAGAACGGCGGGTTCAGAACCCTCTCTGAAAATCAACTAGTCGAGTTCACGGTAGAACCAGGAGCCAAGGGTCGCATCGCGACTAAAGTAACTACACATCGTTGAAACGTAAGGCTCCAAAAATGAGCAATTTGTAGAGCGATGTAACCGTGTCGGAAAAATAGCTATTGCAAACAATTTATCTATCTCTTGCACATGCAGAAGATGACCTTTTGTTTTCAATAAACCTATTGATTAAACAAACATGCTCAATCATGAACAAATGGGTTGTTCTACAAAATTTCAGTCAAGCTAATACTTGTATTCAAGTTTGTACAGTAGCATTGGCGCACCCAGTGTCACCCAATTTGGAAGGGAATTGCTGGAAGTGTTACGTGTTACATTATTATGAGTGTGTTATCAGGAGACTATAGTCGCACTGTGTGCGCAGGTTTTCATACACCTGATATTAGACCAGTATAGGCCATGGATGGGGAATATTAAGAAATTATCAAGCAAACTTTTAGTGATTGCTAACCACGCACGTATGTTGTATGTGATGTGATCAATTAGTGATTTCTAAATTACTTACCTGTCTCACCACCCATTCGGCTACCTTTCTAAAACCAACCCGCTTTGCACACTAAAGTAAGTTAAACATCAACATTACAGTCTTATTCACCCAAAAAAGAGAGTAGTTAGGAAAAAGAGCGACAGACAAGCTCGAACGAGGCTGAGACATAAAGTATGACTGGAGAATAACCCTTTTCGCTTCCAGTTTACCAACATGCTCTCGACAGCAATATCACCTTCTCGAATTTTTAAAGACTCTTCAATTGTGTATCTCTCTGAAAAGTTCTTAAAATTTCGTAATCAAGCTGCCTAAAATATTAGATACTACTTATTTTCCACTCTAGTTGTTGGTTAATTACGCGTTCCTATTTTCCTCGTCCAAGCGTAACGTCCTTGTCCACGGTGCCCCCAATTTCTTTTCAGCGCTGTTAAAGACAACTTAATCAAGAAAACAGCAAGGGAGATGTGGAAAGAAAATGATTTGAATTATTCAATCTGTCAAATAAATATTGAGGTAATACCACAATCGAGCTGTAGAAACCCTCTGAATTTGTTCAAGATCCTATCGGCCCGTAGAAGCTAAACTTTCCTTTCGGATCATATTTCTCTTTCAGTGCATTGAGACGGTCCTGACGCCATGTCTCGTATCCGTACCAGCTCTTTGGCCCCTCATTCCCATAGGCATAATTCACATAGGTGTGAAGTTCATTACTCTGCGTGCCCTCTAAGATGATGTTTCTCAGCTGGTTTCCAAGCTGCTCGACAGCAATATCTCTCGCCTTATCAGTAGGACTATAAATTATGAGCGGCGCCGCGAGAATGAGTTCTTCGCGATGACCAAATGCGGTAGCACTATAATCACGCTCTCGAATGCCCCCGGTTGCGTAGTCTTCGAACATGAAGATGGAATTATAGTAAGGCGAGCCAGAACCTGAGATGGCTGATGCGTAGACATCGTATGCCTTTTTCTGTGCGGTGATGTTGTATGACTTTGTGTATATAGGAAAGCGTGGATTATTGAATCCAAAATCCTGGCATGGAGGAGAGTCTAACGAAATACCTGTCCAGGCACCGAGATCTCTGTATGTGCCGGATTGGGGCGAGATGACGAGAGGCTCGAGGTCATGGAAAGGTTTCGTGTATCTAGGATCAACGGCATCGACACCTTCTTGTATGATGTACATGATAATAACCGGCTTGATAAATTAGCCATGTTAACGAGTGGATAGTAATATTTAACTCTCTATTCAGGACATATCTTACTCTCTCGGCATCGAGTGACGCATCGTTCAGCCAATAAGACCAATTAATGATATCCGAACTCTGAGTTCCGTTTTGAAGAATGTACTTGTTAGCTGCTTGGTAGACGGCTTCGACTTTATCGCCTCTGAAGATGATTGTCTCAATCGCCCAGTTCGGGTGCACGATCTCGTAAATTTTTGACGTGACCGATGTGACTATTCCAAAATTATGGCCTGCACCCTGCATGCCCCACCACAAGTCTGAATTCGCGTCAATAGTCTTTAAGTCGCCGTTCGCAAGTACAACGTTCATAGAAATAAACTGATCCGAGATGAGGCCATGATGGCCCTGAAGCCAGCCGTGACCACCTCCGAGAGCAGGTCCCAAGAAGCTGACACATTCACAGGTTCCAGTGACTAGAAAAATGCTTAGTAAATAGCTCATGCTGAGATTAAGATTAAATTAGGCATACCAGTCTGCTTCCCTGCTGCCCAAAGGACATCTGTCAAATTCTTAGAATTGGTACCACCACCAACTGTCACGGTCTTATTGTCCTTGGCGATGGAGATGGTGTTCAGCTGAGGTAGGTAAATCTCAATGCCGTATTCCATCCTACCCAATGTAGTGATTGTACCGTGGTGACCATTATAGGCAAGGATAGGAATATCGTGTTCGAATGCGAATTTGACCTGGAGCGAGCAACGTTAATTCCATCTTTTTAGAACAAAAACAAGCTGATTTGGAGCAATCTCACAATTTTTGCGACATCCTTCTCGGTCCCGGGCACAACGATAATGTTTGGAGTTGGGGGTTCCAAGTTGGACCAGCGAACGGTGTACGTAGTGAACTCGGAGCTTCCTGGGAGATAAATTTTGGCTGCGGGAGAGAGATGTGGCGCAAGTGTCTTCACGTCAATACCTGCTGCAGGCGTTCTCGGAAAGATATGAAAGGAAGAAGTAGGCCCGCAAGAAATGACTGGGAGTACAGATACCACAGCCCATACAGCCACCGCTGAGGTCGCCAGGAAGCTTGAAAACATGCTGTAGGTTCGGAGGGCGGTCTGAGCAATGGGAAAACAGCTGTCGAGATTATCGGCACTCTTGGTTTCATATCGTTCAAAACAAATTGAAATCCAAACTGCACCAATCTCTTAGAGGATGGGAATTCGCGAAGGTGGGTCCAAACGGCGTTCGCGCCGTTTATGTGCATGCAACCGAAGCTGCGACTCACGCGTATCAAACAGAGTGTAATATCTCGACAGAGCGTAAATTGGAGTTTGCCCCGGGGTTGCGGAAAACTTTGCGATTGGTGTATGCAAATTTCAACGAGCCGTGATGCACGCGAAATTGCTGAGAGGATCACGCAACATGCGGAATTCCCAATGTCTTTCGACATCGCGCGGGATAACTAAAAATAGATAGAGCATCACCGGCCCCCCATTCACTTTCAAATTACTTCAAACAATCGCTTGACACAATTGCTTTTGACAACTTATTCTGTGCTTGTTCTGAAGTAGAATAAACGTTCGCAATCGGAAGTACTTTGATTGTGAAACAAGAGGAACGAGCACAGCACGCTACGATACGCAGAAGATAACATTCAAAAGACCTCGACTAACTAGCAGAACATAATAAAGCCGTCATACATTGCAAGCGTTCATCGAAAATGATTGCATTTTTAAAATCATGAAATAATAAATGACTTCCGCGTGGTTTTTTTTTAAATTATTGCAAGATTCACCGAGAAAAGCCTGCCTTACTGAATATCTTTTTCACATAGGTTTGGCCGCCTTGAGCTGTCGGGGCCGCTTTACTGAGCTCGGGGCACTACTGGTCTAAGCTTATATGGCACATCTATGCAAGTGTGCCGACAAGTGAGTGCGCGTTCTTCGCCCTCCTATTTGAAAAAGCCATTAAAGGCCTTTAATTCGATAACACTTTTGAATTTCATCAGTCTCGATATCCCTAATTATACAGTTTAGCTTTGAACGCTGCATCCCTCCGGCATCTTTTTTATTGTCTTCAGAAAACGGGACCTGGTCGAAGTCGTGGGCTTTAGATAACTGTACGTAGACACCTCTATTCAATACAGCTTTCTACACTTTTTACTTTGTTCTATTGTCTCCATATTTAGCGAATAATGACTGTGAATTGACATGTGTTTCCCGTGTCTTATTCACACAGTACAATGTAGTTTCGCTCATAGTCCAGAAGTTGTCGCTCGCAACCTCGCCACAAACGGCATGGTGGTTGCGAAGTAGAGTGTGCTCTCCCATGTTACACGGGAAAAAACATAAATTCATTCCTCAAAATATCTACTCTCTATCTTCTTTCAAAATCATGAATGCAAACAGGGCACTGGCTACAGATTCATCCTTTCAAATATTGAGGTAGCAAGCCAGACCATAACAGTATACCTACCCTAGAAATTCAAACTGTGCATATCATTCTTTTACCCATGACTTTCTGTACGCCGGCATTTCCTACGCATTTTGCCAACCTTCTTCTATTAAAGTATGCATCAAATGGTCTTGAATGGTACCACACACGTTTGCGCACTCGAATTTCAGAAAATCTCTATTTTGACTCAAATGCCGACGTTTCTAATATTTCCATTTTTATTATAACGACCTGTTCGATATGCAATCCCTAGCCTTTGTTCTTTGGCATACAAAATCTGTTGTTTCAATGTGTTGTTCTGATGTTAAGACTTGGTTGAGACAGTATGTTGCTTATCAGATTCCCTTCAAGCACAATCGAGCAAGCGAGTCATTTCAAGTATGCTTCTTAATAGTGAGGGTGATAGACTGGTCACGTTAATTTGATATAGCGTTATGTGTTGACGAATATTATATTTCCCAGTAGAACAGTTCTCAAAATTACTACCTTAAATCAGACATTACAAAGACGACCTCACTAAATTAAAATTACAGTTCTAGTAAAGCAAATGACCTTTGACCTACCATTTCCAACTTTGTGTGATCAGAAGAACTGGGTGTCACGTGAACCTGGGCAAAGCAAGCGCTAACACTTCAATACCCCGATAGGCCCGATCCCGAGTCCGAGTCTAGTACGGTGAATTCAGGGTGTTGACAGGAGCAGACAACGCTTTGGAGCACGACCAAGTTGATCCGCTTTGTTCTTACAATAAGCTTGATTCATCCCAAAGCAATGCGAGACATTCCCAATTAGGTAGAGGTATATCTAGTGCTAAATGGTTCTTAGCAATAATTACCCTGGATCAAACCGACCTCAAGATGTTTGGATGCAGCTATAATTGATTCAATTAAAAGCAGATTTACCCTAAAATAATGAGAAACTTTAACAAGTTGGATTAATCTAATTCGCGTTTATCATAGCGCACCATCCGAATGATTTACAGGTGCAGCTCTCCTCGGTGAATTGCTTTACGTGGCAATCACCGGGTCAGTCTCTTTCTAAATTGTCCGACCATAACCCCGCCTTAAGCAAGTCAAATTCGAACTTATGTTTATAAGTATGTTTTCAGCCGATTTTTTTATACAAATACATAACCTACTCTTGAACACAGTAATTTTAAATTGAGTTTCAATTCATCATGGCAATGACTGGAGTTTTCGTCGACATTACTGGCCTTACCTATGACAGCGGAGCCACCAAAGGTGTCATATCTGTTGATTCAAATTTCATTTACGATGAGGGCAAGGAGGTAACATTCTCGATTGGTAGCCTTGTTCTAGGTTCTAGCGTCGGTAAAGCAGTCATGAGGATCTCAGACTTAGTCCCCATCGATACGCCAACCTTCCATCCTCGCATCGTTAATCGTGCACGATTGCTTTTCAGCTTGACTTCTGGTCAAGGTTTTGAACAACCAATTACGATTGATCGAAATGTAAGAGTTTTTCTCCATTACTAAAGTCGAGTTCTGTCTATCGTTCGCTTTTCTTCATACTTGGCTCATATTTAGGAAACTTACTCATCATATATTTCAGGTAGAAGATGTTGTGGGAGCATATGCATCGCAGATCAACTTAGATTCGGACAACCTGTCGGATTTAGACGAAGTTTTGACGAAAATATGTTCCAAGTTGCACCTCCGTCCTAAATCTGTCTTTCTCACCCGCAATCATCTTCGTCGAGAGGCTGCTGGATTCAAAGTGCTCCGAGATTTGAAGATCACTTCGTCCGACGGGGGCCATATTCTAGCCGATGTCTACCTGCCGCTGCAGCCAAGCAAGAAGTTCCCTGTACTTGTTAGCTGCACGCTTTATGGACGACGTGTACCCTGGGGAGGACCTGATCTAAATGATGAGCAAGACATTGTAAACTTTGAGCGTGCGGAGGACGACTGGCACTCAACCCCCGGCGGCACAGAACTACAGCTGCCCGAACTAGGACCGTGGTCAGAGTCATTTACCACGCAGCGGGGTTTCGAAAACATTGCCACTTTTAATACTTTCAGCTATGTGCCATACGGCTACGCCATGGTTAAAATCGATCCAAGAGGTGTGTCGCAGACTCCTGGTACCCGGTGGGTTCCTGGACAGTTGCCACGCGACTTTTTTGAGACAATCGAATGGGCTGCCGAGCAACCATGGAGCGATGGAAATGTAGCAATGGTGGGAAGCTCATACGGGGCAAACACACAATGGTCAGTAGCAGCTCTGAACCCTAAGGGATTAAAGTGCTTTGTTCCATATGCAAGTAAGTTCTATGTCCTCCATCAAAGTCGTGCTCTTCTATTTTGCAAACATGGAACCTGTATTGATAGATTACAGCCGACATTGACTCGTATCGTGAAGCCGCATACATTGGCGGTATTCCAACAACCCGGTATCTAGAGAATTGGTTTGCCCGAGTGCGCGGAGTGTCGCCAAAGTGGGATGACCACCTGGATGTCGAAGGGATGATGCAGAGTAACCCTACTTATCAAAAGTTTTGGGAGATGCTCAGCTCTAATCCAGAACACTCTGTGAACATACCATGCTTCCTAGCTGCATCGCAGATATTTATGATTCACGGGCGAGGTGCTTACGAAGCGTGGATGGTAAGGCGGCGAGAGAATACGCATCTTCAGCTCGTTGATTCCGATTACTATTCTTGGCCGAGTCGGGAAGCTGCTGGTAAAATTCTTCAATTTCTCAATCATTATCTCAAAGGAGATGATTGCCTTCCCCCTGAACAAGTGGGAGTTCAGATGCGTCTGGGCAATCAGGCTTGGTACTGGCGCAAGGAACAAAACTGGCCCGTACCAGGAACACAGTATACCAAATGGTATCTCACTCCCGAAAAGGGTTTATCAATCAAATCTCCTTCTCCTCAATCAACAGAGGAAAAATTCGCTTACCCAACACGGGCGCCTCCCTCAGGAAGTTCAGGAGTGAGCTTCCATTCTCCACCATTTACCGAGGACGTTGAGCTGGCTGGCCATTTTGCCGCAGTTTTGAATATCTCCTCAACAGCGCCCGACGCTGACGTTGCTGTCATTCTGTGGGCAGTCGACGAAACAGGACTTGCCGTCGCCTACGGTGCTCACAGCAACAATCCTGAGCCAATTGCGAAGGGTTTTCTACGTGTCAGCCACCGGAAAACAGATGCTAAAAAATCCCTGCCCTGGCGACCATGGCACACTCATAAACAAGAAGATGTAGCACTATTAAGCGGGCCTGATGATGTGGTCGAAGTCGCAATCGAGATGTTCCCAGCCGCCTGCCGGATACAGAAAGGTTGGACGTTGCGCGTAGACATTTGTCCATCAGAAGAGCAGCCTGATATCCCAGGATACAAATCGCCCCCGATGCGACTCTGGTATGGAGAATCATCTCTTGAGGATACCAGCGATGCTATCCATGTAGGAGGCAATCGCGCCAATTTTGTTCTCTGCCCAGTTGTACCCCTACGCGAGAACTATCCGAGTTGTATGATTTAGACAGACACACTGCTTGTAGTAGAAATTTTAGGCAACTGGAATATGAAGTATTCCTCTTTTGAAGGCAGAAAATCTACATCCTAGTTCTTAGATGACCAGATATACATTGTTAATTTGCTGGCGCACTTGCAGAGACGTAAATGAACCTGGCACAGGAATTAGCTGCTGGAAAGGTTATTGCGAATTGCACCACACCCAAGTATTCCATTGACATAACCACAGTGCATCCGCAATCGCCAATATTGATTTCGGATCTTGATCCTACAACGCTTTACTCCAATCTGTATGGATCTCTATCACAGCCAGTTTTTGAAATTCTGTCAGTGCCGGAACATCTTCCTACGCAGCAGCCACTTTACCCCGATTCTTGTGTCGATGATTTGGAACTTACAAAATGATGGTGCTTCTAAGATGGCTGACTAGAGTAACACACGGTATATCAGGTTTCTCAGGAATTGTAAAAAATTGGCATGTATACATTCCTAATGAAAATCATAATATGAATCATCTCTCATCCTGTTACCTAGACCTCATGCTTCGGACTTGGCATCTGTTTTACATTTTTCTTCTTCATTGTCGGCTCAATTTCCGACTATAAGGTTTCATTTCTTCTCAAGAGCGATAAAATGCGGTGAAGCAATGATTTGAATCATGTAAAAGAAGAAGGCAATTTCGAAATTATTCTCGTAATGAATGTGCTAGGTTGAACTCCTCGACGCCACCTGAAGTTTAAGCAAAGCCAAGTGACGGCCCGCTGTTACGGTATCACCTGGCTTCACCAGTATCTTCTCAACCTTCAGCTTTCCAGCTTGACATGCAGACTCGGGAGTTTTCACTGCAATCTCTAGTTTCATGGCTTCGATGATCATAATCTGCACCATATCAGTAGATCGTTCAGACGAGACTTTGCAATAGAAGTTACTTACCACAGTTCCATCGCTAACGTCGTCTCCCTCCTTGACTTCGACCTTCCAAACATTTGCATCGACCGGGGCCTCAACACTGAAAATCGTCGGATCATCAAGCAGCTTTTCTACCGTGCCTTCGTCGACTTGATTCTCTGCTTTCTCCCTACGCCAGCGCTCTAAGCTCTCGTTCTCTGCTTTAGTCAGTTCTTCCTGTGCAACGGCTTGCTTCTTTCTAATTTCCGTAACTTCATCGCGTGTATCGATTAAAAGCTTGTTGTGTTCTGCCATATCAAATTCAAACTCTTCAAACTCCCAGTTGTATTTGCCTGCGCGGAACTGAGCTAGTAAGCGATCGAGTTCCTCTTCGCTAACTTGGTAGAATGTTAAAATGTCAAAGTCGCCGAAGATCCATGGCTGGGCCGCCTTTTCGAAGCCGGGTTTATACGAGTAGTAGTCCCAGCATGGCACCGTGCGACCTGTCATCTGGTACCCGCCAGGCGAATCCACCGGGTAAATTGACATGCAACTTCCTCCCCAACCCACCGTGCCTTCTGGTGTGAATACACGACTTGGATTCATTTTCGGTGCGGAAAGACGCTGGCGAGGGTCGACAGGTAGCGAGACCGTGTTACCGCAAAAAAAGCCGACAACAACAGCCATGAATTGACCCGTGAGATAAATATCCTTCAGCTGCTGTGACGAGAAGGCATTATTTTTGGCCACGAAAGCAAGGTTGTCTGGGAGATAAGGTGCGTGAGGGCGTTGGTTCATCATGTACCGCTGCGTAGCTTCATCCTGGAGTTTGGATTCAAAAGAGATGGGAAGTTTGAAGATGCGTGTAGGGACCTTGGTAGTGCGCAGATCGCCAAGCTGCGATTCAATGGTTTGGAGATATGCGATGAGTTCAGATCGAGGTAGTTCAGCGCCGTTATAGTAGAGCAGGAGCGTCGTACAACATCCTACGGTATTGAAGAGATTGAGTTTTATGTTCGAGGGCGTTGAATCGGAACGAAGGGCGTTTTCAAGGGCGGTGACACGGCAGCGGTGGTTGAGGTCGAACGATTCGTCGCCATATTCTACGAGTAGGTGGTCGTCGCCGCCTTGACGATACTTGACACGGGGAGTATTGCCGCTTCCTTCTTTCTCCCAGACTATGGCCTTGCCAATACCGCACTCGTGGAAGCTCACACGATTGAGTCTTTCAATTTTATCAAAACCGTCACCAGACGTCAATACTTGCTCAATTGAATGGAGAAAAACCTCATTTCGCTTCCTCTTTTTCAATGCATCCTCGAGGCCAATGCGAACGTATCTCAAAGTATTGCCTGCCTTGAGCTGTCCAAGCTTCCACCAGTCCGCCTTGATAACTGTCGTACTGCTGGTGAAGCCGCCAAAATTTGGGCAGTCAACAGGGAAAATGCATGGGTCATCCCCTGTCCAGTTCAACGTGCCGAGTGGGTATCCATACTCGATCAAATTACTCGGATGCGCACCTCCCTCGCCGCCGTCCTTTCGCGCCCATTTAGGCACCGGTCCAGTAAGTCGAATACCACTTCTTGATGCATTATGTGACACTTTCCATTCTGTTTCATAAAACATCTTAATAAATTCAGGGTCAAAGTACCCCTCGTCATGGGGTCCTGGCATAGCTGCGACCTCCCATTTCGATTGATACGTCAACTGCAGATGCTCTGGCAAGGAGACAGACTTGAATTTCTCTGGGATACTGTCCGATATCTGGAGCAAATCACCTGGAGCCAGCGCCCTGCCTTGATAGCCGCCAATCGCAACAAGTGGAGACGTTGACTTTGAGCCAAAATAGTCCGCGACCGAAGGAAAGCCGCCGTACACAGCCAGATATGAGCGGCACCCATTACCAGTTGTTTTTCCGATTTTAAGCTTTTGGCCAGCTTCGATCTTCACACTCGTCCACATCGGAAAGTCCTTGCCATCAAGTGTGGCTTCCATGGGTGCGCCGCACAATGCAACGATAGCAGGACCGACAAATCGTAGTTCTGGCCCGCTAAGTGTAATCTCAAGACCTTCTTTGCTGCGCGAATTACCTACAAGCATGTTCGCAATTTGAAAAGTCATAGGATCCATCGGTCCAGAATGAGGTATGCCTTTTCCAACTGTTGGTCGACCGGGCAGGTCCTGTATCAAAGTGTATGCGCCGGCCGAGATAACGTCAATTGCGCAGGGGTTATACTCAAATGTTTTCAGAAAGCTTGTCATTGTATTTCCTGCCTTGAAACGGGGATCTTCCAGAATACCCGCGAGAAATCCTATATTTGTAGGTGGCCCACAGATTAGAGACTGAGTGAGAAGCTGTCTCATGCCTGAGATCGCGTCATCTCTATTCCCGCAGTGAACCATAGCTTTGGCTATCAGAGGATCATAGTTTGGAGTGATACGCGATCCTGTGAATACCCAAGTATCAACTCGACTGCCAGGAACATTCTTCCATTCGACCTTCTGAAGTAATCCAGGTGATGGAGCATAGTCTTTCAGTGGGTTTTCGGCATAAACACGGGCTTCGATAGCTGCTCCTGAAGGGTTCGAAGGTTGCATCTGCTTCAGCTCGCTCCCGTCAAGCCCTCTTTTGCCTGCCAATTGAGCATCGGCTTGTTTAAGCATGAGCTCAACTAAATCGACATCGTAGCATAGCTCGGTGATGCCATGCTCGACTTGCAGTCGCGTGTTCATTTCAAGGAAGAAGAAGTCACCAGACTTGTCATCTACCAGATACTCGACGGTTCCCGCAGAGCCATATTTGATAGATTCGGCTAAGCGGACAGCCGCATCCCCTAGCTTTTGTCGCAACTCAAGATGTCTCTCTACGAATGGACTTGGACACTCCTCGATGACCTTTTGGTGTCGTCTTTGAATTGAACATTCGCGTTCACCAAAGTGAATGGCTTGACCCTGGCCGTTGCCAAACACTTGAATCTCGATATGGTGACTTGCGGGATAGAATGCTTCGATAAAGACACCAGGATTCTTGAAAAGTGTCTTGCCTCGTGACTGTACCATTCGAAACCCATCGCGCACTTCTTCGACCTTACTGCAGGTGATGAGGCCCATGCCACCACCTCCACCCGTTGCCTTGAGCATAACAGGAAAGCCAATACGCTCAGCCTCTCTTGCAGCAGCCTCTTCATCATCGACCAGCCCTTTGGTACCAGGCACAATAGGTACCTGAGCACTCTCGGCGAGGCTTCTTGCGGTGTGCTTGATGCCAAACGCCTCAATTGACTCAGGTGAAGGGCCGACCCAAACGATTCCCGCATCACTCGTAAGTCGCGCAAAGTCGGCGTTTTCAGACAGAAACCCATACCCTGGAATGATGGTGTCCACTCCCTTCTCCTTCGCTATTCGCAAGATAGCTTCCTCGTCTGTATAAGCAGTCGCATTGCTTCCCGGCAACAGAACCGCTTCATCTGCATCACGAACATGCTGTGATGCTGCATCAGCTTCTGAATAAATGGCAATAGTCTTGATGTTAAGTTTCTTTGCGGTTCGAATGATGCGCACCTGCAAGGTTGATGTCAGCGTGGTGTTCTTTATCGATAACACACCTTTCCTTGTCCGCGCTTCCTTGTCTTTTGTGGATACATACCGCGATCTCACCGCGGTTGGCAATGAGCAACGTCTTCAACCTATCCATGGCTGCTCAGATGAAGAGACATTCAAGAGTTGGTTCTACATCTAGAAATGTCCTAAAATGCAACCCCGCGCCCATCCGCCTCCACTCGTATCGCACCGTATCATGACATCCCCCGCTTTGCGGCAAGCAACTATCGGCAGACGACGGCTCGTGCGATCGACGTCACCAACGCGCGTTGAAGAGCGGGGATTGACAAGGGGCTTAATGAGTTGATGAGATCATGGCTGCAACACTAGAGAAACCAAGACCGTTGCTCCGAGATAGCATCGGCAGACGCAAACACAGACCCTATCACCACGACACGCCAGATCAGAAATGCCCGCGATCAAGCATCCCGTCAAGATCAATGTCGACTTGGGAGAAGGATATGGAAACTTCAAGTGCGGCCCTGACGACGAGTTGATCCCGCTCATCGACCATGCAAACATAGCTTGCGGCTTCCATGCTGGGTATGCGCAAACCACGTGCACTCACTGAGTTCTGCTGATACATGCAGCGACCCCTTGATCATGCACCAGACTGTCCTCGCCTGCAAAAAGCACAACATTGCCGTTGGCGCTCACCCCGGACTGCCCGATATCCAAGGCTTTGGACGCCGAGAGATCAAAATGGCACCTGAAGAACTGACAGCCGCGGTGCGATACCAAGTGGGAGCGCTCAAGGCGTTCTTGGACGCGGAGGACATGCCGTTACACCACGTCAAGCCTCACGGAATCCTCTACGCCATGATGTACCGAGACAAGGAGGTCTGTCGTGCAGTCTACGCTGGTGTACCAAAGGGCACAACCGTGTTTGGTCTTGCGGGCACGCTGCATGAGGAAGTCGCCAAGGAGCTTGGTCTCCCATTTGTGGCAGAGCTATATGGAGACGTCAAGTATAACAACGATAAATCGCTTGTCATTGACCGAAAGAAGAAAGCATGGCATCCAGACGATGTCAAGAAGCACATACGAAGTCAAGTTGAGAATGCCGCCGTCACAGCTGTCTCTGGGGAGGAACTGCAACTTCCACTAGGAGACTATGAGGTATCGATTTGCTGCCATTCGGATTCGCCAGGGGCGGTGGAAATCGTCAAAGCAGCGCGAGAAATTGTTGACGAGTTTAATAGCAAGCACTTTCCAAATTTGTAGTGGTTATTCACTCTATCTCTTGTCCTTACTGTCCAACGCACTGGTATTGAGCCCTTGCACGTACGTTTGGCTTCCTGATATTCACTCAATTACAACCTCTATCGACAGCTCCTCGAATCGAAACCTTGGGTGATTATGATTCGACATGAGGAACAACACAAATACAATCAATTATCAGACAACGTAAATTGGTCGTGCCTACCTGAGAATTGCTGTATGAGGGATGTTTCCATATTATACTCGGAAATGCCAGTATTTAACATACTTCAGTAATTCCAAAAAATTGGCGATTTGTCCCAAGTTCAAAGCAGGAAATATTGTTCAATGTCATTATTTGCAACAAATATGTAACTCGAACCCAGTATCCTTCCATTTGTCAGCTATGTAGAAGTGTTAGTCCTCGAATAGGTGATGTAGTTCCCGTCCGCAAGTAGCGCTCCTGGAATCGGACCCCACAACCCAGTAACCGTATCCAACACAATCGTCGCATTGACTCCCGTAACCTGGCCTGGCTGATCTGCATTCTTGAGATAACCCGTGGTTACTTTTCCACCCGCGATCGGTCGAGCGAGATGATTCGCACCAGCCTTGACCGTGAAGTTCGCAAGAGGGATGTCGTATGTATTGCGGGTTCGTACAGTTGGAGAACCGTAGTACTCAGCCCTGGCTTCATTGGCATTAAGGTAGAGTGCCAGATAGCCGCGGAAGTAGCCCTCGTTCCACATCAATTCTGAGTTGTCGCGAACGAGCTTTTGAGCTTGGGTGTTGGTTGCTGCAATGTTTCCTGAGAAGCCCGTGGATGAGACAGCCGTGACGGCAAATTCAACCCCAATAGCACCATCGCCAGTGGCTTGGTTGTACGCAGGGATTTCAACATCGTTATTGATAGATGCGAATGGTGCCGACTCGGGATCTACCCACAGCAGATCGGACACCCAGTTGGCGTGGGAATCACCCGCGAGCATGATAGTATTGTCGATTTTGTTCGCATAGAGATGTTGGAATGTCCTGTTCCTATTTGATTGATACCCGTCCCATTGATCAACATTGTATGGCTCCGTCTCAGACCCGAACCATGACGTGATGTTGGTGCGAGAGAAGACAATCTGGTTTCCAATCACACGCCATGTAGCGCCACGCTCTTTGCTCTCCAAAAGGGTTCGGTAAAACCAATTCTCCTGATTGGAACCCATGAGAGATCTACCAGCATCGTTCCTGATAGCAGTCACGTAGTCTGTATTCCAGTTAAGATCTGTAATTGAGCGGTCGTAGTTTCGAGTGTCTAGAATAACGAGATCAAAAAGCTTTCCCATGCGGAAGTTTCTCCAAATTCGGAGATTATCGTCAAGATTCACTTGCCGGATGGGCATCCACTCGAAATACGCACGAACAGCATTCATCTTGCGCTGATCAACAGACACACCACCATTTTGAATAAATGAGCTCTCAGTGTTGTTAACAGCAGACGATCCGTCCCGGTAGCCATTGTTGCTCACTTCATGGTCATCCCACGTAGTTATCCAGGCGAAGTTCTGGTGCGCAAGAGACAGGTCAAGATCGGTGCGGTACTGGGCGATCCGAGTGCGATAATCATACAGGGTGAGAATGGTACGAGATGGGTTCGTAGCGCGAGCATCACGGCCTAGGACACCAGAGCTGGTTTCGTAGATGTAGTCGCCAAGGTGAACGAAATAGTCCACTTCATCCCTACGAGCGGCATTGCCAAATGCATTGAAGTAACCACTTGGATAGTTGCTGCAAGAGAAAATCGCAAGCCCGAGTTCGGTGGTGTCATCATCCTCGTCAGGAGATGTCTTTGTGCGGCCGATAGGGCTTTTGTTGGAGGAACCGCACACGTTAAATTGGTAATAGTACGTAGTGTAAGGGGAAAGGCCTTTCGCCTCGACTTTGATTGTGTAGTCGATGTCGCTTGTTGTGTACGCTTTTCCGCGGCTAACTACACTTCCCGTAATATTCTTGTTGGTAGAAACTTGAAATTCAACACAGATCGGGCTTGTTGACGCGCGGACATAACGCTCAGTCTCGTGCGAGTACAACGGCACGGTTCCTGCGACTGTAACATTTGAGCGGTCATTTTCAAGCTGTGGCGAAATCCTTGTCCATAGGATGACGGATTCGGGGTAGGGGTCACCCTGAACGATATTAGCTTTCGCAAGGATTGACCGAGTTGGATACACTCGCCGATGCAACACCGTGAGTGAAGTTGAGAGTATTGGGGTCGAACGCTGCTACTGCATCTCGTTTTTGAATATGCCGTTTTACCAACTTTGGCATGTCAATACCCATAGATGGGTGGTTGAATGAAGGACTTTGGAAATTGATGTTGTCATCATAATTAGCTGCAACACCTGCAGTCAATACCGCAGCTACAAGTACTTTGTATAAAATCCTCATCGCAAAAAAGTGAAGAAAAGTTTAATTTTCTGTTCAATACAGATTTGAGCTACAAAAGTCATATTTGTACGTCGATTGTTCCACTGAACGTCCGGCTGGCCGCGCAACAGACACCACCACGTTGAACTGCACTTGGTCCAAGATGGAAAGTGTATTACTCACCATAACATGCTTGAATATCGATCTGCATTGATTAGCCCTGTGTGGCGAATAGGAACATTGATAATTCGCACTTGTGTATGTCGGTAATCAGGCTCGTGGTCGTGTTCACAGCCAAGATTGGCTGAACGGGTGGGTAGCTTGCGACCAGTCGGAAGTAGACTAAAATGTGAACATCACATATCCCGTCACAACCACCGATTTTAGTCTCCACAAACGTCACGAAAAGTCGTTACACAGTTAGGGGTTTTGCAAAAGGCTTAGTGCATTTCGTGAGACGCTCTTTTATTCTTAGAAAGTAGGCACCTGCCTGATAGGTGAAAGCGAGTTCGTAGAATAGTATCAATTCGAGCCTGTTTTATATAACAATTTTAAGAGCGCCGAAGCAGATGGGTACCGCCTGACGGTGCCGCGGTTCGGCAATGTAATCTCGGTGAAAGTTGTGCCGAATTTTGAGACAACAGCGGTGTAGGCAGGGATAGTTTCGCAATAGGCTATCTTATCTCACTTTGCTTTAAAATATTGTCAGGAAATCGCAGTTATCAATGATTTAATATCTGATAAGCGTGTCTCTTAATTGAGCGTATTCTAACCTTCCATCTACCTTGATTTGAACATGCAGGAAAGAAGTTAGCATCCCGCCCAATAATTCAAAATCCCGTAAACGCAACAACTACATGCAAACGCGTCACAGTTGACAATCAAACGTTTAAAAAACACCAGAAAAAAAGTTGACATGGTCAACATTCGTAGCGAAGCTATTTTCGGCTAAAATCCTGGGTAAATCCAGTAAGCGAGCGCAGGTACTCTTATGATTTCGCTCCCTTGTGAGAGAAGCAGATGACTGCAACGTGCGCTTGCCTTTGATTCTAATTAAGTGATCGAGATGAATCTGAGCGACTCAATTGTAGCCACATTGGAGCTCTAGTGAAGTACAAAGTCAAACAAAGGTATCTGAGGCTCTACTTCACTGGTAGTAGAGAGGCCTCTACCTTCCAAAGCCTCCCCTTTCATCAGACCATAGATGTATGACTCCCCAATTAGTGTGAAACCTCCACTTGTTGGGCGCAGAATGAATGGAACCCCGCTGCCTAGGAAGACGCAAATCAAGTCGCCACGTTTTGCACTATTTAGAATTACTCCAAAGTAACCGTTTGACGAAATGGCAAGCTGGCGATTGCAAATAAAATATCTGCAAATGTCACAGATATTGTTATCCGACTCGTCTCCCTGGATCCTAAGTGGGAGGCCGTAGTCAACAAGCCACTTTCCAGGGTGTATACGCTTTTCATTTGATTTTGGTTCCCATTTGTGGGAATAAACTGGGAGCTCCAAGTTGATCACACCCCTCTCGTCCCTAATCCTACTGGCAAGATGTAGAAAGTTGTTCAATTCTTCGCTGTCATTTTCAAGACTAGAAACCGTGCATGGAGACGTCTCGTGAATAAAGTCAACCTTTAGGCCTCGGACGCTTAGGACTGATGAATTCGGCGCCGGCTTTGTCAAGTGAAAATAAGCCTTGGTATCTCCGCCTGCAGAAAGCGGCCAGAAAGGGTTCCCTACGCATGTATTCCAGTTCTCTCGAACTCTAATTCCAAGAATCCATTGTGGCCGAATAGTTGAAGACCAGTCAGGAACCCAGGACGGCAGGCCTTGAACTTTAGGGCCTTCACAGACACAACTCAGAATCGAAAGACCGAAATTTGAGAGCAGCCATTCTGTAGTACCTGTATAAACTTTGATTGTGGTATTCGATTCAGCGTAATCAGCATAAAACCCCTCTTGTATCCTGTCTGAAAGTAGATTGTACAGCGCAAATACCTTATCCCGTGGATCTCCTGCATCACACGTCCTAGAATGGCATAATAGTGCTAAGAAATCCGTTTTTGCTGTATAAGTTGTGTACTTTTCAGTTCCTTGAATCATAACAAACGGCACGCTGAACGGTAGACCTACATGCCATGGTTCAGTCTCCCAGGCTGGCCTCGAGTCGACCCACGCACGGAGAGGAACAAAATTTGACCACGATTCAATTCTATTGCCACACATAACGTCTGCTCTTCCTGCCATGAATGCTTCTTGGAGAACCCAAATCCTTTTGAACCACGGCCGGGAATAAAAAGCGTTGACACTATCGCGAATACGGAATCCTAGGTGCATCTCGTAAAGAACATTCTCCTGTACATTTGAAATAGCATCGATAGCAAAGTCAGCATCCTCCGATGTATTAAGCTCGCCTACATCTATCACAACACGGCTCGCTTGTTGATAAACATTCGCCATCAAGGCAACTTGGCTATTGCGTTCCATGATATTAGTCTGATCTATGCAAACTGCATCGATCCAGAAAAGTTGAGTTGCCCCAAGACATTGACTGCGCAACCGTCGTAACATAGATTCGCAGTTTTTCGTCACAAAGAGAGTCTTTTTACCTGACTCCAGGAATATGACTGTTCGATCCAGGATTGAGCCCCAGGTATATGACATGGCAATGTATTCTGGCGTGCTCTTTGGAATGTCGTGACCAAGGCTAAAGGTTTCCAGAGTACATGTGATGGCTGCAGGCTCCTCGTCAGGCTGAATACTGAGTAAGCGGATGTACTTTGGCTCCAAAAGCGGTGAATGCTTGTATCCCGAGGTAGATTCCGCGACATATTTGACGTTACAAGTAATGTCAGCTCCGGTTCCGGCCAAGATTTGCTGAGGTTCCGCCATATCTATAGTCGTATCTGGCTGTGACTCAATTTGTTCCATTACAAGCCGTCAAATTTGGAGTTTACACAAATCCAAAATATAACGAAAAATTGTCCACGTATGAATCGCTCTATATATATTCGCAAGTTAAAATTAGGTATGTCTAACTTTCTGCTGGAAGGCTAGTGAAGAATTTGAGGAAGTGAAAGCAAATGTTGAGATGGTTGCGGGGTAGTGCAGGCGAGAAACCGGTGAACACGAGAGGGCTGTTAGAGTAACCCCGCCGCTCAGGTCCATGTGTTTACTAAGAAGTGTATCGTTCCAACTATTCAACCACAAAATGTGCGAAAGAAAAGAACTTCCTTATAGCTCTCTATAACGAAACTTAAATAATATCGGTAGTAGCCTAATGAGTATTGTTATCAGAGTTAATCACGCTATCACCGTTCGAATTCGTGATATAGCAGAAAAGATGAATTAACTCTGCATAACTTGCACTTTTGAAGCGTTCTTGCAAGAAAATCGAGTGTAAAGGCTCATTTCCTTGCGTATTGCCGGTTTGATGTCTAATACCCTAGTCACAAGCTTGCAATCTCTCCGTAAAATAAGCTTCTTATCTACCTTTTCTTGACTTCTCACGTGTAATATCTCGTATGCTACGATTTCTTTCAACTTCCAGCATATAACCAAATCCAAAACGGGACCAAAGTCAATCAAATCTTTTAAAAATGTAATTAGGCCGTGTATTGTAATCTTGTGAGCGACTCTACATTATTGGAATTTCGATGCGAACAGTAGGAAAGGTGCGAAAGCGTTCATAAGTGTATGGTGTGAGAATCATGTCATGAGGCGCTAAAAACCATGCTGCGTATAACGAGATTTTTTCGTGATTTTATCTTGCCTAGTACGAAAAAAGGCATCGTACAGATAGGCTGCGATCGAATAGACTAACAAATTTAGTCCTGAATTCATCGATGGAAGGAGCAGGAACTTTAGTAAGGCTACCAGTCGAGATAGCAGAAGCAAAAACTACAATTCGGTTATTGAGCTTGACGAAATAGAAATTGCAGATGTCGGATATTTCTCGGAAGTTCTCCTAACAATGCACTAGTAGGGAACCCTAGTATTAATATGAGGACCCCGGCAGGGCTTGTAAGCACAACTGTCTCCGAGCATGCGGGAATATTGACTGAAACGGGTGTCAGCATCGGCACGAACGCTATCATGAAAGCACGAAGTTAGATGTGGAGCATCGTCTTCTTAGAGGCTGTAAATAGAGAAATTTTCTGGTAGATGAGGCTAATCTGTAGAGTTATGATTTGGAAGCCCGGTGCTGTGTGCAACGAAACTTCGACTATTGTGGACAGTACAATGAATAACGACTCTCACGAGAGCGGACGCGCCACAGAAATTATGAAGAATGCTTCAACTTGTAGAATCTCGACTTTGTCGGCAATGAAAGCGTTTCAAAACCTTGCGCAAGATATGATAAACGCATTTTATCATATTTTCGAGGACTCCGACTTGGCACTGCTGGAATTTCAGAGTTTGAAGATTACGTTACTGCAAGGGCCCTGCCAGTTATTGAAGAACATAAGAGAAAGCCCTGGTGCGGAAATGAACGTCGTCTTAGATCGCAGAGAATAGTGCCCCGATTTGTATCTGGACAAGTCCGCGCAGACGAGGTGGAGAATTAATAACCACGATTACTTAGTAGCCCATTAAATACATGAGACAAGATCCCATTCGTATTATGCTTTTCTAAGTTATCCAGCATGATAGGGCGATCTCACAGCTCTATCTTCGAGAGGTCAGTGGCGGTGTTGACATGGTAGTAGTAAAGTGTGTACGAAGATTGATCGGGCAGAAATAGGAGAATGTGGTTCGCCTGTAGTGATGGAGTCATCTCTGGAAAGTCGGAGCCGAAGAAAATTTCGCCATAAGGGCTGATCGATAAATTTGTTGCAAAATGGAGTTTTTGATGTTTTAGGTTGCCTAAATTGCGCTTACGAGGATGTAGGATGTCTTATATCTCGTTTTGCTCAATCGATTATGGCGGAACCAGGTTCCAGTGAGTCCAGCCAAGAGAGTTAGATTTGAACAAAGTTCTCAATTGTTTACAATATTCGAAGAGAAGATTCGTCAGACATTAAAATGATCAGGTCAAAGTTAGACCAAGGCCAGCGTGTCCAGAACAGTGGCTGTGATATGTATGTCGCTACCCCCTTGGATACACACTTTTGCTCTTATGAAAACTGCGGCTGTTGATCATACAGCGCATATTTGATAACCAGTGCCCGGATGTCTGCGCAAGAAAGATAAGAAGAAATGGATAGAAATAACTTTTCGACTCAAAGCTTTTTTTCATCCTTCTCTTGTGTGAACGATTGACCCATGGTAACCCATCTCTTGCCTGGCTGACTCTTTGCTTCCTTTCCCGAGGGAAGTCGCATCCGTATCGCTGTCGTTCGATGCGACTCTTCCGGCTGGTCCGCTCTCACTCGTCACTTGAATCTCCGTCGTTTCGAGGATGTGAAACTCGTCGTCCCTTTTCTTACTTTTTGTGCTAAAATTCTTCATTTGTAGTGCATTACTGCCTTTACCACTGCCCGGATGACCGTAGTACAAGGTAGTTGAACCCTCCGGCTTATAGTCTGGTCGATAGACACGATAAAGAGCCTGGAAAGCGGGTCTCATGACTACAAGTGTCGCGACCCAGATACCAACGTCCATTTCAACTACTGCCAGGCAATTTGGCCTGATATGGGCATATTGCGGCTCGGATTTTGTGAGTGGATCGGTGTAGAACATGATGGCGAAACGTGCAATAGTTAAACCTGTATGGACAAGGCCCAGGAGGATGAGGCCTATTAACTGTTTGACTTCGGGACGGTGTCTCTTGAGTCTGACAAGTGTGGGTATAGGCAAGGTGATTACCATGGCCGATGTAATGAGGTTGAAGACTGCAGTGCTGTTGAGGAAGTTAAAAAGTCAGCAAGATTTTAATAAGTAAGAAAACTTGAGGCGTCGTAATGAAGTTGTATAAGTGTGCCAACAGTGGTCTTGTAAAATAGGAGAAGCTTACTAGCCGATTGTTAGTCTGACATCTCGTCTTACAATCTCCTCTAGGCTTACCCTCATGCGGAACTGTGTCAAGTTGATGCAAGTCCCATCGGCTTTCTTATTCCACGTCCTTTCGATAGGTGTACACTGAAAGATACTGATGATGAATGCAGAGCCATATGCCCCAATAATCAGCAAGATGGTTCCCCAGATAGCGACTCTCGTGACCCTGATAACGGGATCGGTGGAAGTGGAGCACATTGCGCGGTACAGGAGACATAGCGATAGTTTGGATAGAGGAGTAGTAAGCTTAAATATAATCTGGTTGATGTACAGCAGCTTTGATGGCCATTTTGAAGTGCGTAGATGGGTTGGAATGTCTGCTTTCGCGGTGCCATAGTCGAACTCTAGGACGAGGATGAGCTGAATGGCGCTTTGGAGTATAGCGCATATCTATAATGGCATGTCAATACTTTCAAGCCTCTATAACAGGTTGAACTACTAAAACTACTGACTTACCATAGCAGCTATTAAGCAAGTATCAGAAACGTCATATTTTCTCTGTCGCGATCTGAACCAGACTCGTACGGTGAGTGTGGCAAGTGCTATGAATCCAAAGACGAATGTGATTACGACCAACTGATACCCAATAGGTTCCAGGTCGGCCATTCTGACGTCCGTCCCAAAGGCAAGCAATTAATGTACAGATGGGTAGGGAGTGGACCAAGAGTAAAAGAACACTCGCCCCTCGCGCATGGGGCCTATGTTATGTCTTCAAATAAAAGGTATGTAAGCCGAGTGCAATCACCCCACGTATAGTATCGTCGCGTGTTTCCGAGATCGCTACTTGGTTCATGAGTTTTGCAAGGCAAACCCGCAGGCCGCCAGAGAGGGTCATGGATACTGCCCTCGTGGGCGCCACTCCCAAGCATCCCATTCATGGAAACCGAAATGGAACCGACTCGCTCGTGAACCAACATTGTCCCAGGCTAGCTACAGTACAGAGTATGCGTTTTTCGGCTATTTTTCCGTTCCGAACTCGTGTTTTATGCGGCAACCCACAATTCATTAAGCCGAGTTAAGTTAGCGCAAGCACTTGTGCTGTGGAATAATTGTGTTAATTCCCATCCTTCACCTTCCTCTCTGGCTGAGGTTCCGAGCTATGTAGACCTGCGAAATGCATATGTCAAAATTTCGTTTTGCGATCTCGGTAGATTTGCATGCTCTAGCTGACTGGTTTAATTCCGGAGTAAGGAGATCATCAACCACCGTAACATTCGTCCGTTTGTGAAGTTAAGGATCCAGCGAATCAAAATCTTTTGCGTGTTCCTCAAGGATGGCTGAGAGGCATAGAAGGGCCGAACAAGGAAGCCTGTGAACGATCCAGATCATGGCAGTAGTGTACTGGGCATGTAGGGGTTCGGGCACAATCGATTTTCAAAGGATTGGCAAAAGGACCGGTGATGGGAGGATCTCGGGACGTCGTAATAGAGTCTGCTGGTCGCCTGGAATCCCTGCCATGTACTGGGAGACCCCAGTAGTCATCTTTGCCTTGGCCTTCTCATTTGCTCCCACTTCCCCGCCCGAGACGCCATAAGCTGTTTAGCCGCCGCTTGTTACATTGCAAAGCCATTGTCCGTCAAAAACGCCATGCGGTCGGTCAGTTTCTCTGCACACACAAGTTCACAAACCAGAACATGGCGCCAACAAGGCATGTGGACCAACATTCTCCTCTTCAAATTTGCCGTCGAGATTGGCAAAGGATTGCCAAAGGAATGCCTACCTGGTCTCCCATTCGGGCCTACCAACATGCCTCGAACCATTTTGTTCATGAATCTGGTCGGAATAAGCAACGCAGGGCCATGCTCGCGCATGCTTAAGATTGCGGCTCGTACGTATGCGCCATCGCGACGCCACGCCGATGATCCCTGTGCAGCTTCCCTCCGGGCTGGGCAACATCGCTAGCACCGCAACGTCTACTATGAAAGCACAGCATTCCGCTCCCAAGCCTTGCCTGAGATACTGATTCGAGTCATGTAATCTTGGATGACGGGACGCGGCAGCGCAATACGCGCAATATTTCCGTTATAAACCTGTTGCGCGCCTATCGGCCATGCTGACGGACCAGCCGCGAAGTTGCTCGTTTTCTGATCAACATGTTGGCGACTTTGCTGTCTGTCTCGCTCCTTGCGTTGTTCCAGCCTGCTGCGGCTTCGGCGACCTTTGAAGAAAGATGTCTTGCTTTCAGGCCCGAGAAGTACATTGATGATGCGACGCGCAATGTTCTCCAGTTTGTCACAGCAGGCACGACGCTGACGTTTCCGGACAACGATGCAACATGCAACCGTGCCAGTCAGGCTGTGTCATCAGACCTCTGTCGTATAGCGCTTTCGATCAAGACGTCTTCGACATCGAACATTACCTTCGAGGCGTGGTTTCCTGAGAACTGGTCTGGCCGCTTCCTGGCGACTGGAAACGGAGGTATTGATGGATGTAAGTTGAAAATCAGTCCCCGAAGCATCAAAAGACATAATTTCTGACACTATCACTCCAGGCATCAAGTATGAGGACCTTGCGTACGGCTCTCTCAACGGCTTTGCCACAGTTGGAGCAAACAACGGCAAGAACGGAACCTCTGGGGCGGCATTTTACAACAATCCTGAAACCGTGATTGATTTTGCCTGGCGATCGTGAGCTCATCTCCCTAGATATCCTCACCTCAGTCATTGACAAGTCATTTAGTCTTCACACCACCGTAGAAACGGGCAAGACGCTACAAAAGAAACTGTACAAAAAGAGTCTTACCAAGTCGTACTACATAGGCTGCTCTCTGGGTGGCCGTCAAGGCATCAAGAGTGCTGAGAAATTCCCCAAAGACTTCGATGGTATCATCGCCGGTGCTCCGGGTGTTGATTTCAACAATCTAGTTTCTTGGCGCGCTCGTTTTTACGCCATCACAGGCCCCAGTACCGGACCCAACTTCATTCCTGCGACGGCATGGAAGACGTGGATACACGACGAAGTATTACGCCAGTGTGACACCATTGACAAGGTCAAGGACGGCGTTATTGAAGATCCTTCGCTGTGCAAGTTTGATCCCTCGACACTCCTGTGCGGCCGCAACAGCACTACCAACTGCTTGAATCAGAACCAGGTTAAGCAGATCAATACTATCTTCACAGACTACAAGTATCCGACTGGCCAGCTGATCTACCCTGCCATGCAGCCCGGTAGCGAAATCAATGCCGTGGATCGACTTTACGCCGGTTCGCCATTTGCGTACTCGGACGACTGGTTCAAATACGTCATCTTCAACAACCCGCTCTGGGATGCTTCCACTTTCGACTTTCTAGCTGTTCGCGCAGCAGAGTTGCTCAATCCTGGTGACATCCGCACCTACCCGTCCGACCTACCGAAGTTCGAGCGACGAGGTGGAAAATTACTGATGTACCACGGTCAGCAAGACCATCAGATCACAGCGTTCAACACGAACCGCTTCTACCAAAATTTGCGCGGCCGCAGGAGTTACGAGTCGATGGATGAGTGGGCACGCTTCTTTAGGGTTTCAGGCATGTTCCATTGCAACACTGGACCTGGTGCTTGGGTCATTGGCCAGGGTGGGAATGCCGCACAGAATGGCATCTCATATGACGGCCAGCATAACGTCCTCAAGGCAATGGTGGACTGGGTCGAGGAGGGTATTGCTCCGGAGTACATCGAAGGCACCAAGTTCGTCAACGACACCATTTCGCTAGGCGTCGATTTTACGCGACGCCACTGCAAGTAAGTACAAATTGCATCGGATTCACAACTCAGCTAACTTTTGTGCTAAGATATCCAGCACGTAACACCTACGTTAGTGGCAATTACAAGGACCCATCTAACTGGAAGTGCGAATAATATGACTTGGCAATTATCTGCAATATCCAGTAGTATAATGCCTAATATTAATGATGTGATATGTATCAAATCACCGAAACCTATGATGATGAGGTAGAATATGAGGATTGATAATATGATGAGTGAACAACTCACGTCATCTTGGCGCAATTTATTGTATTCGACGCAGCCCTCGCAGCCGGTAAGAAATATGAGAAAACCAGAGGTAGACCGGACTTTTCATCTGTTATATCTTGAGCTATCTCATGGATCCGAGTAAAAAGTTCAAATTCACAATTGTAACTTGTGACTCCACCGGAAAATGCAGGTCAATAGTAAAAATGAGTCTTTGTACAGGCACATCCACCCTGCCCTTGACAACTTTACAGCTAATTTCCAAGTTGACATCAGCAGCGCCCAGAACGAATGTTACTGGTATGGGCAACGGGGTTACTTTTCGTGCAGCTGTAGCTCGAAGGATTATATTGTTGACCGGGAGCTAGTCGAGGAGATTGTCTCATTTAAGGTTTAAATTCGTGGTTCTAAGCTCGGTACAACTAATACATTACACAAGGAAACCAAGGCAAGAAATAGAAACAATTTTAAAGCATTTCTTCCACATATCTTTCAAGCAAATATCTATTAAAGTAAATTGTTAGACGAAGAAGATTCTTGAGTAATTGTTGTTCTTAAAGTTCTTACCAATATTCTTTACAAGAGTGAGGGCCGCCAATAGACTCTCGTGCAGCTAAAAACAAAATTTGCGTTCAGAATAACAATTTTTTGACACTAGCAGTCTTAGTCATGTATCTTGAAGCCTCACTCTTTAAACCTGTTCGTACGGCTGGTAAAAACAGGCTTTACTGAACGGTGAGTCTTGAGTAGTTAATACGATTACTGTCACGAGTAAATGTCTCTCGAAGGTCTTCTCAGAATCCAATTGTTTTGACGCTTTAATCTTAGAAAATACTGAAATCGCCAGATATAGCGACTGCAGTATGTGTTACACCAAAATAATTATTATCGGCGTCATAAACGTTCCTTAGATAGAGCACAGACCGGATTTAGAAGCTCCCAGACACGATCTATAGCTTGTTACATCCCTGATAATCTTGTTTAAGATGATCAGTTTATTATCTGAAAATGACTATTGACTTTGAGAGCAAGACTATATCTGTGAATTTTCCTTCCGCCTTCATAATACTTACTTCCATTTTAGGATCTACTATAGGTGTCTGAGCTCTCTTACTCTGCACACTCAATTTAAAGTTAATCGCAAACTTGCGATTGGTAGTCTTAGAAACGGTAGTCTTGGAATTGGAAAGGGAGTACCTGGCCAAGAAAATGCCTTTCTGACTAAATCTAGCCTGTTGCTTATACGGGACGAGTTTAAAGCATTTGAAGGAGGTTGAGCAGCTAGGATGAAATTTGAAGGATTGAGACACGGAGAAGGTATATCTGATCAGCGTGCTTAAAGGGAAGAGGTTGTTGTTGTCGTGAATGAAGAACTAAATGTTGGAAGAGAGGGGAGTGATCTTGTCGTTTAATTGAAACATCTCTCTCTATCCATAAGAATGTAGTACGTAGAAGCTTGGGTGCTGTGCCAGAACTGAATTGTATCATCAAGAACTTCAAATTTGGGGTTGGCAAAGCATGGAATATGTTGTTCAGATGGCTTGACGTAGAAAGGTTGTTGAACCCAGAAAATATCGACCTGTAAGTAATTCAAAGCTCTCGTGCCCCTCCTGGACAAAGTATAGACGGCCACATTCTGCGATCTCTTTTACCTGGCTCCGCAAGCCAATTTTCTCAGCTTGGCTATATAATGCAGAAGTTTTAAACGTTTACTCGAGCCAACCGAACAGAGATCCTCTACTTCCATTCCAATTCTGTGCTCAAATATTAAAACAGAACGAAATGCTACAAAACTCAATGGCGACTTTCCATCCCTTCTTCCGCCTACCCCTCAAACTCCGGATCCAAATTTGGAGGCTCACGACCGAGGGCCGAGTTCTCAAAGTCAGAAGGTCAAGGAATGGCAAACAGGATCATTGGCCCCCTGCTCCAGTACCAGCTATTACCAGAGCATGCCAGGAATCCCGCGAACACCGCAGCTACCGAAAAGCTTTCATCATAAATTCGTCTCCATGCTATATCTGGGCGAACTTTGATAACGTTATCGTAGAAATGAGAGGCACATTACTAGCAGAAGGAAGTTTTGTAGAAAGGACGAGATTATGCATTTGAGAACTGATTTGATGCACGAACATGGATTGGACAAATCAGAAAATTTCTATCACTACCGCGTTCATGAAATCCCCAATCTCCCCAAGCTAGAGAGCTTCGATCTTGGTGGGCGATGGGCTATCGCCACAGTGGATAGACGTCATTAGAGACACGTATTGGGGAGCGTGTCCGAGCGGGAATGTTCGAATTGTGGATAGGGAGATAGGGGAGTGGATTGATAAGGAGCCAAGTGGAGTGTATCAAGACTACCTTGATACGAAAGGGGGAGAACACAATTATTATACTAGACTGTTATATGACGAAGAGGAAGAAGAGGGTAGGGTTGAGGCGATGGAACGGCTTCAGATGCCTCTTCCGTGGATTGACTTGAATTCTTGACAGCACCGATATTATTGCTACATATGTCATTCGATAGCTCTGTCTTCCCCTTGGCATCCATTTTTTGGTGTGTTTTGCAGGGATAGTACCCAAAAATTAATAGCCAACTTCGCACTTTTCGGAAACATCGTCCCGGGGCAAGAGCTTATTTAAGACTCTGAATTTACGTCGGAGGCATTCACCTCAGGAAAGTTTGGTAGACACCAATACCTAGAGCTCACAAAAATGAGAAAATGCAGCCGCGGTTAGGCTAAATTAAATATTTCGACTTGTGTGGAATACGTGCCTTTTGTGTGAGCCTCGCGGATTGTAATGAGTCTCATCTCCATCGCCTTAGTTCAAGTGGTTTCAATTTATTGATAGAGACTTGTCAAAAAAAGAGTAAATAGTACTAGTCTTATACGACCTTGACTTCATGGCTCTCAGTAGGTCTAGTTTACCACATTTTCTTTTCACGGTGTCTGTAGAAGTCTTGTAGAGGAGAATTCAAATAAAACGGTATATGAACAATCTAATCTGCAGATATATAAAGAGTATTGAAAACAAATATGACCAAATACTTTCGATATTTAGGCCATCCGTTATCCAAGAGCAAAGAACTTTTAATCTGTGTGCACACAAGGCTGTTTCATCAACAAAAGTAGGCTAAACAGGTATCAAAGACTTAAAGGGTTCAAATAATTGATGAGTAAGCTTCATTATAATTAAAGTAGCTATGGTTACGCTTAAATACTATTATAAATCAGGTCGATCATTTCCTGAGATCAATTTTCGAGGCAAGAATCTATAGCTAGATTTCTTGTAGAGGCGAGGACCGAAACTAGTTCCGGTAATAGCAAAGGCGTGTAAGTATCCTCCAGCGTTCAATTTCTATACACCTTTTCGGCGACTGCAGTTGAGGAACTTGGAGTAAGCCCACGGCCTTTGAGGATCGTTTGAAAATGACAAGGTCGTTCTACTCGAATTTAGTGTTTGTGACAGATAATTACTAGACGAATTTCCGACAAATATTGATGAAGTGGCAAATCAAACATACCATCTAAAGTCCGTTATTCATGTATTCTCCTGGGCAGTTCAAATGGAGTGAGCTCTGTCTGTACAGTGTCAGCCGCATTCTCGGGTACTTACAGACGAGAAGCGTACCAAGGCAGTATAAACCACTCACCAGACACAAACCCGGTACGAACATGGCATAGTGCCTGCACTACACCGTCTATCACCCCAAGTAAAACAAAAAAATTGACTTTCTTGCAAGTCTCTACTCTCATCAACTCCCCTCCCCTCCTCTAACCTCTGCCCTTGTCCACCCCCGGCCCTGCAAATGTACTTGTTCCAACTTGCTCAACCTCAAACTTACTCTCTGCATCTCTCTAGTCACCAATATACTCTTCATAAAGTCACCTTCTCCGACGCTCCCATCCCTACTTCCAACCCTGTTGCTCGGCTTCAGCACCTCGCGGCACCGTCTGCGCTCGTAGCGGCGTAGGACTAGCGCAATGAGTGGAACACAGAGGAGCAAGAAGATGACTGCGGCTATGATGCCAATTATGGCTCCAGGACTCCAGCCATGGTTGTTTGAACGGCCGGTTGAGGTTGCGAGAGGGGCTTCAGGAGCGGACGTGAATGGTGGGAGTACTGCGTTGGTGGACGACGTAGATAAAGATGTTATTGTGGATGTCGATATTGATCGAATAAATGTGGATGTGATGGAATTTACGATTGAGCTTGGTGATGTGGACGACATGGTGTTGTGTGAAACGCGTGGCGAGAGTTCTAGTGGCAGCTGAACGTTTGCCAGTGGCTTGTTTGAAGGCAAGCAAGGATGATTAGGCAACCTGGTAATAACAAAAACGATAGTAAAAAAGAATGACAATGTACAGGGCGAATGTGCACTGTGCTCAAAAATTAAAAAAGAAGATATGCTTGCACAAAAGCGACGAACGCGAGGGGCAACACCTTCCTAAAAGTCCAGCAAACCCCTCTGCAATCCATCAACCTTCCATCGCAAATTGCCTCATGCCCCTCCTTTAGGACACTTGGACTTCTTAGCGCGAACGTCCAGTGCCGATGTTGTACAGGAATTGGCTGCTGCTAAAGTAGGCGGCGTAGGCGGCGTCTAGTCATGCCGACCAATCAGATTGCTTAGCAGCGTTTTTGGGTCTCGCGCGGGCTCAGCCTCACACAGTCGTCTTGCATTTGCTGCAGGTACGTTTTCTAGAATGTGGCGGTGTCGGCCAGTAGTAGCCGTTTGCTCGTCTAGCTGGCAGTGATGTAGATGGAGAGTGGGCAGGGTTGCGACGTTGGTTGGCTAGATGAATAGGTCGACAAGTCGGCGAAAAGGGACACAAGAAGGTTGCTCATCAGCTGGTCGCTCGTTTATGTATTGCGACATTAGGCGAATAACCAGTTACATTTTTGTGATCAACCGAATTCATGTTCGGCCAACCCCGGGCAGCATGTAGTTCAGACATCCTATTGCCGTGTGCCTGCCACTGATAATCCTTACTGGATACAGCTCGTCTACAGCTCCATAGAGAAGGTGTGATAGACATCACAGATGAATTCAGGTCTCATTCACACCGCTCATTCAGCTGTTCATCTCGGCTCAAGCCCTGTATTTCAGCTCAGCCCAGAGATGCGGTTCGGTGACATCCCTCATATATATCTTGAATAGCTGTCCACTGTCATCTGAGCTCTGGGGATAAGGCTTCCAATCGCTTAGTTGCTAGCCCGTGCTACTTGCGAACGATCGCCTCAACTCTCTATTACAGTAACCAATGCAGCTTCCTTACTCCTTCACATCTGTATTTCACTTCAATCAATGTCTCGTCGACATGTGCATTCTAGATCGATGATCTGTCAAATTAAAAACAGCCATGCCAATATTTGATTCTGAATCCAAGGATGATCACTGTTGAAAAAACCTACTACGAAAACTCCGTGTAGTGTTCTCCGCGGCGTGGGGAGAAAGACAACAATACGATCGACCAAAAACATCCTCACATGTCAGACATGAGTGCCTTGTGGGAAACTAGATAATATCGACGTTTGCTTTGACCTTTTTTTTTGCAACAAGTGAGGCGAGATTGAGCGAGTCAGTGTTGTCATGGTAGGGATGCAAGCGCTCATTGTCAAGACTGATTCTCTCGTAGCCGTCAAGTGCCGATTCGCTTGTTCAGCTAGAGCTTATCTAAACTGCATCTTAAGCGATCGTAGCGGTGCAATGATGGCCGGAGCATTGATTCGAGTGTAACGGTATTAATTGCTGTCGAACGAGCAGGTGAGCAGGAATGTGCTCAGACAACTGGCAACAGTGGACGCTGCCTAGCTGTCCTTATTGTGTCCTCGTAAAATACCCATAACTTCGACTAAAAGCGACGTCTGGCGATTTGCATCCTGATTGTATCGGAACATGGAGACTTTGGCTAAATTCCCAGTCCACGCCATTTGCAATGACACATTCCCAGTTGTGTCATAGTGTAATTCACCAGAAGATAAGTCGGATATGAGGATTTGCCGAGAAGATCATCGAGATTTCAATTAGTTTCATCATGCAATCATGACTACTCATTGAAAAAGAGCTGGGAGTTGACTTCTCGCAGGGTTACCGTGGATTGAGTGTGTTGCATTGTCGCGCTAGAGTCGACGATAGAGATGCAGCTGCATGCGCATATTCTCTAGCTCAATCGGATACTTCAGCGCCGGATCCAATCTAAACCACCGACTCTCATCCTCATGTACTTTTTCCCATTTGGCTGCCTCGCTGTTGTCATGCTCCTTCTTGCGACCGTTCGCCTCTTTCAGTAATGTGTGGTCCATGAGCCAATGCATAGGGTAGTTCTTCTCAGTTCCGTTCAAGCTGATAGCCGAGTAGCTACCAGGGCTGTCAATCACCAGCAGCATCGCGCCAGTTGGCAGAGCGTTTGTCAGGCCCAATAAAAATGTTTGGGTTAGAGCCAAAGATGTCGAGTAGAGCTCGTTGAGCGTGAACATCAGCGTCACGAGCGTAGCGTCTACGAGTAATGGTGCGAGAGCAGTGAAGTCGGTATTGAGAACATCTAGTTGATGCGGCGAGACTTGGAAAGTGTCCTTATTGATCATCGTGACATTTGAGGCTCGAGCAGCGGCAGATGCGTACTTGGAAAGCGGAGGCGGCGATGTGACGTGAGTTGCAAGACCGTCGACAACTGCCGTCCAGTCTGCAATATCTATGGCAAGAACTTCAATCTTTCTTTTCTTCGATTCGGCTTGGTCTTCGTTTTCGGTAGACAATAGCTTTTGCAATCCACCCAAAGCTACAATCTCAGCACCAGCACCACCTCCCAGACAGACAACTTTCCAGCTCTTACTACCGGTCTCTGAGCTCTCTACATCCTCAGTTTCTGTCTTTAGATCAAGGCGCAAATGTTGTCTTAAATCCCATAACACGTCCAAATAGCCCAGAGCACGGCTTGGGCTCCATCTCGCTGCGTACACTTCCAGGTATTCATCTTTGCCAAACGCGGCCGAAAAGTCGCGGTTGAACAGATGACCCTTCAACTCCTGCAGCAGCGGTGTGTACTCGGTCAAAAATCTTTCAGCGAACGTGTCTCTGAAAATATTCAGAAGAAGCTGCTGAAGCTCCAGTGGTATCAATGAAGCGACAGCAGATTCTTCAGCATTCTTCTGTAGTTCACTGGCTTTTAGTTGCTTCTCCTTTTTAGGCTTCGCCTCCGCCTTCTTGCGACGTGGTTCCATGGTTCTCTTTGGCGGCATGATGACTAGTTTTACTCTGTATTTTGGTGTTGAGTTGTCTTTGAAACTGCTGTCGATTTTGCTAGTAATAGTAGTGCAGTTGAGCAAAGTCATGTTGCCCGCAATCGCTAAGCGATGAACGCATGGACCTCGGCTTCGGAATCGTTCCGACCTAAACCAATGACGCATCTATACTGGGGTGCTTGTCCATCGTCTTCAACACTCAATCCTATACTATATCCATCAAGATGCGTCTCCCATATGTGCCAGATCCTCCCAAGTTCGAAGATGAGGCGGACAATGCCATTGTTGAACGAATTAAGCAGCGCCGGGGTGAGAGTGGCCTGATTGCTCTGGACCGAACCCTCCTCCATTCCCCTCCTGTAGCAAATGGGTGGTAAGTACATCTTTATATCAACCCCACTTGCGCCTCATATTGTGCTATACCTCATCTCGGAATCTATTCTGCATCACCTGGGGTCCTAGAGTGCACGCAAAGAGGCAGTATGTAGATAACACTGTGGAGTCTGCAGACATTACTGACCCAGAGCATGTTGGAACCCAACTAAGTTCTCGAAAGCGCTTATATTCTCATTGAAACAAATTGAAATCGCTAACACGCTCAGGAACTCCTTCCTCGGCGCGATCCGCACCTCCACCTCCCTCTCCACCTCCATCCGCGAAACAGCCATCTGCCGCGTCGCCGTGCTGAACAAAGCCTGGTACGAGTGGGAATCCCACTCACCCATCTTGCGCTCTGCTCCCAACGTCTCACCTGAACATGTCGACGCAATACTGCACTCACCACCTCGACAAGTCAAAGACACCATCCAAGACGAACAACACGCAGCATTGTTAGCGTACACCGACGCCATGACGCTCGACGTGCAGGTTCCAGAAGATGTGTTTGAGACGCTGAAGAAGCACTTTAGCGACAAAGAGGTGGTGGAGGTCACTGCAACAGTGGCAGCGTACAACTGCGTGAGCAGATTCCTCGTCGCGTTGGATGTAGGGGAGTGCAACAAGCAGCAAGGTCCTGAAAAGGAATGGACGTTATAAACAGCCAAAACTATTACATCTCATCATCCCTTCCATTCAGTCTGTCCAACGCCTCAACATCGCACCTATACTCACCTTCCTCAATTCCTCATTTCTTCTATCCATCATCCCACTCAACCTAAATGAACACCTGCCACCCAAAAAAAACACCCACTCAAACCCTCCACAGATGCACACCTCTCCATTCTTTCAAACACCAAAAAAAAACCCCCACGTCTTGCAGCGGAAGAATAGCAAAAGCAAAAACAAAAACAAAAAAGAATGCGACGTAGGCAGGATTCGAACCTGCGCTCCCGAAGGAACAAGATTTCTAGTCTTGCGCGATAACCACTCCGCCACCACGCCGGTGAAAGGTTTAAACAATGTAACAATCAAGCCACCTGCCAGAATCGAACTAGCGATCTTATCATTACTAGTGATACGCTATACCACTTAGCCAAGGCGGCTGTTGATTGGATGTTTTTGATGGAAGAGAGCAGAATGTTAAGATTTATATTGTGCTTTACGAAAAATGGCAGGGAAGGAAATAGGGGAGTTGGGACTTTGGATATTGTGGAAATATGTGGTGGGAAATTAGAAATGTGGCGGTGAGGAGGCAGTGGATTCTTTTGGCGTCTGTGTGTGTGCGTATGCAGAGGTAGACAGACCCACTTGTCGGTATCTAGCGCGTTTGCGACAACTTTGATACAATTTTGTTTGTGATTAAAGCGTTTCGCTTTTTTTTTATAATTCCTCCTACACTTGTGCTGAAGAAGAATGCAAGTAAAATCCCTCACTGTGTAACGAGAACCACCCTGTACCGAGATAAAATCACTACTTTGGCGTCTTAATTCATTCCTACGCGTAAAAACAAAGTTTTAGTGAATGTTCTATTCCAGCATTCTTTAACTATTTTATACTAGAATCTAACGTACAATAAGAAAATCCTGTAGCGCTAACTGCGCTGTTAACTGTGATACAAAGGCGTTAGAATCTAGTTTTAACGCTTTACCCCCAACGTTACCGAAATCAAAAATCCGAAAGCTAACAAGATGGCGTCTTCGAATTATGAAGCACAACCCACGCCCGCAATGCCCGTATGAGCGGAGACTGAGCTCGCTCCTTGCCATGATCAAGCGGGTTCCTGCTGATGAAGCGAGCAGCCAGCACAAAGAGAGGCTCCAGCAGAAAGTTAACAATGCCGCCCTGACCTTCCTTGCTAGAAATGGTCTTCTTGACGATCGAAATTAATTCCTAACCAAGATCAACGACGAAGGCAAACTTCGCCGAGCGGCTAAAGGAGATGTACTAGCAAATGGGAAAGGAGAGGCGAGGGTGATGAGTTGGGAGAACCTCGAGAGGGCACAAGCAGAGCGTGTCGTGAAGGATGCCGCGAACACTGAGAAGGCGGCTAACAAGGTGATCAAAGCCGCAAACAAGGCTGCTCAAGAGGCCAGCCTTGCCTCGGATGCTCCGCAACAGGTAGAGGAGACTACTGTAGGCAAGAAGAAACGTGGTCGGAAGCGAAAGAGTGCTGCGCTAGATACAGATGCGCCAGGACTGAAGAGTAAAGTTGCTTGGAGTGAAACGCAAGTCAACGATGAAGTTATAGCAGCACCATATATAGCACCAGTGGCAAAGATGTACTGATTAGGAAAAGAGTAATAATACAAGATCTTTATTTTGATCATTCGCGCTCTCCTGCTCCTTCTCTGCGCTTGTCATACATAGCCGTCGCCCATTTCTAAGTCAAAGGTGCGTCCTCATCAAGGATGTCTCATTCCAACTCCATGCGCGCCTTACCACAAGGCGATGAGATCGCAAACGGCCATCGCGTGCGTTTCACCTCTCCCGACGACTTTTACGGATACGAGCAGCCCATGGTGTCTCGATCCAATTCGTTGCGCGCCTTGCCAGAAGGCACGTCGATGGCAAACGGCCATCTCGTGCGCTTCGCCTCTCCCGGCGACTTTCCCGACTATGAATTGCACAACTGGAGCTTGGACGAACTAAACTGAGAATTTGCTCGTGTTTGTAGCCTCTATGCAGACCATATCTCTAGTCTCTTCCCCGACCTCCCGTTTAGCCTCTTTTCACATTGTGGCACGCCCGCTATGCCTTCGTGTCGCATGATGGAGTATGGTTCCGCTGGCTATGAGAATAATCACCCGTATACTAGAGGTGGTTCCATGACGCGGTCGGATATGATGCGTGGTATCTCTTCGGATTATGCTTTCGAAAACGAGACGAGTTGTCGCCATGGAAATGGCTATCGTCGATAAGTACACCACCCACACGGAGTAGATTTTAATTCAAATAGGTAAAGCACTGACTCTTAGACTGAACCTTGACTGAAGTATACTTTTGAGTTTTAATACCTAGCTTGTTAACATGGAATTTGCGTATTCACGCTTTTAACATCAATGCGAATTGTATCTTGACTCTTGAATATGAAAGCTCTTCATACCGCACACATGGCAAGAGCCTCAGCCTGTAAAGTTGTATTGCCCATGTGCCCTAAGCTAGCAGACTATTTAATACCTTGTTGCCACCCTAAAGCAAGCCTTCGACAGATCTCAACTCGTAACAAGGGTAATACCATTTCAGTACAAAGATACACAACTTCCCCATTCAACAAGTTGTCTCCCCACAATTACGAAACCCCAGATTGGTGCCACGAAAATACCAGCTGGTATAAAGGCTAATAGGTGTAGACTCTGAAGGACCGGGACGGACATCAGAAAGACCTGCTGTTGTAGTGATGTTGCATATATTGGCAGTAAGAGGAACACCATAATCAACTCTTTTAGACTCAGAAGTGGAAGAAGCAGACCGAAAGCGCCTTCAGCCACCCATAGCAAGATAATGGCTCGCTCAGTACGACTACTTCCACCGTGAGAGAACCAATGCGAGAGCCATCCGAGGACGACAATAGGAAGGCCAAGGATGAAGCATCCAAGAAGAATCTCAAGAACCATCATGGCCCCGGCATGGCCCCTTCCCTTTGGTGGCTTGCCCTTATGTTTATCTTCTCGGACAAAAGGAGAACAGTTTGGGACGTATATCGCAATTTTTGGATTTTCATGTTCAGTACTGTTCTCCGGGCTTGCATTTGATCTGTTGCTGGACAGACTCCTATATAGCATTACAATGAGCGTTCCCCAGCTCTCGGTGCCGGTACGATTCTTCTTGACCTGTTCAACGGATGCAAAAAGCCGCAGTAGAATTGGATTGTACGATTGAAAGAATTCGTCGTAAAAAATGTTAAAAAATTCGACCATGAATCTTTTAAGTCGATCGAGTGCGCTTGATGCATGTGAGGCATGCTCAGAAGTTTGCGGTAAAATTTCTCTGGGTTTGCCTATCCCAGGGAACAGTCCTGGATATAGCCATGCGGTCGAGCGGAATTCCTGTATACGATATCTTTGGCCGTTCGACCTTGTCAAGGTTACGTCAGATTCTGCAGGAGAGTCGACTGGGTTCCTATGGCGGGAAATGTCTGCAGCGAGTTGTGGGTGATTTTGATGGATACCAGGAACGTCCGATTCGATTCTCTCGTTAGCTGCAAGCAGACTCGAGTTCTCATTTCCGACAGGTACTGGAAAATTTTGCTCCAATTCGATATTGGAGCTCTCTCGCAATGTATAGGTGGCAGGTTGGTGATCTTGCTGGTCACCCTCGGTAGGCTGGTCACCCTCGGTAGTGCTCTCAGATTGAGGATAATTGGTCTCCACTAGTTCCTCACATGTAAGCTGAATATGTGAGGTTGTGGGAACTTTGCGCTTAAGCGCCTCAAACATTGCCCAGTCTCGGCCGAAAAGCATATTGCTTAGCCATTTGCCAGACAAGATGCTCGCGATCCGCCAAACATGCTTCTGCGTAAGACCTGTCCAATATGCGATATCTTTTGTCGAGACGTCTCGTGATAGAGGCCCCAAGTATTCTTCCAAGGCTGCCACAGTCCCCTCGAACCTGCTGCCCCTATTTCGTGCTTCTCTCATAAGCTCTGATTCAACCATATATAGACAGGCGTAGTCTGCTGTAAGTGCATTACTGGTGAAGTTGACTACGGTCATGACTAAGTATGGAACAACGGTCAATTGGAATGATGCGTATCCCCACCGCTCTATAGTATCGGGTTTGCGTAAAAAAAGTATGCTCAGTGCACCTAGGATTTGGATCAGCGAAGCGATTGCTTTCGCTACGCTGTAACTCGAACTGATGTCGCTATTTGCGTCAGGTGTACTGCTATTCCCTTGTGTAGGTATTGATGTATCCCCCGAACTAGGCCCGGAGTTGTTTATGTTATTGACACTTTGATTGGTTAGGGTAGTGCTAGTCATCGATGTAGATTGGAGATTTGCTCTGTTATCGTCTAGGTTTCGTGTAGAACTCGAGTCGCGATTCAAAATGGCTTCGGTTCCAGGGGGTTGGCTTACATCCGCAGAAGCAGGCGAAGCGTTATCCATATGTGGCACCAATGGCGTAGGATCAATGCGATCTATCTCCAGCAACCAAGCATTGCGTGGTACTATAGCGAATGCGTACCCTTTCGACAGAAAGTATGTACCATGTATTCTGATCAAGTCCGGATCCACATAAGCTCGGGAGCCAATGGTATCAAAGTACGCCCAAGCTGATGAATCCTCTCGCGCATATGTTGGGAAGTAGTTGACCATCTTTGCATCGATAATGTCTGTTGTGACGTTATTCTCTTCATCAGGCTGGCTTCTTTCCTCAAGGACCGCCGCGAGAGTATCACCAGGCTTGGGCCTCCACTCCGGGTTTCTCACAACCATGCAAAGAGCACCTGCTCTACAAGCATTCCTGAGTTCAGAACCTCCGAATCGTGCGCCACGAGCAATAGCATTTAGTGCGCGCAAAAGCCCAAACATCGGGAAACATAGTGCCATGAAAGTGTTGAACGCCATACTGATTGTTCCCTCGCCGGGTGATGATTTGACCGTTGCCGCGTGGGCAATATAGCTCGTGGTAAAGAAAGTGACTACCGACAGCGCATCTTTCCATGGAGGTCCTCGGATACAAAAGATACGATTGCTGCCATGCTGTGTTGCGCTCAGCGGTACTTCTATTGTCAGGTTTTTCAGTTGCATAGTTCCTGGTAGCCGCGAAACGAAATACGAGAGTCGAGTGTTGCTTTCCGGGGTTTGTTTCTAAGGATGAGGGATATGGAGAAAAGGAAACGGCAACCAGAGTGGGTGTGCGATATTATCAGAGGAGGCTATCAAGCTCACCTCAACTTAGCTGGATGTGGCTGATTGCACATCCCGTAGTATGGCGTGAGAAGGCTGAAGGCAAATTCTCAATTGAGCCAACTAGCAAAGAGGGCAACCGACCTGCACCAGCCTGAACCTTGCAGTGACTGGTACACTCGCTAGCAGCGAAAAAGAAGCTGATGACTGAGGCCAGCCAGCGTAGGTACACCGCAGTCCTCACCAATGTGGGAGCTCCTTAGCCATCCACGTACGGAGCTTCCACTAGAAGTTTCGAACAATTGTATCACTTATTATTAGCTTGTACAGAAGATTTTATAAGTATAAACGCTGCTATTTTAACTCTGTGCAACCTGACCGGTCCTAGCATTTATATTTAGTTTGCCTAGCGGGTCTTCGATAGCATTGGACAAATTACATTCATTGCTACAATTATGCTAACAAATTACAAGTTAATACGACCTTGCACTTTGCAGATCACCTCCTTAAGGATCTACTAGAGGTTTTTGGAGACTTCTGGTGGGAGGCATCTCCTACTTTGGTGAGCGCTGGTACACCGTAGCGCTATACAACCGAGTATGGTAAGACTATTGCCTAGCGCAACGAGGGCTGTTGCGAGACAGAATCTCCACAACGTGCAAATCCGGAAGTCGATCGCGCATAGTACTGTATCTTGTTGCTACAAGCTCCGCATCAGTCATGTTGTGTCTTTAAGCTGACTACGCTAAGCACAGCCCTAAGCTTGTTAGCCACACACGGAGCTTAACAGATGAACAAGGTAAGTTAGTCAGTGGGAGTGACTACGTGAGTGATATAAGGATGTTTCAAGCTATCTGAAAGTGGTACTGGGGGTGGCGACGTTGGAGCTGGCAGTAGAGCGAGGAGATAAGACTATAATACAGCTGCTGCTTGACGCAGACAAGGCTGAGGGTAATGCAATAGACAAGCATGATTCAAGGCTGCTAACGCTGGCAGCAACGTAGGGAGGTAAGGCTCTAGTGAAGCTGCTGACGGCGCTTTGCCTGGCTTTGACGGGGGACCTCGGGTAAAGATGCATGTGACTTACCTTTCTTTTTAAGGGACTTATGTCACAAGCCATCACCCACAGTCGTTGTGCGATTATGTCGCCAATTTTACCTCTTTATTAATCCTGCGCTAACCTCCGGAAGCCGCCGGACTCACCTCGCTTAACAGCGAAGTCCCAATCGGCGAAGCGACGTTGCATGAATCGGCATTCTAGGCCACAAGGCTGAAGAGAACCTATTAGCTTAATGATCAGGCTGTAAGGCTTGTAGTATACAATGCAATAAGTATCAAGAGTAACAAGGGCTTATGCGGGAGTTGTATTAAAAGAATTCTGCTACGCTATAATTTAAGGCGCTTAGGCAAGCAAAAAAGAATAATAATTTTCCTACAGCAGCAGCTTAAAGGATAGAGAAAGAGCAGCAGATCATTATCTAAACAAAACAATACAGATGGCGACGTGTGCAAAGCATTTTTATTGTTTTGAAAACTAAGTACCCCTCTTTTTCTCGTTACGGAGTGGTTCTTGCTACGCAGTGAGGGATATTAGTAACTTGGTCGGGTCACAGCTAGATTGGTTTAAAAAAATATGTTTTCGGGTAAAATACACATTTTAGACTTACCTTGCGAAAGAAGTAAAATATCGTTGATTCAAAGGGGATGGATATCACCATGCTGCATATGTATTCATGAATTTATTGTTCATATTCGCTCATGCTAGACTGCACATCTAACCTTATTCTCTCCATCTGCTTATTCTCATCTACAAAACCATCATAGCCGCCCCAGCAACAGCTCCCATTAATGCGCCGACACTCAACTTGCTCGCCGTACCAGTGAACTGTGGTGGTGCTACCCCGGTTCCAGTGCCATTGAATCTATGACGATATTCGCCAGTCAACGCCACAGGACCCTGCACACTCTGTCCGGAACCAAGAACTGTGATGTTCTTGATCGACACACCAGCATTGTATCCAAAACTGCCAGTCATGCTGAAAGCACCGTTATCATATGTGAAGATGATGTTGCTGGTAGATGGCTGCTCGATGCTATCTCCATCATCGAGATACAGGGTACCGGAAGCCTGGTTGGTGGAGTTTGGCGCAATCCAGAGGACGAAGTCCTGCTTGCGGAGCTCGGTTGTGGTGTTGGCAGATTCGGCGCGAAGGGGTAGGATAGCGCCACCGCGGATGTGTAGGGGAATCGAGTCGAAGCCGACATTGGTTATGTTGATGTACGATCCATTGCCTTGGATGCGCTGGAGCGTCCAGTAGTCGTAGAAGACGGCCTTGGGTAGATAGATGCTTACACTGGTGCTGTTCTCCTCAAGGACAGGCGATACGAGGATGTCGTCACCGTAGAAGAACTGATGCTCGATACCAAAGGTATTGCTATCCTCTGGATAGTGGAAGAACAAGGGGTTAAGTACAGGAAGACCAGTCTCAGTCTGGCGGTGGAAGGCCGTGTAGAGGTAGTCAAGCAGGCGATATCGGACTGCAATGGTCTTGCGAGCTGCAGCAGCCGACAAGGGCCATCGGTAAAATTCCTGCGCGATAGAGGTGTCTCCGTTGTGATTCCTCATGAAAGGGTAGAAAGCACCCAGGGCAGCCCAACGAGCGCAGAGGGTCTCGGTCGTATTCCCGGCGAAACCACAGATATCAGTTCCAACCATGGGTATCTGGAAGATGGAAGCAAAGTTCAGGATGCCACCAATGCTAAAGCGATATTGCTCCCACAAACTGACATTGTCGCCGAGCCATTTGCCAACATATTTGCCGAGACCAGGGAACTGGAAAAATGTTAGCATTGCGTTTTCAAAATAAAAGTGACTGACGTACAGTGGATCGGGTGATGATTAAAGGACGGCTCTCAGGTCGTCGCTTAAGCATAGACTCTTGGGAAGCCTTGGACATTTGTGAACCCCAGAAGTTGTGAGTATCATAGTGATATGAACCGTCGTGGTTTCGGATATCAGTATCCATAGTCTTGTTGCTGATGCTTCCAGCAGCGTTGTCAATCTGGTACAAAGGATTAATTAGGTCACGTCCCGGAAGTCCGAGATAGTTGGCAGTTCCATTAGATTGACGCGCGTGGACAGAGCGCTTAGCAATTTGAGCAGGCTGAATCTTGATTGCGCGCTTGGATGAGGATGACTGAGGCTGGAAGCTTGTTGGGAAGCCTGGGATTGTGCGTCCACCAGCATTAGCGCGAACGGCCGGCGGTGCAGGAGAATTTTTGGACTCTTCTGAGTAGGCTATTGACGTGTTAGATAACTTCATATACAAAGAGTGAGCGTTTCTAGTTACCGTCAGGGTCGGGGCATGGGTAGGGGCAGAAGTTGGCAGGCTCGTTCATGTCGTTCCAGAGACCGTCGATGTCGACACCAGTTGCGGGGTCAAAGAAGGACTCAAACTGCTCGTTCCAGTATTGTTGCGTGTTTGGGTGGAACCAATCGGGAAACACGGTCGGACCTGGCCATACAGCTCCCTCGTAGATAGAACCGTTGACTCTCTTTTGGAATACATCAAGCTCAACACCTGCATTGTAAGCACTACCGTTGCCACGCCATACTGCAGAGTTGACCATGACAATGTAGTGTTGTTGGTGCTCGTGGAGGTAGTCCACAAGTTCTCGTACCAGCTCAAGTGGGTAGCGCTCGGGATCCAGAGTGAAGAGTCTGCGAAGTTCCATGTAGTCGATGTCAGTCCACATAGTCTAGAGGAATTAGTCAGGAGCGCGCGTTTGGATATGATAAGCTCACCTCAAGGGGAATTTTGGCCAAAGAGTAGTTAGCCACTACTTCAGCGACATCCCACACATCACGGTATCCATATCTGCATTGATGAAATCCGAATCCCCAGTATGGCATCATAGCTGGGAGCCCAGAGAGCTCAGAGTACTGAACACTTACGTCCTTGGGAGTAGGACCGGCCAGAAAGTAGAGATCGACTACACCGCCGAGAGTGTTGTATTCAAGATAGGCACCTTCAGAATCATCGACCTTGATGTCCATACCTTGGGAGCTAGCCAGGAAGACACCGTGTGTGCCGTTTTCGCCGCGGTGGTCAAAGTAAATAGGATGAGAACCGTACAGAGTTGAACCTTGGAAAATAAGCTCGGAAGTTCAAAAAGAATGTTTCATCTCTTACCTGATGGAGTACCGTATGCATCTCGATTCCACATCTACCAAACGTTAGCAGCTGAAAGATTGAGTCACAAAGTCATACTAACAGTCCTGGTGTAGTTTGTGGTGTTCAGCTGGAAAGGATCAGTGTGTTCTCCGAGACCGTAGAGGTTGGGTGAATCAGGCAGGCTGGTCCTGAGACGAAGGTACTGAGTCTCGAAGACTAGGCTGGCAGCCGATGTATCGAAAAGCGTTTCATTTGTATCTTTGCGAGTGATGGCAAATGAGAACGGGCTGGCGGTCCAAGAGAAAGCCAAAGCAGATTTCTTTGAGTCAACATTGTCACTGCTTGATGGCCTGGGCCAGATTGATTCTTGGATCTGGTAGACCTGTTCGGCGACATCGTAGATCTTGACATGGAGTCTTGTCTCTGGAATTGCTGTCAGTCATGACATAATAGAAGGCTGCAAATTATCTTACCAGTTTCATATTCTACTTCCAACTTCAAGCTTGTCAAATCCTGGCCGTAAACGTTGCAAGCTGTCCCAGCAAGAGCGAGATCCGCGGTAACCTTGGAGCCGTTGTCTTGAACATTGCTGGCAGTGTAACCAGGGCAAGATTCAAGTGACGAAGTTTGACGCACAGTCAGCGAACCTGCAAAGGCAGGAATTGCCGATGCAAGGGCAATGAGTCCTTTGGAGAGCATGGTAAGCAGTCTTCTATACCAGCTCTATGACTTGACTTGAGATGAGTTTTGGCGGACAGCGAGGCCTCTTTATACTGGAAGATCCTCGGAGGTGCCTTGCTCCATCATGATGCAATTAGTCATGTCGCGTCTAGCAGAGCGGTATTTCGGCGCCTGATCTCACCACTGGGAAGGTTACGGAGACTCCACATCAAGAGTCCATGCCCGTTCATCCCGCAATTGCTGTCACTCGTCTGCCGCCATGGTAACGGTGCGGTCGATGCTTGCATAGAATGGGGAACGTTGCGGGGATTGTACGAGAGGAACCATGTGTGAATGGCCAGGACGCCGCCCGCTCGAACTCTGAGCATACACAAGACGATCAAAACCTGGGGAAGGCGGAGTACGTACTGGGCATACGTCAGGGGTTGTGATTGGACACGTGCCGGGCCGATCTGCCCTTGGCCTCTTCTCGCCTTTGGATTGGCTTCTCGCCGGCCCGAGCGCATTTTACATCGCTGCCGTCACCAAGCCAAGACAGGAAGATCATGTTGGCAGAGGAGCCCTCGGAGTTTATGCTATTTGAATCACGGAAACAGGAACACACAATCTCAGTCTGCCGCGAGAGGAATCAAAGGTTATCAGCATATGAATGCCGGCCCGTAGGTTGCGATGAAGAGGATAGCTGGCGGGTTGCTGGGCGCCTGCAGACTGCTCCTGCCAGATGTGTTTGTTCACGTGTCTAGGTAGACTAGGATCAGACACACACGCATCTGTGGGGATTGGACGACGCCTGCATGCTGGCATGGAGATTCCTCTTGTCTCGAGAAGGTGTTGCTTAGCAATGACGATTGGTGTTGATCGAGTTGGTGCAGGGCGCTCGCCCCAGAGTGTGTGCATAGTGTGTACAGACTACCGCGACTGCATGTTCAAACAGATCCCAAGTCACGTGCACAGACGATGGCTGAAGACATGTGTGCAGGCGATGGCTGCGTCTGTGTCAAGTCTCAAGACGACGTGAGGAGGAGGCGAAGAAGACGAAGGAGGAGAGGAGCGAGAACATGTGACGAGTCGCAGCCTTGGTCTTAGCGCGACTTCCCTTTGAGAAATTCCAGTCGCGAAGCTCCAAGTCTCCACCCCAGCAACAACCACCAACACGCCTCCTACACCCAACACAGCCACAATGCTCTGCGCGATATCCGGAGAAGCTCCACGCGAACCCGTCGCGTCGCGCAAGAGCGGCAATATCTTTGAAAAGCGACTGATCGAGGCCCACATCGCCGAACACCACACCGACCCTGTCACGGGCGAGGACCTTGCAGTCGAGGACCTCATTGAGCTCAAGTCGCCACAAGTCGTCACGCCGCGCGCGCCAAACCTCACGTCGATACCCGCGCTGCTCGGCGCCTTCCAGAACGAGTGGGACACGATCGTGCTCGAGACACATACGCTGAAGCAACAGCTGGCGCAGACGCGACAGGAGCTCAGCACCGCCCTGTACCAGAACGACGCCGCAACGCGCGTTATTGCGCGGCTGACACGTGAACGGGACGAGGCACGTGAGGCGTTGTCCAACGTCACCATCAGCGGAGCCGCGGCGGGCAATGGCGACGCCATGGAGGTCGATGGTCAGGGCCTATCTGAGGAGCTTGTAGCCAAGGTCGATGAAACACAGCAACAGTATGTACTGACCCACTGCCATCTACCCCCATCGCTAACACTTGCAGACTCTTTGCGACGCGTCGAAAGCGGCCTGTCCCTGACGGCTGGGCTACGGGCGAAGACATCTCCACCTTTGATGTCACCTCCTCAAGCGAGCCTCTTTACCCTGGAAGCACTGCCGTTTCCCTTGATGAGTCTGGCGACTTAGCACTTTTCGGCGGCGCAGACGGCGTAGCTGGCGTGTACTCGATATCGGAGCAAAAGCTGGTACAGACGCTCAAGTCTGGCAGCGCAGTCACGGCAACAACATGGTGGGGGTCGCGTGCCGTAGTTGCAACGTCTGCGGGCACAGTCAAGGTGTTTGAGGACGGCAACGAAATCGCGCAGCTAGGTTCGCATGCCGGCACAGTCACAGACCTCTCCCTGCACCCCAGCGGCGCTATCCTAGCTTCTGCTGGCAGCGACAAGCGTGTCGCCTTCTACGACCTTTCGAGCTTCAAGACCGTCTTCCAGATCTACACCGAAGCTGATATCACATGCTGCTCGTTCCACGTCGATGGCCTTCTGTTTTTCGTCGGCAGCTCCGATGGCAAGATCCGCATCTTTGACGTCAAATCGGGTGCCTCAATGGCTGAGCTCGATACCTCGGGCCCTGTGGCAGCCATTTCCTTTTCGGAGAACGGAACGTGGTTTGCGGTTGCGCAGAAGGGATCAAGCAGCGTGTCTGTGTGGGATATCCGGAAGCAGGCAGTCACAAAGGTGCTCGAGACAGGCAGCCCAGTGGAGAATGTTGTATGGGACTACACAGGGCAGTTCCTGGCCGCAGCTGGGCCAGGTGGTGTGAGCGTGCAGCAATACATCAAGGCGTCGAAGAGCTGGTCGGAACCCGTAAGGAAAGCGGTAGCGGCGAGGGACGTTGCATGGGGAAAGAAGGCCGACAGCCTGGTTGCGCTGACTGTAGAGGGTGGATTGAGCATCCTGGGCGCATCTTGAAGAAGAGGACATTGGTGAAGATTTAAAGGTTGAGGATCACGGCGAGAAGCAGCCAGTTCTGAGTAGGACGACTGGGAGGCTAGATCAACGCAGTCAACTGGAAAGACACTGCACGTTGGCCTCTGCCCAGTACAAAAGCGAGAGCATGGGGAGGGCTTGAATGTAGAGACTGGACACACGGCGCACAAGGCGTTTACATGTACAGTAGACTGGAATGACGGGCCAAATGAGGCACGAGTGTGCTCTTCAATTTGCCGTGGTATTTGTTGACCTGCCTGTACAAGCCATTGGTGACTTTGCAACTTTGCGCTTGAACGCGGTGTGGTGCATTGTGCTGGAGACTGGCTACTATGCAGACGTGCTGTGCTGTGCTGTAGAGGGAGCTTTGGCGCAAGCATGCACGCACGCACACACGTGTGGGAACGACGACAGCAGATGCTCTGCCTCTGAGATTTGCATGCTTGCTTTTTTAGCCGCTGACATGAAGGGCCTCCTGGCGTGATGCCGGCTTTGCGGGAGGCCCGAGTTCAGTGTGCATCTGAAGGGCAGGCGGCCTGTGGTTTGTGTGGTCGAGTACGCAGAACGTCGAGCAACTCTGCCGCCAGCAAAGTCGCCGTCTTTGGTGCCGCACATGGCAGCCAACGACGACTCTACTGTAGTTGGCACCACGGCACGGCTGCACCAGACTGCGCTTGCAGAGCTTGACTGCCGGTATTTGACTGCCACTACTTGAGTGCCACTACTCGACTACCCCTTCTTCACTGTCCCATCACCACCACTACCACCACCTCCTCCTCCACCTCCACCTCCGCTTCACTGCACCCCCACAGCCCCCGCCGTGACGCCTGTCCCGTCTGCAGTGGACGAGGCCATGGAGAACGAGCTGCCGTTTGGGTATACTGTTCGACACAAGGTGGGTTGCAGCCGCCCGACTGCACTCGTCGGCCCTGCTCTGCTCTGCTCTGCTCTGCTCTGCTCTGCTCTGCTCTGCTTGGCTTGGCACGGCATGCGTGACGGACGACACGGGCCACGGCTGACCCTCGCTGCAGCGCTCACACAGCCAGATGGAGGTCGGGAGGTCTGCCAGCCCGGCGTGGGGATTGGCAAGATACCCAGCCGCGTATCGTGACCTCGACCACACGGCCCTCCGCGAATCGTCGTCGCAACCCGCGCGCCCTCGACCCTATGAACAGCCGCCACCACACGAATGGTTCCCCCGGGCCAGCCAAGGTGCATCCCCCTCGCCGCCCTCGCCGCCCGCCCGCGCGACCTTTGCCCACCCGCCAGCTCGCCGCGAGGCCGTCGCCACGCCACCACGTGAGCTCGCCCCGATCGACCCAGCCGCTCCAGCTCACCCTCGCCCTCGCCCTTCGCCGCCCAGCCCGTCGTCCGCCAGCACCACGCAGCCCCACCCCAGCAGGTCAGGACTGCACCTTCCCTACGTCCAGCCCATGGCTCCACAGGCCCCCAGACGCTATGCCGGCGACGGACTCGACTACAGGCGACTTGCAGGCGTCGACCACCACGTGAACAACGACAACCACATTGACCTGAGCCAGGACGAGGACGACATCGTCATCGACCTCACCGCCGACGATTCGGCATACGGCCCTCGCAATGCGTCCCAGCACGAAGACGCTGCCTCGCAACAGTCGAGTCGAAGGCGCCTGCCGCGTGGGATGGACATCATCATCGACCTGGACAATGGCGCCGAGGAGTGGCGGATGGCAGCACCACCAAGCCCGAATCCGAGGTCGCCCGAAATCCAGTTCATGGGCTCGCGTCGCATCGATCCACCGCCAGCACCGGCACGCCGTGAATCTGTCGAGTTTGTGCGCGCACAACCGCTCCCCGAGGCCGACATTCGTCAGCGCAGATACGCAGAGTTGGACAGGGCGTTGGCTGCAATGGGCAACATGGGGGACCGCTTCACTCACCTGCGCGCCCAGGTAGACCGCACAATGGCAAACGTCAACTTTACAAGAAACAGGTTCCAGCGTGGTCCTGTTCCACCGCCCGCGCGTCCGGGCGGGCACATTCACATTGGTGCTTTTGCCATGCCAGCCATGGACTTTGACATGGTGGGCTTCGACATGGGAATGGGTGGGAATCGTGTACCTGAGCCCCCGCCACCAACGTACGAGGCACCCCCAGAAGCGCCGACAGGATTCACGAGGAGTCCGCAGGAAGATGATGTATTGGTGTGTCCAAATTGCGGCGATCAGCTATGCGAGGGCGACGAAGATGTCAAGCGACAAGTGTGGCTCGCCAAGTCTTGTGGCCACGTATGTTCATGTTCAAAGTATTCATAGGTGACGATGCTAACGTGGTGTCAGATCTACTGTGGCGAATGTACAGCAAATCGATCTATTAAACGCAGTGCAAAGGGCAAGGAGAAGCAGACAGCAGCAAAATCACGGCCATTTAAAGAATGCGTCGTAGACGATTGTGGCAAGAAAGTGTCGGGCTCTAGAGCCATGATTCAAATCTTCTTGTAGTTATGTTTCGACCTGTCAAGACGGATGGCAAACCAATTTTTTTATTTGCGTCTGGGTCTCTTATGTTCGGTCTGCTGGTTTGGCTGGCATGCTTGGATGATACCCATCAGAGTTTGTTTTTTCTTTCGTGCGTATCTGGCGAGAGCTTCTGGGATTTTTGATTTTTAGGCGTTCTGGGGATTCGTTGTCTTATTATTCTGTTATTAGGGAACCTGTTGAGGCTTGCATAGCACGGCGTTAGACATATGGTATGAGAGGTGTTGATTTCCAAAGAGGTAGGAGATGGGGTTAGCGACGACGAGCAGGGCGTCTGACATTTACGTGGATATCTTTCTGCAATTTGACTGAACACGAAGGTATGCCTTTGAAGTTACTCTGCGGTTATACTTTTCCTGGAAACAACGCTCCCAAAGGTCTTTTTCCCATAATCTCGTTCCGCAGTCTGAACACGCAACGTTGTCGCGACAAATGGCTTCTTTTCATAAATGATCTCATCACGCATATCCACCCTCGCCCAGCGGAGATAAGCCGTATTGCCGTTACCCTCGGCCGCCAAGTCATACAAGGGTAAGCTCGCTCAGGTACGCGAGAAACCTCACCCCTCCCATTACCACTTCTACCGTCCACGTCTCCAATTGCTCCTCACTCCAATCCTGCAACAAACCTCCACCCCCTCCACCCCCCTCAATCCACCAAAAACACCAACAACACACAACCATGTCCCCCAAACAACCCTCCTCCTCCTCCTCCTCCGCCAACAAATCCAAGTCCAAGTCCAAATCCAAATCCAAATCACCCGCCAAACCCTCCTCCCCCCTCAAAACAGCCTACCTCCTCACCTACAATGCCGTCTCCGCCGCACTATGGGCCGGCGTCCTGTACCAAACCATCTCGCTCGCAGTGCCTGAAATAAAAAAAGCCGGACAGGGCAACATTCTGGGGTTTGGCGGGAAAAACGGACTCGAGCAGGTGAAGAAGGGATTGAGCAGCGGCAAGGTGTATGGCGAGCTGGAGCAGTATACACGGCTGGTGCAGACGCTTGCGGGGCTGGAGGTGGGGCATAGTTTGACGGGTTAGTTTCTCTCTCTTTTTTTTTTTTTTTTTCTGTCGTAGCTTGTTTGCAGAGTGTTCTTCTTCTTCTTCTTCTTCTTTTTTTTTGGCGTGTTGAGATGTGGGGAGTTGTTCAAGTGGATGGATGGATGGATGAATCTAATCCAAGCTAACTGATATGGCGTGTGATTAGGCATTGTCCGCTCGCCGCTCCTCACCACCCTGATGCAGGTTGCGAGTCGCTACCTGCTCGTCTGGGGCGTCGCGTACAACTTCCCGTCCACCACGCGAAACAACCCTGCGTACGCGGGGATGCTGACCGCGTGGAGCATCACCGAAGTAGTGCGGTACACGTACTTTGTATTTGGGCTGGCGGGCCTGGGTGTCCCGCGGGCATGGACGTGGTTGAGGTGTGTTTTTTTTTCCTTCTCCTCCCTGAGTAACCAATTCCCTCCCCCCCACTGACATCTTCCACGTAGATACAACACTTTTCTGCCCCTCTACCCGCTCGGCGTCGCAAGCGAATGCTGGCTTATTTACAGTGCTATCCCCCAGGCCAACAAGATCGACGAGAAGCTAGGCTATGCGCTTTGGGCCGTGCTGGCGACGTATATTCCTGGGTTTTACGTCCTGTTCACGCATATGCTGGCGCAGAGGAAGAGGATTTCGAGGGCGGGGTGGAGGGTGTAGATTAGATTATTAGGGTTTATGAGGTAGACTTGGGGGAAGGGAGTGTGGAGTGAGGTGGTATAGGTTGGGAAGAGTGACAGAGAAAGAGGGAGAGTTGGTTGGTTAATTGGTTGGTTGGCTATTTTGTAGGAGTAAGGCTTGAGAAGTGGATTCATGCGGTCCGGTGCATGGTTTGGACGTTTACAACCTATGAATATCAAGCCAACATATCTGCCATGTCAGTCAGTCAATCAAATCATTCGACCTTGATTAAAATTTTAACCCACCTCGTTCATTTCTTGCAGGATCGATATCGCCCAAGTGATGATGGATCAACGCACTTCTTTCATTAAAGTCACCATTACATTGAGCACAACCAGACCAAGACATTGATTGCACCACGGAAATCCAACAATTCAAATTTAAATTTCCAAGATGTGAATTTTTTCAATAGAATTCCTCGTTTGTTACAACATACCTACCCAGCGCTAATTATTTTATTTTATTTTTAATTTTTTTTAAAAAAAAGATTCAGTCAACACAACCCACCCTCACTCTTCCATCTCATCTCTTTGTATTCTTTTTTCCTGCCATTTTTTTAAAGACATTAGTCTCCACGTACACACACACACACACACACACACATCACCATCCCTACGTCCTCCTCCCAGACTTGGCAATCAGACTCCTGCTCTCGCCGCACAACCACACATGAGGCCCTTGCTCCCCATCACGGAGACCCATCTCGTTGATTGCCGTCTCAATCTGCCTTGCCCGCGCACGATTCGAACTCAGCGTCGTGAGGCCCTCTGCCCATCCGTAGAAGAAGATTGCTTGGTTTAGGGGGCTCATTTCGGTTGCGAGTTTTGCTGCTGCGGCTGGGAGGCGGGGGATTAGGGAGTCGAGGTTGCTGGGGTGGATGCGGATGGGTAGGTTGAAGCCTGGGGGGGTGGGGTGGTCGGAGAGGGACGACCATTCTGCGACGAGGGATTCGGAGGAGTGGCCGGCGCGGGTGTCTTGTGCGAGGAGGATGTCGGAGCGGAGTTTTTCGGTGTCGGTGGCGAGGGTTTGGACAATGAGGTTCATTTGGTCGGCGGCTTCTTGGGTGCAGACCATGGCGTGGGAGGCGATGGCGGGGTAGAGGTGTGTTGGGAGAAGCTTCTCTTTTGCTTCGTCGGCGATTTGGCCGCGGACTTCTGCTGGATACCAGGAGAGGATTTCACAGGGGTGGTGGGAGATGTCGGAGATGAGGGCGAGGAGGACGGTGCAGTCGATGTTTAGGATTGAAGATAGGGCGCGAGAACGGTCGACGAGCAGGTTTGGGAGAACGTTTTTCAGCGGGAGGGTGAGGGAGCTTTCGTCAACGCATTGTACATCGGCTCCTGTGATGCGGATTTTGTCGAGGATGTCGTCGATTACTTTCATTTTGCCGGACACGATTCGCGTGAGCACGAATCGGACCCTGGGTGGACGTCCGCATATGGGGTTTGCTCGTGCGGCTCTAGCAAGCTCGCGTGCACTCTTGACAATGTCGACTTGGTCTTCATCGTCTTCATCTTCCCAGTTTTCAGGCTGGGGTGCGTCGGGCATGTCTTCATCAGAGTCTGAATCGTTGCACCACCCCAATTTCGCAACATCGAATAACAAGCGTTTCTCTGAGATGGTTGATACACGTACCCATTCCCTTCCCTCTTCTGCTACAATGTCCACGAGTGCTGAACTGTGATTCTTTTTCGAGGCTCCTTTGGTGAGGCTGACCCCTTGAGTGGTGCGTTTCCCAGCTTGTCGTTCATGTCTGTTCCAGAAATAGTACTTACGAAAAGCCTGTAGACCAGAAGACTGTTTCGCCGAACCCCATAGTGCCTCGTAGTAGCGGAGATTAGAGCTGGTGATGTAATGTCGAGCCTTTTCTTCCGAGATGTTTGAGCCTACGATTTTCCTGAGGAATGCGAGCTCATGCTTGAAATCGTTGCGCAGGTTACGGTACTCGACTGGATGTTGCACTTTGCTGTGTTTTTGCTTTTCTTCAACAGCAGCGACATATGTCTCGACTTCCTCGTAAAGTGTTTTGCAGCGGTCAACAAGGCCCTGGATGGTGGCCTCGATATCGTCTTTGTCGGTTTCGTTGGAACTGCCGTGGCCAACACTTGTGATGTCGGTTTCGAGGTTCTGGTTACTCAGACTGGCATTGCTGATCCTTGCGGCATCTGTATCAAGATCTAGATTACTGAGGCTGTTGGATATAGACTCGGTCATAATTGTATATGGCAGTGTCGAATGACTGTTAACAATTGGTGGGGTGGAAGATCTGCTTCGGGAAGAAAACAAATATGAGATGTACTCAGTACGTGTAAAGCTCTCAAAATGTAAAGTTAGATACGAAATGAACCAACGAATGAAGAAAAGAAGATATCAGGAATGTGAAAGCCATATAGCTGGTCTGAGTCAGCCCTGTGGTGGAAGTTTCGATGGTGTTCTTGTTGGCTTTGGCGTATGACACTTTCGACAGCCTCGAATCAATATCCCAAGTTAACAGACAGGCTTGTGAGAGACTCTTCTCGCTGTACGGTAAAGCTTCAGTCAAGTCGCGTGAGCATGCAGAAACATGATGGTATCCAGATGCAGACGTAGGTACCCGCGCCAAGAACCCCGCCAAAAGTTGCCGCAGCCAGGGTAGTACCGCACACCGTCAGCGCTCCCATCGCCGAACCCCAGACATCCCCACACGACACAATGCCTTACTTCACCACGAGCGCCGAGTGGTATGAGCAGTCTTCGCTTTTGCTCAAGGCCCGCCCAACTAGCGTGCGCTTTCCCCCACTCCTTCCCCAACGACGTGCTAACCACCTCCAGACGCGCATAACCTCCAAATACACCGTCCTCAAGCCATCAGCATCCAAAGTAGAGAAGCGCAAAAAGTTCGCCGCAAACGCCAAGCCTGCCGACGCCCCACGCACATCATCCCCGCCACCAGCCGCCCAAAACCCCGAGGAACACATTGCGACATTCAAGCTCAAGACATACGACCCTGAATCCGGGACATGTCTGCAATATGAGACGAACAAGGCAGCCGAGGTGGGTCGATTGATTGGGAACCTGGGAAGACTAGGAAGAGGTATGGCAGCGCTGCCGGAATTGGAAGGCGATGGAGATTTGAGCGCGCCAGCGCCAGAGACAGAGGCACTCGCAGGAAAGGTCGATGAGAGTGGAGATGTGAAGATGGGTGGAACAGCAGACAAGAAGGTGGAGACAGGGACGGGCGGTGGAAAGAAGAAGAAGAAGGGCAAGAAATGAGGAATGAAGGACAGAAGGCGCCGAGAACAACACTCGAAGGCAGGACGTGTGGTGGCTTCACTGGCGACTTTGTACAAACTTGACCACTCCGCCTGAGTTCGTCAACGCTATGGAATCAATAGTCTTGGTCAGCCTGCTGCTCAGACTACACGTCGTGTAGCCTACACCACACCCAGCATGCAAAGCTCATGTAGAAGAACCTTGTCTAAACAATGTCATGAAGCAAAATTTCTGGTTCAATCTGCTCTGACCTCAGGGTAATCAAGTGATATTGAAATATGCAAATGAGCCTCTTACTGTCTGCATACTACTGCACAATCCACTGTCGATCCCAATGCACCTGGCATGCTCTGCATACGAAGGCACGTGCCAGCGTGTCCTAGCGCGATTTACAATCCCATCTCATCCTTTAGTCTACCACTACGCGCATATACTAAACACACAAACAGCCCATCACTGAAAACTTGCTATTATCAGGAATCACTTTCCTGAAAAAACATCCTCTTGCTATTCTCCCACGCACAATCAGCAACTTCATCAACACTCACTTCCCTCAGCCCTGCAACAATCAACGCAACCCTCTCCATCGCACAACTCTCATTCCTCTCCTTGACCATACTCCCCATCTCAAACTTATCCTTCTTCTTCGCCGCCCACTCCCACTTCCTTGCATTCTTCAAATACGCCTTTGAAACCTCACTACTCGCCTGAATCTCCCCCCACGGCGCATCCGTCTCAATCTGCAGCCTCTCCACTGGAACCTGCCTCACCATCTCCAGGCTCTCTCTATCGCGGAAACTAAACCCGTTGACACTCACATCCAGCCCCATCTGCACGAGCACATGCATTTGCTGCGCACTCCCAACAAACGAATGTACCAGCCCACTTCGCAGCGGCAAGCGATCCATATACGGCGTCAGAATAGCTACAAAGTCGTCAAACGCCGCTCTGCAGTGCAGAAACAGGGGTAGTTTCCACCCGTTACTGACAATGAGATCAAGCTGCCGTCTAAACACTAATATCTGGTCGTCCTTGGACGCATGAGCAAGATGATCATAGTCCAACCCGAGTTCCCCAAAGGCCCCTACAACATGTGAATCTCCCCTCAAAGCCTGTGTGATTTCCCCCGCGAGATTCTCGAAATATTCTTCTCCCCCTGACACGGCTTCGGCAGCGTGGTAGGGATGCACGCCTATTGTGATTTTACACTGTGAGCGGCGTTTCTGAGCAAGCGATAGATTGAATGCTACGTCCGAGAGCAACATGCCCGTGAGAAGTACTTTCTCCGTTCCAGATGCCAAGGCGCGATCCAGCACTGCTTCTATATCTGGGGCGTGGTATTGTTTTCCGCGGTAGAAGCCTGAGAATTCTTTGGCAGTGGCGGTTACTGCAACCTAATATCGTCTCAGCTTACTATAAAGTCACGGCATTGGAATGTGGTGTTCGTACATCTGCAAAGTGGAGTTTATTTCTCGGTGCAAGGGGAGCTTTTGTGGGGAATCCTTTGAGGAGCGATGACAATGCCATTTGGAGTGGTTTGAAGAAGCGTAAATAGAAAATAGAGAGTGGTGTTTAATTGAAAATTCAAACGCTTTTCTTCTTGTTGTACTTGTAGGGCTGCCAAAAACACTATAAACATTACTGATGGTCCATATTTGGCGCTAAAAGGGACCGGTCCAACCCCGGTTCCGACATCGGCCCTAGCGTCTGCAAATCATCGTTACCCGGTCTTTCGCTTCCAACTTGCTGGTGTATTCGCAACGGTTCCCGGTCTGGTCAGTATATGATTCTTATCCATTCCTACGTTCATTTTCTATCCCCGCGCTAGCATTCACAGTCTAGTTGTACTTGATCATCATGATTATCATTGCATTATGGCCATGAACTTGGTTCTCTCGCCAGTCAATTTCAACTCATTTTGAATGTGAATATAGTGTTCATCATCTCATACTTTTGAGCAAAATTATGACCTTAACTTTCCAAATACACACATTCCCTGCTCATTCCTGCTGGAACCAAGGCAAAGCCCATGATTTGATCAAGTGTTTAATTAGAAGTTATGTATATCGAAACGTGCGCTGACGCGAATTCTACTACACACCAATGAAACCATGAGGCAATACACTTTAAGCGCGCCTTTGAAACTTTTGTACCCTCTTCACCTCCTGAGTGCTATTCTTACGACCAAAAAATCATACACGCATATTGTTACACGTCCTCGTCCATCTCCCCTTCTGCGTCTTCATCTTCGTCTTCTGCTTCAACTATGTGAGTATCCACCATCTCTACGTCTTCATCCACCACGTTTGTGGGCTTGGAAGCTTGATTCTGTGTTGTTTCAAGGTTCCGCCTTGCATCACCCCGTTCGTCGAGCTCCATTCCAAACTTCGATGCCAATCTGTCAGTTTGACTCGGCGACGTCGGTGTGGGCAAGCTGTCTTGTGTTGGCATATGTTGCTTCCCGGAATTGTTATGTGTCTGCTGTGGCGTGTCTTCTCCGAGTTCATTACTGTTGCCATAATCATGCTCACTCCCATCCTCATCCCCCTCCTCTGCATCTTCTTCCCCTTGTGGCGCACCGTGACTCCGTGAAGCAGAAAATCTGAGGTTATACTCCTCGCGCCACTGCTGCTTGACTTGTCTCTTGATGTTACGCTTGATGTGCTCTCCAAACCAGTCGTCGTCCTGGTCTCGGAGCCTATCACCGAAAGCTGCCCAAAAAGCCGGTTTGGCAATGTAACCACCACCAACCGTTTTGGCGACTGCATTGACGGACAATAGCCACTGCAGGACGAGCTCGATCTCAAACATCTCAGTTGTGTACTCGGGACAATGATCGTAGATATCCGTAGCCGTGGCGCCGGGCTGGAAGACGAGCGGCTGCAGGACGAGATTGAGAATTCGGTACCACCATGGCCACGTAACCGTTTGCCCATTGATACTGCTCCAGATTGGAAGTAGAACATCATGATCGTCTTTACCAGGAAGTGGTGGGTCAGGAAGGGTATTCCAACTTATGATGGGCCTTGCGAGCTCTGTTTGTGATGGCTGAAGCGGGTTTCCAAACTGATAGCTGTCCGTGGGTACGGCGTGAATATCCCAGAATAAACGCTGTCTGTCAATAGCCCGGTGGATGTAGTCACCCTCGCAGAAACCCCAAACGGAAAGTCTTGGGAGCGGCGCGCCAAACTCGTTGTTGACAGGCGGAAGTTTGGGCACGAGTTTGATAGTTCCCTCGCTGACCATGGACATGATGGCCATAACGGAACCGTCCCCCTCTGTATGTGAGATGTTGTAGAATCGATTTTGTGGATTTGAGGCCATGAATGCAACGTCCATGCTCTTCTTCACCGTTACCCCTGCCATGAAGTCGCCGAGTTCGAATGGTCGTTTATACTTCTTCGCAAGCTTGACAGTGAAGTTGTAGTTTCTTCCTGGCAAGTGGCGCTTCAGCTTCCTCATCCTCAGCATATCTTGGTCGACGTAGTCTCCTACAGCATTGACAAGAACAGATTCACCCAGACTCTTCAATTTATCGTGTGCCTTGGTTCCATCGTAGATGGCCTGCGGTGTTGCTGTGTTTGCGCGTATCCACGACCGAGCCTTGAGAATGTTGTCTTCCGCTGACCACTTCTTCGTACGAGACCGGTGAAGTGGAGTAACGAAAGAACATTGCAGCTGCAAATGCGCTCTGGTTCTGTCCGCAATTTTCTCATTATGCCACTCCTTCCTGTTCAAGGCCTCATAACTTGACTCGACAACAACGAACCGCTGAAGTGCCTCTCGATGCACAGGTAACGGAAGCTCTGGATACGTGCACTTGCGCATAGCCCAACGAACAAGACTAATCCAGTCATAGGTTTCAAAATCTTCAATAGCGGCAACCTTGCCATCTTCATAAGCGTCGAGAAAGCAAGACTGGAAGGTTGTGATCATCTCGACAAGTTGCGTGCTCATACTTGTCTGCATCCACGTCCACAGTTTCTTAGTTCGCGACAAGTCGAAATCCTTTTCGTTGCCAAGCACTTTTGTGACAATTGCCCAATCGACAGCTCTATCTTCTCCGGACATAGAAGACGCAACGGCCAAAGTGAAGCAAAGCTTTTTGAACTGCTCAACCGGGTCGAAACCACGAGTAGCAGCCCTACCTTTATTGTTCTTCTTGCTACGTTGGGTCCTCTTCCGCTCGCTCCATGGCTTAGTCTTTGTGATCCTATTGTAACGGATTGGTGCCTGGTAGACCGGGTCGTTAGGATCTCCGGTAAGACCTGTCAACCGCTCTAGTAAGGTAGGTGCTGGAAGTCCATTCTTGCCTACTTGACGTTTCGCCACCATTTTCCTTCTTCGCTTCGGTTGGACTTGTTCGTTCACTTCTTCTCCGTCGATTGAAGAAGAAGTGTCACTTTGCTCGTCGGAACGGATAAATTCGCTGTCCAGCTTCTCCACACTGTTCGCACCACCGATGCGCAATTTCTTTCTAGGACGCTGAGCAGGCGGCTCTGCAATTTTGACACGTTTCGTGGGGTTTGACTTGGCGATTCTGTTATCCTTTGTATTAACTGGAGGGCGTACAACAAATTCTGTGGAGAAAGTGCCATTGGTAGGGTAGAAGCGGACACGCGGGGATGTGAAATGCCTGACCCCAATGCTAACAGCTGGGACTTCTCGGATCTTGCCAGACAGGCGTTTAGCCAGCTTATTCCGAGCCTCTCCTTCTCGTTCGTCAGATGTTGTTTTCTCTTTCTCTGCGTCCCTCTCACGATTCGGATCGAGGCCGGTCAAAGTCTGAGTCTTGCGAGGGCGTTCGTCGTCGGAATCTTGGCCTGAGGAAGAATCTTCTCTGTCTCGCTCTTCAATCTCTTCGTTCAAAATCTCGAGCACAGGCTTCTGAACTGGCACCAAGCGATATCGTTTCGTTTTGTCGTTCAAGCTGGCAAGTCTCGCTCGCTTCGCACGAGGAGCATTGGGATCTTGCTTCCACGCTGCTCGTTCAACCTGTGCATCTTGCGCCATACGAGCCTCGTCGGCTACTCTCTTTTTCATCTCCTTCTTCATCTCTCTTACGTCGGCCCGCTTTTGCATCGCTTTCTCTGCCTGTCTCTTTTTCTTCTCCTCGATAGTCATCCCCAGGCTGACACTCTGATCTTTGGGAGGAACCGAAATGGGGGTATACAGCGATCTAGTATCAACCAGATGACGAATCTCTTCGGGAAAGAACTGTTGTGACTTCTCGGAAGAGTAGTTTGCCATGTTGTATGCTAAGCGCATCACCTCAGGACTTCTACCATCGTAGTGTGCGTATGCAACTATCTTCTTTTCTCTCGTTGCTGGTCCCTGCCGATTCTTGACGAGAAATGTCATCTGTTTCAGCCCATTTGCAGGATCACGGATCATATGCCTTAGGTCATAGAGTATAGTACTGCTACTTGGCCTCTTGAGTGGCAAGTGAGAGTATCGCCGATCCCAGAGAATGTTGAAGGGCCGTCCTATCTCACCACCCATGGGATACACACCTTTGCAGATGTCGATGATCTCTCGAATGATAGTATGCCGACGTAGCACGGTACTTCCGCCTCCACGCTTTGCACCTTCTGCTATCTTCCTTTCGACGAGACCAACTTCCGATATTACGCTAACAACACCCTGGATAGAGGATCCAGTTGCTTCACCTTCAACTCCATCTCCAAGCTCAGTCTCATTTTCAGGTTGAGAATCCAAACCAGCCGTAGCTTTAGGGACACTTCCTTCAGATATGAGAGTGTTTGATTCACCGTTGCGATTTTGCTCCCCGGTCGATGGATTGTCGCTCGGTAGATCGGCAGATGATGTATCTAAGACTTGTGAAGCAGGTGCATATGGACTTTGATACGGTACCTCGTTAGGCTGCACCGGTGCATTGATTGCGTTCCATCCCACCACAGGGCGAGAAATCGAAGTGTCGGTTTCCAGAGGTTGAGGTCCGGGCTCTTCAGTCGCTGTTGGATTGGTAGGGTTACACTCGACCTGGATGGATGATTCTTTGGGCTCTGCTTGCTCATCCTCTGACTCTGAGCCAACATCTTCAGAAGGCAAGGGACTTGCGCGACCAAACCATTCGAGCAGTTTGAGCCGCTCAGACTTGAATGTGGCGATGAATGCATTGCGTGGACGACCCCGGCTGATCTTCTGCTTAGCAAAAGGATTGATATAAACTCCAGGTGCAGATCGATTTGTATATTTATCATGAATCTTCTGATTTGCGGGTGTCAGACTAAACTTCCCTAGATGGGGCATAGGTGAGGGTGCCTGGCTTTGGGAAACTACCACTCGTGCCTGTTTCATCGAGGCCGGAGATACTGGTGTCTCGACACTTGATACGATAATCTCCTCTCCGGGAAGAACTGAAGTGGCATGTTCTTCTAAGACTTTCTCCCTTACGTGGGTTGGGACTGGTAATTCGTCGCTGGATGCCTCTTCATGGGCCACCGAGGGAGCACTTGGTGAAGGATCAGGTGTAATCCTTCGTGATGGCCTCGAATCATTGCGCTGTCTCTTTGAAGACTGGAAATTAGTCTCGAATTCTGCAACCTTTCGCTTTGCCGCAGTGATCGAAGGGGATGGCTGCTCCTCATGGCTTACAGCACGCGATGAGTGCTCCTGTGCAGGAGTTTCCTGAGCTGTCGCGGTGCTCTGTGATTTAGGTAGACTGGACCCTGGCGTTTTCGACCTGAGCCATTCCAAATATTTTCGAAGCGATGGCGAGTCATCTAACGATATTCCGTCATCGCGTTCCTGGCGCAAACCGTCCATTAGAGCCTGAGGCATCCTACCTTTGGGATTGATGCCCAATTCGATCTTCTTCTCTTTGCTGAGAAGAGCTGGGCCAGGTGTGTACCGTGGTTTGTTTTGTTTAGATTCGATGGGCAATCCTCGTTCCCTGCGGATTTCATCCTCTTTCTCTTTCCCAAGTCGCCCGGTCGCTGGAAGACCTTGGGCTATGCGTTGCTCTTTTGTCATAAGGGGCGACATTTTGCGTTCCTTGGGCTCCTCAAAAATTCTGTCAGGCAAAGATGTTGGGTCACCAGTCTTTTGGCGATGCGCTAAGATTTGTTTCTCAGCACTTTTACTAAGGCGACCATATGCACGCAATCCCATCGCAACTCTTTGTTCTGCAGTAGGCCATGGACCGCTACCCAGTGCTTTCGATGGTCTCGAGTCTCGAGATTCCTGTACAGGTATAGTCTTTCGTGCTGATATGTCTTGATCTCTTTCAGGCTCAGCGTCTAGCGGAAGTTCTTCGGTGAGTCGTGGCGTTGCAGCGATTTGATCAGTCTGATATCTGTTCAAGGCCTGCTCAACGCGATCGGCTTCTTCGGCTTCTTCAGTATGGCTGGCTTCCTCGATTTGATTAGGCTTTTCAGTTTCAAAGGTAAGCATTTGCTGTCCATCATCAAGGCTGAATCTAATCTTGGGCTTTCCTTTGAATTTGCCTCTAGATCCGCCAGTGAACAACGGCGTCATAGGCTTCCCTGGCTTCTCATAGCCTATTTCCTCACTCAAAGCGATATCCCACCGCGAACCATTTTTGCGCTTAGGGGGAACAATAGCTGAGCGACATTCAGATACAGTTCCAGAGCCGTCTTTTCGAAGAAAGTCCGTCGGATCAAGTCTGCGAAAGCCCCACTCATCGATTGCCGTCTCGTTTGTCGAATTCTTCTTCGGTCGGCCTGCCTTGACCTGGGTTGGCTTTGGTTTTGCCCTACTGACACCCTTCCATAAAGCTGCACCCTGATTGACGACTATTTGGAAATTTTTATATGTGCGATACACATAATGGATAGTCTTCTTTTGATCTGTAACACGCGTGTCCCGGATCAGCGCAAGATGTCGGAGCTGAGGATATGGCTGCATCTTTTCCCAATTCTCCGTCAAGCGGGCCATGAAAGAATCCGTAGGTCGCCTCCAGAACTTGCCTACAGCTCGCTCTCGGATTGTGGTACCATCCCAACCTTCTGAACCACCTAGCATCGCAATGTTGAAGAAAGTGTTGGCAAGCAATCGGTCGGGATTCCATTGAGGTGGCACACGCGCATCATCAGCAGCACCGACTTTACCGGCTTCTGGATGAGGACCATCAAGCATCTCAACATCAAGGTCTCTCATCAATGTATCGCCGTCAATATCCTCATCAAGCTGTTCATCGGCAGGATCATCAGCGGTAGTCTGGCGACCACGGAATCCCAGATTGACAAAGTCTTCTTCTCGGGGTTCTCGCATTGCCTGAATGCACGTTATCCAGTCATTTTCGGTGCCTTTCTTCTTCGCTTGAAAACGTTTGATCATCCCAGTTTGATCGAGTCGAATGAGGGCGCCTTGAACAGCTCGTTTGTTCCACGTGGACATGGGAACGTTCTGAAATGTATTAGTCGAGGTCAAATTTCCAGCGCTGACACATACAAGCCTCTTCCTGATATCTCTAGTAGGAACTACTCCAGCGTCCTTCAGTTTATCCCATATTAATTTTGCAAATCCAGGCAAGACAAATCTCTGTGGCTGGAAAACATCATCTACATTGTTGGATTTTGTGAAGTGGTCGTTAGTTACAAACTTCTTGTGAACGCAGAGACTCGTGCGTGTCTTTCCGGCATGGACAGGATTCTTAGCGATGTACCCCTTACGGGCTAACTCGTCTGTTCTGTGCGGTACGGATCGTTTGTCTTGACCACTGAGGGCCGTCAGATCAGGTTGCGTGATACCTTCTACTCCGCGAGCAGCAATGAGCGATAACAGCACAAACTCCATGCTCGGAACTCTCTTGAGATCCATCTCATGCCCGGTTAACGCCTGCCAAATTCGATTCTGGCTGGCATACAGGCGAGGAGAAGTGATTGTCGAAGCGGAATCGTCAAATACAGACGCAACCGTTTGGGTTTGGTCTGGGATGCGTCGTGATCTTGGTTGAGCAGTTTGGGGTCCAGATGTTGCTAGGCATTGTTGAGTGAAAGGAACATCAACATGGGAAGCTGTGGATTGCTCTACTTTTCGACCTTCTTGCATAAGACGCTGTCGTAAAGAATCTCGTAGCGCTGAGAGAGCTTGAGATGGGCCAGGTTGATTATCAAAGGATGCTTGAGAAGTCTGTGCAGTATCATTTGGTCTCGCTGATCGGGGTGCGCCCGCCTTGTACACTTCTTCTTCATGTTCTTCGAACTCAGACAGAGAATATTTACAGACTTTGCCATTATGAGAGATGCGGATATCTTGATGCGTGCTGACCCAAATCCAAACTTTCTCATGGAAGGCGCGGCCAAGTCCCTCAGGCGGAAGACCAAAGTCCAGGAATTGAGATGCATTGTTTGTCTTTTGCTGTTTGTAGAATATATCAATAAATCGATAGAATTCTACGGTACCGGCCCCTGGGAGAAGTACATTTTAGCGACATACTGCGAGGGTGGTAAAAAATGCATTGGATGAGACTCGAACGCGTAAATACAAAAAACAGGTGACAGTAGCGCCGCCGACAATCCCGCTGCTCATGCAACGCGACAAACCAGCACCAGCAGCCGTCGCCCTGGATCACAGCGACAGCAACCTGAAGCGCAAAATCTCCTTCCATGCGACGACAAACAAAAAAAATTGCAGCGAGTCATGCATACCTTGCACGCCGCAAAGGGCAATTTCCGACAGCAAAAAGTCGAGAAGCTCGTCAAATCCTGTCGACATGTTCATTCCGTCGTGCCGCTACACCTGAGAAAAAAGAAAAGAAACCGACTGCTGATTTGTCCAAAGGCATGAGGTGAGTGACGAGGGCGTGAATCGAACCTGCGCAGGTTGGTGGTCAAATGCGTTTGAGTGAGTCTGTATGCAATCAGGTGGGGTTTCTGGCGTAGAACTCCAGCGTCGAGAGACAAGAGCTCCAAGGTGGGGGTTCTTGGCGTTGGCTAGCTTGGGCTATCGCGTGGGGCAGGTGTATTGACTGCAGCGCGTACCCTCTCACTCACTTGACGAGCACTGTGTAGCAAGAGCATCAAATTACCTGCCAATTGGTCCAAGGATTTTGAGGGCATAAAAATGGTCTGTTATTTCTCGCCATAATATCCCGTCATGTCATTCACGTCTCCGTTCGGCGCTTCCTCGTCCAAGCCTGGCCATGGCTCTATTATTCTGGAAATTCTACCACCAGATACCCCTGTACTTCGCAATTTGTCGTATCAGTACCCGTTGAAGTTGGTTGCACCGGATCCATTGCCACCGCCAGATGTTCACTTGAACTCGGAATCTCCACGACTTATTCATACCGTCTTCCTGCTCACCTACGGCGGTGGTATCGTTGCTGGAGATACCATTGATTTGGACGTCCGACTGGACAAAGATACACGGCTCATTCTCTTGACTCAAGGATCAACCAAGATCTTCAAGACAACTGATCCGAAATTGGTTTCACGGCAGCACATGACCGTCCATCTAAGGAGCAAATCTGCATTGTTGTACCTTCCCGATCCTGTGCAACCGTTTGCCCAAACGGCATTTGCGCAGTCACAAATCTATCACCTAACAGTGGGTGAGGGGAGTCTTTGTGTCTGTGACTGGGTTACTAGTGGGCGTTCTGCGCGTGGAGAAAATTGGGACATTTACGAATACAAGAGCCGGAACGAAGTGTGGACGACAGATGCCGAAGGGAAGAAGAGGCTCCTACTACGAGACAATCTTATCTTGGACAAGCACGGGCGGACGGATATGCAACTCTCCGCTCGCATGGACAACTACTCTGTCTTTGGTACGCTGATTCTTCGCGGACCAGTATTTTCCTCCTTGTCAAAGTTCTTCCTGGATGAGTTTCAAGCACTGCCGCGTATAGGCGGCCGACATTGGGACGACACAAAAGGCATGGAACTGACACCGAGGGAAGAGAGACGTGAGAAAAGACAGCAGAAGGAAACGAGAGACGGGCTGATATGGAGTGCTGCAGATGTGCGGGGGTTTGTGCTGGTCAAGTTTGCGAGTAGGGCTGTAGAGGGCTCGAGGGAGTGGTTGAGAGAGATGATCCAAGAGGACAGGTCTGTTCTGGAAGGGTTTGGGGAGAAGGCTTTGTTGTGCTTGAAGTAGCGTGGGAAGAATGACGATACCCAGGGAGGAGGTGCATGTTGATAGATGGATAGATGGATGGATGGATGGATGGATGATGTGAGGATATGTCATGTGAATGCAGGCTGTGACAGGGTGCTGCGCTCAATCCAGGCAAGCTGGAACGAGACCAACGTGATTTGTTTTTCCAATGCAGCCACAAGCTTGTCCAGACCACAAATTCCACGCATCTTCCATCTCTGGCCCCAGGAACTCAGCGTGGCCCGTCCGTCGCGAGGTTGCTGAGACGATGCATCTGCATGCAACTAGTACTGCCTACGTGTAAAGTCGGCCCGAGCGTCGTGGCTTCCTTGTCCCAGTGTGACGTGCCGAGCACAATCCAACTCAGCAACAATCACCCCACGGCAGATACGACAACGATACCGACACCGACACCAACACTGACCCTCACACCACATGAGACGTGTGCAACCCGCTAGACGATAATCCTCTCCCATCATGAGCGGCAGGCTCGCGTACACACGCCTGGCCACGCTCGCTCGCCGGACGCCTCTCCACACGGCTCGCCTGTACACGACGCATGCGCTCCCCGCCGGTGGCCTCATACGCAATGAAGCTGGCCTCCGCCTGATCAAGCGCCGTCCATGGCCCCTCGGCACCTACGCGCTGCACAACCTCCCCGCCACACGCTCTATTTCGTTTGCCAGAGTGATTCCCAAGCTCGTCACCAAATTCGCGACTGCAGGAGCGGCGGCGGGCGGGGCTGTTATCGCCGGCGTGAGCTATATCCAGTACCAGGCAGGCCAGGCGGGCACCTTTGCACTCGACCTCTTCCACCGCACAAAGGACGGCGCCACTGAATTTGCCGGCGGCGCGCTGGGCACCGTCAACGGCGTCTTCGACCAGATCTCCAGCGGGTGGGGCAAGACGAAGAGCGATTTGGACAAGGTCGAATATCCAGAATGGCTGCAGAAGCTGCTTGCAAGAGACGAGTCGGGTGGCGCGGGGGGGAATGGCGGTGGCCAGGGTCCCAGAGAGCCCAGGCAGAGCGGTGCAGGCACTGTGGCGGCAGGGGCAGCAGCGTTTGGTTATGCGCAAGACGACGACGAGGACAGACACGAGGCTGAGAAGATTGCACGTGACGAGCAGATGATGATGCTCACCAAGAAGATGATTGAGATCCGCGGCTTGCTGCAGACTGTTGGGCAGTCAGAATCGCTCACGCTGCCATCCATTGTCGTCATTGGGTCGCAGTCGTCGGGAAAGAGCTCTGTGCTCGAGGCTATCGTCGGCCACGAGTTCCTTCCAAAGGGACACAATATGGTTACACGTCGCCCCATCGAGCTAACCCTCGTCAACACTCCGGACGCACACGCAGAGTACGGAGAGTTCCCTGCCTTGGGACTTGGAAAGGTCACAGATTTCAGCCAAATACAGAAGACGTTGACAGACCTCAACCTCGCGGTGCCAGCGTCCGCCTGCGTTTCAGACGATCCCATTCAGCTGCGCATCTACTCGCCTAATGTTCCTGACCTGTCGTTGATCGATCTGCCTGGATACATTCAGGTCACTGGACGAGACCAACCCCCAGAACTCAAGGAACGAATCGCTGAGCTTTGCGAAAAGTACATCAGAGCGCCCAACGTCATTCTCGCCATCTCCGCGGCAGACGTCGATCTGGCAAACAGTACCGCACTGCGAGCTTCGCGGAAGGTAGACCCCCGAGGCGAGCGAACCATTGGTGTCATCACCAAAATGGACCTCGTCGACGCTGCACGAGGTGCCAGCCTCCTCAACGACAAGAAATACGCTCTCCGGCTTGGCTATGTTGGTGTGGTATGCCGTGTGCCTCCCAGTGCAACAGGCCCGAAGCTTTTCGCGCGTGGAAATGGCAACATCACAACTGCCATTGCCAAGAACGAAGCCGCTTTCTTCTCCGCACATCCCGAGTTTTCGCCTGACTCGGAACTGAATGTGGGTACCAAGAGGCTGAAGACCAAACTCATGCACGTTCTCGAGCAGACCATGGCAAGCAGCCTGAAGACAACATCTGTAGCGATTCAAAGAGAGCTGGCCGAAGCAACGTACGAGTACAAAGTACAGTACAACGAGCGACCCCTGAGTGCAGAGTCATACCTTGCCGAATCTCTCGATGCGTTTAAACATTCCTTCCGCGGCTTCTCAGACCAGTTTGGCCGCCAGCAGGTCCGAGATTTACTGAAGCACGAGCTCGACCAACAGGTTCTAAACTTGCTGGCACAGCGCTACTGGAACCGGCCTTTCGACGACCTGAGTGTACCACTTCCAGAAATCGATCCATTAGAGGGTCTACCGAAAGCCAACATAGAGAAGGACGAGATCTGGAAGATAAAGCTTGACAGCTCAAGCGCTGCGTTGACGAAACTCGGTGTCGGACGACTAGCTACAAGTGTCGTTGCTGACGCCCTTCAAACACACATCTCACACCTCATCTCAAACTCGAGGTTCGCGGCGCATCCTTTTGCTAGGCAAGCCATCACAGACGCATCTACCTCCATACTCAAGGACCTGTCGTATGATATTAGCGATGAGCTGGAGATCTGCATCAAGCCGTACAAATACCGCATTGAGGTCGACGATCAAGAATGGGCCAAGGGTCGCGAGAACGTCAGTAAAGTGCTGAAAGAAGAACTCAAGGTCGTCGAGTCTGCGGCAAAGAGCCTGGAAGAGCAGATGGGTGGACGCAAGAAGGTCAAAGACGTTATGTCCTTTATCGACCGCGTGCGCAGCGGACAAGTAGTGTTGGAAGGTGATGGTGTTGGTGGGGCTGGGGGATACAGTTCCGCACTTCTGAACAAGGGTATGTGGGACCGCTCATGGAAGACAGAATTCTAAGCTAACAATCACCAGGTAGAGAAGCAGTCTTTCTCCGCGACCGTATCTCGGTCCTCTCTCTTCGCCTCCTCGCCCTCAAATCCAAGCAATGCGCCACCCAAAAGAACAAATACCATTGCCCTGAGATCTTCCTTGATGCCGTGGCCGACAAACTAACCACAACGGCCGACCTCTTTCTCGACGCCGAGTTGCTTTCTAAATTCTACTACATCTTCCCACGCGAGCTGGACCACCGTCTAGGTCGTAATCTGAGCCAGCAAGAGATTGACCGCTTCGCACGCGAGGACCCAAAGATCAAGAGGCACTTGGATGTTGTTCGACGAAAGGAGTTGCTGGAGCATGTGCTCAAGGAGATGGAGGGTTTGAGGCAGTTGGAGGCTAGGGAGAAGAGGCAGATGTCTAGACGAGACGAGGACAGGGACCGCAGGAGGGGTGGGAGCTTTGGGAGGGAGGGTGAGAGGGTAGAACGTCGAGGTGGAGGCGGATGGTTTGGATGAGCGATGTGATTAAATTTGAAAGGGGGAGTTTGTTACGTTGAGGTATAGATTGTATGGCGCTCTGGCGTTCTGTGGTGATGACGACGATGATGATGATACCAGGATAGAATGTGTGTTCGACTTCAACTCGCTGCTCTACCATATATGTATTTTTTGGCGAAGTAAATGGATGACCAAAAAGAATGAGACCTAACCGTTTGTGCATGGACGTTTATATTCCCAGCCTTGCAACAGCAATCGACGTTGTGACATTAATTCCGACTAAATCCGTGCGGGCACGGCAAGACGCATGCGGTGAAACAGCTTCACAGAACCACAAGACTACAAAAGTATAGAGCAAGAGGAAATTGAATTCCCGTTGAATATCGCCAGGCTCTCTAGCTGGGCCGCATTCGCATATACTCCTCGTTGCCGACATCGATGTCGATATCATCGCGACGTTGGCAATCGCGCGGACCAAGCTCTAGCGCGTCATTCCGCCCGCATCATCCCCAATCACCGCGCAGCAAGCTAAGCTTTGCTCCCCAAGTCGTCAGAGCATCACAACCTCAAGACGACAACACCGCCAACACCCCCGACAACGACTCTGCTGCCGTCCAATGTCCGCTACTCCAGGCGCGCTGAAACGGAAGCACCCTGAGAAAACCATCAAAGACCACTTCACCACGCAGCAGAAGCCGCATTCCGCCGCCACGGGAAGAGAGGAACTCTCGCCAGAGGGCAAGAAACGGACAAAGGTCACCGAAGGCCCAGTTGTTGACTCTGAGACTGCACACGCCACGCCGGCGCCCCCGCACGACATACCTAGCAAGATGAGCACCGCAGACATGTACCATTTCCCCAGTAAGAAAGACGTTGTGGTCGTCGATCTGACATCCAGCCCTGCCACCTCGCCCATGAAGCCCATCCGTAAGGCTGCACCAAATATGCATGCTGCTGCTGGCCCCAAGCGGCTGATGGTCAAGAACTTCAAGCCTACGCGCAGAGTCGATCCAAAGGTGTTCTTGGACCAGATGTGGGCGAAGATTGAGAAGGCGCTAGACACTGTCTTTGCGGGGGAAACAATCGACTTCAGTTTGGAGGAGATGTATCGTGGTGTGGAGAATCTGTGTAGGCAGAACATGGCGAGGGAGGTGAGGGAAAGACTGGTGGGGAAGTGTAAGGCCGAGGTGGGCGGGAGGTTGCTGGAAAGCGTGACAGAGGGGGGGACGGGAGGAGGTGATGTGGAGGTCCTGAAAAGAGTGCTGAAGGCTTGGGATGTATGGGGTGGGCAGATGGTAAGCACTTGTCTTCTGATATGTTACATGAGAGGGCGTCTAATTCAGCGCGCGACAGAAATACCTCGATTGGATCTTCTGCTACCTCGACCGTGCGTACCTCCTCCCGCGCCACGAGTCCCTCCGCGAAATATGCATCAATCTCTTCCGTTCCTCCATCTTTGAGCATTCGACACTCAAAGAGCGCATTGTCGATGGCGCGTGCGAGCTCGTTGCTGCAGACCGCGCGGGCGGAGATCTGGACGGCGATATGTTCAACAAGACAGTGGCTATGTTCAATGACATGCAGGTTTACACCAATGAATTTGAGCCGCGCATGCTGGAACTCAGCCAGGAATTCGTCGTCAAGTGGGCTGATGCTGAGAGTGCGGAGAAGTCGCTGCCTGAGTATATCAGGAGCGCAAAGGTGCTCATGGACAGGGAAATCAAGAGGGCGGACATACACAGGCTGCCGAACTCGACTAAGAGGGATCTTCTTACGCTGCTTGAAGATCATTTGATCTCGAGAAAGGAGGAGAGACTGGGTAAGTTGTCAAAGTTTGTGGTCTCCCAGAATGGACTGCTAATCTTGTAATAGTCAATCAAGATGAACTCGCCGACCTCCTCGAAGCAAACGCAACCGAAGACCTCGAGCTCCTCTACTCCCTTCTCGAGCGCCGCAAGCTTGGCGCAAAACTACGCCCGGGATTCATGAAGTGGATCGAAGATGAGGGTACGGCTTTAGTTTTCAATGAGAAGGAGCAGGAGACTATGGTCGTCCAATTACTCAGTATGAAACGCCAGCTCGACACCATCTGGAAGACATCGTTCCACCGCAACGCAGATCTTGGCCACGGCCTGCGAGAATCTTTTGAGACTTTTATGAATAAGACTAAGAAGACCAGCGCGAGTTGGGGCACAGACAACTCCAAGACTGGTGAGATGATTGCAAAGTATGTCGATATCTTGCTACGAGGCGGTGCAAAGGCAATTCCTGTGCGAGTGAGCCGCAAGACGGAGAAACCTGCTGCCGCAGAAGCCGAAGAGGATGAGGAGGATGTCGTGTTTGATGAGGATACCGAGGTCAACAACCAGCTCGATCAAGTGCTTGATTTGTTCCGTTTTGTGCATGGCAAGGCGGTGTTTGAGGCATTTTACAAGAAGGATCTCGCCAGGCGCTTGTTAATGGGAAGAAGTGCGAGTGCGGATGCTGAGAGGAGCATGTTGCAGAGGCTGAAAACTGGTAAATCCCCACACAGAAATTGGTTGATTGCAAGTTACTGACCCTGTACAGAATGTGGTGCAGGATTCACATCCAACCTCGAGACAATGTTCCGCGACATTGAGCTTTCGCGCGAGGAAATGGCTTCCTACAAGATGATATGCGAAGAGCGAAACGAGAAGCAGAGTATCGATCTGAACGTCAGCATCCTCTCTGCATCTGCGTGGCCCACATATCCCACCGTACCGGTCATTATTCCGCCACAGATTAAAACCGCAATCGACAAGTTCGAAGCGCATTACAAACTAAAGCACTCTGGCCGCAAACTAGAACTGAAGCACTCACTCGCACACTGCCAAGTCAAGGCCAAATTCCCCAAAGGCAATAAGGAGTTTGTCGTTTCCTCGTTCCAAGCCATTGTTCTTCTGCTTTTCAATGGCATAAAGGAGGACGAACACATCGACTACAACTATCTCCTTCAAGCTACCGGTCTTCGTAAGTCGTTCCACTCGCCTTACCCCAATTCACACTGATACTAACAACCCTCCAGCCGCTCCAGAACTCATCCGTACCCTCCAGTCCCTCGCCTGCGCTAAAATCCGCCCCTTGACCAAACACCCGAAATCTCGCGAAATTTCTCCGACCGACACCTTCACCCTCAACCTCTCCTTCACATCGCCCACCTTCCGCGTGAAAATCAACACGGTCCAACTCAAAGAAACACCCGCTGAGAACAAGGAAACGCACGAGCGTGTTGCTGCAGACCGTAATTATGAGACCCAGGCGGCGATTGTGCGCATCTTGAAGAGCAGGAAGAGGATCAGCCATGCGGAGTTGGTGGCTGAGACGATCAAGGCGACGAGGACGAGAGGCGTGCTGGAAGTCAGTGGGATTAAGCGGAATCTTGAGAGGCTGATTGAGAAGGAGTTTATGGAGAGGGAGGATGATGGGTTGTATGCTTATATCGCGTAGATGGGGAGCGATAGAGGGACAAGCGATGTTGAGTGGGTGAAGGGGAGTGTGTGTTGGCTAGATTAGATGAACATATATGTGATTTTGCTTAAGATCTCGGCACTCTATCTTAATCTTGCTGTTTGTTATGTAAACATCTCTCTATTTGTGGGTCGCTTTGATGTGTACATATTTCTCCTCGTTGATGATGATAATGTTGCAGTGCATGTGATTTTACGCCAAGTTAATCTAAGATAGTAGTGAGAGAATGGCTAATAAGTCTGATCACGACACACCTGTCCACTCTTCTCTTCGCTTACCTCTTTGTGCCTAATTTTTTTGGTCCACGAGTAGGTGTTCATTTATCGGTGTTTATATTGTATTCACTCTTTTTTTTAATTCGCCTTGGCCACCCTTGCATTGCTTTGTTTGGGGGTTTTTTATGTGTATGTGTATTACCTAATATTAATTAGTCTTTGTGGTTGGTGTCGAGATAGGGGGTAGTAAGGTGGGGAATGGTAGTTTTGGATGACAACACGAGGAGATGGGAGAAGGGGGTATGACTACTTTGGGGGTTAAGGAGGAGGAGTTGGGCAAGGGTTCTACTTCAGTGTGTTGAAGTGGGGTGGAATGGGGTATAAGTTAAAATGATGATAGCAATGAGACTTTAGTTTGAGTTGAAGCTGGTTGGATTGAATTTGATTGAGTGAAATTGAGTGTGAGTGGGTTGAAATGAGATAATGTGAGATTGGGGGGGGGGGGGAAGGAACGCATGTTTGTAATTGCTGCATTGTGATTAATAACAGAGATCTGGCGGAAAGTCCTTTGTACTAGAGACGTCTTTTCGATGTTCGCTTTAGACTGTTTAAATTCAGTTAACGAATTTTAAGCGGTCAATTTGTAAAACTGAACTTGGTGAATTGCAGGTTTCATTTAGATGGTTGAGCTTTGTGCTTTCGACTACAGGGTGAGACTATACAAGTATTCCTCTTCTTATTTTTATGTAGACCGAAGTGTTTAGGCGGTACTCTAATACGCTTATTGTTCAGAAATTAGTGGGTGAAATATTTCAGGTAATTCAGGCCAGTGGTACTGTTTTAGTGAAGAACAAAAAATTTATCTATCAAAGCAATTTTCAGTTAATGATGACACACCTATTTTTACAAGAGGAGAGAGGATGATGATTGGTGGGTAGCGAACCAAAAGTTTATATGCAAGCCATCAGTTGAGAAGAGACAATCAGAGGAGGAACTTGTTGTATTATCAGGGGAGTAGAAATAGGGGTCTATGTAGACGCTGTGCGATCACGTGCTCACACATGTGATCAACTACCAATGTTAGCTGACATCAGCCTTGCCTATCTTCATGCATAGTTGACGAGGCTGAAGCAATAATTTGGCTTTTAGGAGTGTACCCCGCACATGGTTGAAAGGCCTAGTAGTTTTTAGTGCATGTAACTATAACAGGGTTTACCTCCTTCAGCCGCATGGCTGCCGTCCTCCACTGACATCTGACAAACTCGTGCAAAGTTCCGCATACTACAACTTCCAAGGTTCGGGCATATCACTATGCCGCCCGACGATACGACACCAGTCCTCGAAGGTATAAACCATGCGTTACAGACATTTTTTTCCAAGGCGATCCCTATCGCGCAACGACAGCCGTTCAACGAGGCTGAACTACGTAGCATTTCCACGATGCTTTGTAGCCTTGGTCACGAACCGTGGAGTCGAGTACCACGGATTTACGCCACACTTATGCTCATCGACCAAATTTCCCTGATTGATGTATTTTTGACGGACGAGTTGAACGACCTATGGTTTCCATTTACGCACAGAACCTTGCCAGCAGGCATGGAAAGCCACACAATGAGAAACGACTTCATCGATGCCCAAAGACTGGTACTTACTAAGGCGCTGGACTTGGAAAAAGATGATGGTAGGCATCGCCATTTTTCCAAACCTGAAGATATACCGATGATCAAATTGGCTGAGTTGGGCCGAGGGGGATATGGAGTAGTCGAAAAGGTGATGAGCACCATTAGCTACAAAGAGTACGCCAGAAAGCTCATTCCGCGAGGCCCGACATTTCGTAGAAATAAAGACGTACTCCGGGAGTTTGAGAAAGAGATTGGTTTGCTGAAAAAGCTGTCTCATGTGCACATTGTTGAGCTTGTTGGAAGCTACACTGACCCAAGGTTTGTTCACGACGAAACTCATTATAACTCACGTAATTTGACGATATTTTACTAGATACGTAGGAATCCTCATGTCTCCAGTCGCCGACTGTAATCTCAAAGAGTTTCTTGAAAGACCAGCTTCGATAGACGGACGCTCACTTTTGCGTACATCTTTTGGTTGTCTCACTGGGGCAGTCAATTACCTACATCAGAACCGTGTGAGGCATAAGGATATCAAACCTCAGGTTAGCTTCTTTACGCATATTGAAACTGAGCTAACAGTTACTTAGAATATTTTAGTAAAGGATCATCAAATGTTATTGACGGATTTCGGCATAAGTCGTGACTTTACCGACGTTGGACATAGTACAACTACGGGATATACATTAAAGACACCTAAATACTGTGCTCCCGAGGTTGCAAAATGCCAGCCCAGAAACTCGTCATCTGATATCTGGTCTTTGGGCTGTGTCTTCTTGGAGATGTGGACAGTTCTCTGCGGAGAAACTCCTGGGTCTCTGAACACCCATCTTGAAACATGTGGCTCGAAATCTTCTCGATATTATGAAAACCTGAATGGTATAAATTTATGGCTCGAAAAAACGAAAGTGACCGCTAACGAGCCATACCTCGAGGGCACTGTAACCTGGATCTCCGCGATGCTGAAGGTAGAAAAAGAAAAACGGCATAGCGCACAAAGTCTTTTCGAGGCCATTTATGAATATAACCAAAATCTTAACGACCAAATTCTCTTCACAGGCTGGTGCTGCACGGAGGATGACGACACGCCGGAGAGTGTGATATCTTCAGTGTATAATTTCGCAAGCAGTACACTTGGCGTTGGCGCGGCAGCATCTATTTGCGAGTCAACGAATGTCACTGGAGTTGGGAACCAAGAGATTTTATCTTCATCTTCAAAAGGTGTGCCATCAACAAGAGAAGAAGCATCAGGATCAACGACTTTGGTCTCAAACTCTCCTAAACGTCGCGACCTGCTAAAAGAAGTCACCAAACCAATCCGCGAAGAAAGGGCTGCTGAGAGGGCAGTCATTGAATCAATACACGAAGGCGGCAATCTTGCTTCAACTGCCATGCCACTTGCGAAAAGCTGGCCAGTAGAAAAGTTACAAATCATGAAACAGAAAAGCAGAGATTTTGACGAAGATGGAATAATCGAACCCCAACTTTTGACTCTTACACACGTAGAGTCCTTTCTTAACAAAAAAACAAATTTCAGCTTGGGTCGCTCAGTATCTCCTAGCTCGACTACGGTGGATTCAGAAAACAGTCAACCGCCTCTCAGCAAGTCGAAATCTTTTCAAAGCTACAACAAAGAGAACAAGGAAACCGATGACAGTAGCGGCAGTTGGCGCCCGAAGAATTTGCACCAACCCAGAGCTTTCTCGTCCTCGCCTCTAAACAAGAATAAGGTACCCATGTGGGAGACGTCTTCTCAGGAGAGTTGGGAATCGCCTTCTTCCAATGCTAAAGGGGCTTTTTCAAGGGCATGGAACCGAATTTTCAAGGGACGGAAGCAAGAAACATCGCTTTATGGGACCGAAAATTCTGTAGGGCGGCAAGCGGAGTGCTCAAGTGATCCTACAGCAGCGCTGGATCGGTGTATCACGGATTTCTCGCCAGCTGAACAGGACGAATGGGAAAACTTTATGGAAATGACACACGGTCGGCCGAGTCGCAATGAGTTGAAGCGTAATCTTCAAGCACAATCTCAGGGACAACGTCGTCGAGAATATGCACAATCCCCTCAGCGTCGAAGGGCCTCTCAACGGACGCATCTGGAAGTACCTGCTGCTCGACATCTCAAAATTACTGAGATGGATAAGAATCGGCGGGAGCGTAGAGCGGAAACTCGCAATCGAGATCCTTTACCTACTCCTCGAATCAAAGTGGAATTTCCACAAGCAAAGAAAAGGGAGAGGTACGGAAGCGGAGATCGACGACTTCCGAATGACAAGAGACAAGACTAGACTCCCGTTGGTGTTGTATTATCACGATGACGATCATTATTGGGAAGAGCTTGATTTAGGCCACAAGATTGATTGTGTATGAGGCAAGATGGTAGGACAGGTTTGGAAAGGATTTCAACCAACGGGAATGACTTCTGCCTTCGGTGCTAAGTGCGACCGGATTTTCCTCATTTTCTAATTTCTCAATTTGCCAAGAGCTGGCAGTTGATCGTTAGTACGAAATGCCTCGCATGATTTAGCTAGAACATCAAAAATTGAGCATTAGTGGCTTGCATCTCAACACATCGATTGGAGTTGTCGCCTCAATGGATGCTGTGCGAAAGAGCAAATGCTGGCTGAGGAATGCTTGAGTTGGTATTTGACTGCTGGATCTGACTGCGGCATATCGGTTCACAAACTGGAGATGAACAATAACGGTGTGTATGAAAAAGCGATGACAGTGTACGAAACGGATGCAATGCCAGGCTGATGATGTCGTCGTTGGTGATGTGGCACGTGCCCGGATAGTCCAAAGCTTAACTCTCCGCGAGGCAGTCGCGTCTCCATCATCGCCTCCCCGCCCAAACACCCTGGACAGCAATTGTCGCGTCGCCCAGCCACCTAAACACGGCACAACGCAGCAGTGCATTATTGCGCGCAAGAAACATGAGCTCGGCAGGTCCAGCCTCTGACGGCGAAAATGTCTCGTCGACCACGCGCCGTAAATCCGGACGCGTCTCCAAGAGACCAGAGAAGTACGCGCCTGGTTCGAGTCCAGGTGGTAGGTCGAAGCGCAAGCGAGGGCAAGACGACGACAGCGGAGTTGACGCGAATGATGCGCAGTCGGACGAGGAAGAGGAGGAGAGCAGCGAGGGCGAGCCAGACGAGGAAGAGTTGAGGGAACGCAAGCGCAAGCAAAAGGGCAAGGGGCGCGCAAAAAAGCCAGCGACCAAGAAGCCAAAAACAAACGGCAGATCTGTCAACCTCGCGATTCGACCCGCGACCAGCGTTGCGAAGAGCGCTGCCAAGAGGCCGCGCAAGGCCGCTGTGCGCAAGAGCACGCTTGCGGAGGATGAGCCGGGAGGCCTATATGGTAGGCGCCTTGTATGTCGTGGAGACGGATTGCAAAGCTGACCGTACTGCAGCCGACGTCTTCGCAAGTGGTGATCGACTGGAGGATGTTGCGGCACGATGGGTTGTGCGCTTCAACGAGCACGAGGGCCTGGCTGTGGCTGAGATTATCAATCTAGTCCTGCGCGCTGCTGGCTGCACGATCCAGATAGATGAGGATGACATTGCAGACCCCGACAACTCGCACAACCGCGTTGCGGAAATACAGGAGGAATTTCAGGCAGTAGGCCACCGCAGCACTCAAGTCTGTTGCGCACGCTAATAAGAAATAGCAAGAGGTGACGGACTATCCGCTCATTGCCAAGGCCAAAGATGGTGGTGGTCAGACGTTCAGAAAGGCGTTGCACGGCTTCTTCTACACGCTCATCCAGACCGTTGCCCAATCGGGGCTCATGTACGAAAACACGATCCTCATCGAGACATTTGAAGTGTGGATTGGCTCCATGTCGTCTACTGGAAACCGACCGTTCCGCCATACAAGCACAGTCGCGTCCCTCGCCATTATAACGTCGCTAGCGCAAGTTGCAGCCGACATTGTCGAAAACGCGGCTAAGAAGACACGCCAAAGCGAGTCAGAGAAAAGCAAGTCGCGCGTCAGTAAGGCACGTGTCTCGGCGGTAAATCAGGAAGTGGAGCAATTTAATCAGAAGTTGGAACTTGTAGACACGTATCTCAACGAGTGGTTTGAGATGGTCTACATTCATCGATACCGCGACGTGGATCCCAAGATTAGGGTCGACTGCGTTGTAGCATTGGTAGAGTGGATTCTTATCTATCCGGACAAGTTCTTTGACGGCAGCCATCTGCGCTATCTAGGCTGGGTTCTCTCGGATCCTAACCCGCCAACACGAGTCGAGGTACTTCACCAACTCACAAGACTATTCAAGGACAAGGACAAGCTGGCAGGATTGAAGACGTTTACCGAGCGTTTCCGCCCACGTATTGTCGAGATTGCGACCCGTGATGCTGAGAACAACGTTCGTGCTGCAGCAGTCGACCTACTGGACGTTCTTCGAGAGGCTGGTTTCCTCGAGCCGGACGACATTGACTCTGTGGGCAAGCTGATATTCGACTCGGACGCCAAGGTCCGCAAATCAGTCGTGGGCTTCTTTGCAGAGAACGTAAATGCTGCGTACGAGGCCAATGTCGAGGATATGGGTGGCGAAGAAGCCCTCAACGAAGCATTAGCACCTGCAGACGAGGACGACGAGGAGTATCAAAATCCACGACTAGAATGGCTGAAGCTGAAGTGCTTGGTTGAGCAGCTTTTGTCTTATGACGAAGAAGACACGGAACTGCCATCGCAAATCGAGCGCATCTCTGGCGCTGAACTTGGCTTGGTTGCTGCTGGTGTCGAGTCACGATTTTCACTAGCCGCACAAGCTTTGTACGACGCCATTCCAGAGATGCGATCATGGGAGGTTTTGGCAGGATATCTTCTTTATGATCACTCACGAACTGTACAAAACGGCACAACCGATGATCCTGAAGCGATGCTTCGTCAGAACTGCCGGCTTGAGGAGAAGCACGAGACGACTCTACTAGATATCTTGAACGCTGTTGTCCGCATCCGCCTCCAGCGTCTGGCCGAGGCACAAAAGGACAAGAAGAAGACGAAAGCGCAGCGAGAGAGTGATGAGGAAGATCAAGCAGACATGGCTAAGAAACTGTCAGTCCTCATCCCACAACTCCTGAAGAAGTTTGGAGCCCTGCCCGAAGCTGCCGCACTATGTCTTCGTCTGGAACGCGAACTCAACCTGGATGTTTTCCAAGAACTACGACAGAATGCAGCACTCACAGCGTTACTCGACGACATCAACAAGCAGTTCCTGACCCATCACAATGAGCGTGTTTTGAGCGAGGCAATTGGGTCAATACTACACGCTCAGGGCAACGCTGAGCTAAAGGAGATGATTGGGCTCAAGATTCAGGCTCTCTGGGATGACCTGATCAACACATTTGATGCTTTGAGGCGAGGTAAGAATTTCAAAGAACGCGGGAATATGGAGCAGAATGTGCTTGTTGGAGTGTCCAATGTTGTCTTGAAGATGGCGCAGCTGGCCAAGGCATCCGACGCATCTGTGCTCGACCATGTATATGCCCCTGCCAAGTCGAAGGGCAGGGCGAAGAAGGCAGCCGTGGACACACCACCAATTGCGGCTTTGTTGGATATTCTCAACCGTGGCGTATCGGCCGATGATGGCGACGCAGAAGTTCAGGAGGCAGAGGACGTACTCGTCCGTCACACAATGTCGCTGATGCTCGTCTACTTTATGTGGAAATGCCGGACCTGCAGCATCCACATTGAAGAAGGCACCAGTATCCCCGACGACGAGCTCACCGCCATTGCCGAGCGAAGAGACGCCTGCATCACAGCCCTCATGCGCATCATGCAATCGCGCAAAGGCGCCGACGACGTGCGTCTCGATGCAGCCAACCTCCTCCTAGACATGTACAACATGTTCCGCTCGCTCAAAGCCAAGAAACCCCAACTCGTCAAAACCCCCAAGAAGACACAAAGCCGCGCTTCCCTAGACGCCACAGACGACTGGGAATCCCTATGCCAAGACGTCGACGACGACACTGCCAAACTCCTCCTCCAGATCCTCTCAGCCACCGAATCCCACCTGGCGAAACTCTCCCACAAGCGCCTTGAGGACGCAGACGTGGACGACGAGCCCATAGACCCCGACGACGAGCCGGAATCCGACGAAGACGAGGACGACAGCGACGCCGATCAGACAGATAAGCAGCTCCGCACTCTCCTCGCGGAAGAGCGCCTCTGCCACTTTGGCGCGCGCATCGTCCAGGCGGTGCAAGTAGGCAGCCTCGACGCAAAGTGGAGCGAGTTGGTGAAGCTGCGGCTAGAACGAAACAAGACGAAGCTCACGCCGACGTGGAAGGAAGTCGTCGGCCATCTTGAGGTGGCGAAGCAGGCGAGGAAGAAGGCTGGTGGTGTTGGGAAGCAGAGGGAGGAGGTGCAGAAGAAGCAGCAGCAGCAGCAGACGAATAAGAAGAGCGAGGCTATTGTCGTGGAGGATGATGATGAAGAAGATGAAGTTGATGATGACGATGAGAGTGCGAATGAAGAAGAGGTAGAAGATGAGATTGAAGACGAGGAGATGGCAGATGCGGATGCAGATGCAGATGCAGATGCAGATGCAGAGGGGGTTAATGGCGTAGGGGCTGATGGTGATGCAGACGGTGACGCGGACGCAGACGCAGACGCAGACGCAGATCAGGATAGTATCCTCGGGGATTGAACTTACTGGATGGAATGGAGAGGTGTTGTCAGTTTTAGCCTAGTTTAGTCCCTCCCTGTCCGTCTGTGTCTGTCTGTGTGTATCTGTGTGCTTTGCTTTTCTTCCCCCCCACGCAGACAGAGGAAGAAGAACAAGAAGAAGGGTTCATGTATGTACGTATGTATGTGTATGCCGAGGAGAGAGAGGCGGGGGGGGGGGGGGG
>JAKUHH010000284.1:817500-1016486 GCA_022701365.1 Mycocentrospora acerina | reverse complement strand
GGGGGTAGGGGGGTAAAGTGTTGTTTACGCAAGACGATAGGGATGGGGGGAGGTAAGTGGCTGTGTTCATGCGTGTGTTTTGCATTAAATATAGATTGATTCTTTTTGTCTTTTTGCACTACTTGGTTACTGACTAGACATGGTGAGGAAAGCATGTAAGCAGGTAAGCAGGTAAGCAGAGTATCTAGTGCGAGAAGGGGGGGTGAGGAGCCCGTGTATCCTTTTTTTATAAATTGAGTTTGTTTACGGACCCCCCCCCCCCCCTCCCTGGTTTGCTAGGTAAAGTTTTTTTAGGTTGCAGCACGATACGATATGAATTCCAAATTGATTGTAAAATTTAAGAATTGTTCTATATATATGCGTTGTAGGAATTGTACATTTATATATGTGTAAATATCTGTTTTAATTTTATTCAGAGTTTCTTTTTTAAGAAAAGTATTAGATTTAGAAGGGGTTTTGACTTGAGTGAAGGGAATGAGCTTTTTTTTTCTCTCTCCCCCCCTTCCACTCATGGATATATATCTAATAAGAGCAGTTTTTGTCCCATTGGTTGGTTATTTACAATGAAAGGAATATCTACTATTCATTCTCTTGCTGTGTAGCGAGAAGCACAATATGAGGGATGAATGAATCGGTGCTAGTGATTTTTTTAATGTTTTATTTAGTACTTCCCTGCGCTGGATAGTATGGATGTCGCAAGTTTATTATTCACCTGCTTTGGCTATTTTTTATTTTTAACACATGATACTCGCTAGCGTGTGGCAAGAGAATTACTGTGTTGTTGGTGTCGCCATTCCTTGCAGTTGCTGTGCCTGCTGTATTTATGCATTGTCGTTTTTGTCATCGTTGTCGCTGAGGATAGCAGTCGCTTTAAATTGAAGTTTAAACGCTGGTAGCATCAGGGTAAATTGCAACGTATTTATTCAAAAGACATAGCTAGAACTATTAGCTGAATCCCAGGGAAAGGGTAAGGATCCAACTTGCTGTTGGTATCTGTAGACTTTACGCGAAAGTGTATTCATACCTACAGCAGGATCGATTTTATCTGAACGTGGATTGTCAAGTGATGAGTCAGCGTACGTACCTCGACCTCTCAACATGGGAAGTAAAATACCAATCTTCTTCATCAACTCCTCAAAATCACAAAAAAAACACCATTCTACACAATCCCTTGCTCTTATTTCGTGCTGCATCGTAATCCTTACTCCACCGCCTCGAAAAGATGGTCACCACGGAGTTTCACATCGACACCCCACGCCTCGTCATCTCACATTTTGATTCTTCGCAGGACTCCCATTGCGACTTCCTGATAAGCCTGTACGACACTGAGCACGATCGTGCTCGCAAAGCCTCAATACCGGACCGTGAGACTGCACGCAAAAAGATCGATTTGTACGACCTCATCTGGACTTTGGGCTATGGTCGCTATCTCGTCAGCTTAAAACCACCCACTAGCTCCGCGACAGCAGCAGGAGAAGCAGATGATATTCCATTTTCGGAGAGGGTCAAGGCTTATACCAAGGTTGGCATCGTCGCCATGAATTCCCGCAAGTTCGAGGATGCACCGCTCGCCCCGGACATAGGCTATCGTGTGCTACCTGCCTTCCAACGGAAGGGGTTTGCGAGTGAGGCGGCATCGGCACTGGTGCGTTGGTTTGAAGAAGAGAAAGGCCAGACTGAATTCTTTGGGTTTTGTGACTCGGAGAACGAGGGCTCGAAAGCAGTGCTCAGGCGGATAGGATTCGAAGAGAGAGGGGTACGGAATGTCAAGGGCATGTATTCTAATGGTACCATAGTCTGCTTGGTGTTTAGTAAAGGACTGACGAAGAGTCTGAAGGACTATAATTTGAGTTGATGTTGCAGGAGGATTTTTTTAAATAGGGTGATTTGCTGTTGTCATGCATTCATTTAGTGAATTGCATGGAGATTTGCAAACTGCGTACAGTCTCTTCAACCCAACAAATTTAAGATTAATACTACCGTTATCTATCACTCTCAGCCCTTTGACTCAGTGTTAGATGTATGTACAGACAAGAATAAGAATGCCATAGCAATGGGGATGACCTATGAGCGTAATCCTGGCGCTAGCTGTGGGATGAAGTACACAATAAGTTTTATGAATAGTAAACTCTCAGTGCCATCGCCATGTTGTATGTGTCTTGCTCTGCTATAAAACAAGGCTCTCGTAACTTGAGCCGCAATAGCGACGACAGGGATAGAATTTTTTAGACAGCGATTGTTCGACGATTTGGAAAGATCTACAGTATACAACTTAAGCAGCAAGATATGAATGAGTTAATATAGGAAGGAATTTCCCCAACTACAAAGTTCGAGTGCTTTTCATTATCTCGCTACCGTGTGGTTCTCACTTCGCAATGAGGGAAAGTGGTTAATTATTTAGCCAGTCAGTAAAGATATTATCCATCTTTCGTCGATCATATGCATATGAGAAGAATTCCTTATCCTTGGTTTACCACATAGGAGATGTGAAACAAGATTACCTCTCCTGGGTGCTAATTCATAGAAATACATAAATTTACATTCCTCCTCTCTATCTCTGTGTTATTATACACTACACGTCGTAACCATCACAATACCTCCATTAACAAACTCGCTCTCCAAATACCAATTTACTACAATCTTTCATTTCCAAGACACACTTTGAGTACAACGACATTTCATTTCCATAACTAACTGGTACAAAAGAAAAATTATGTTAACACATGGATTTATCGCGGAGAATCACATACCCTCCCCTCTAGGACTCTGCATCATGATTATAAAGGGCGTGTAACCATGGCTCGGAGTCATGTTGAACAGCAGGAAATAATGGTGATGATGATTTATTTGTGGTTATGATGTGGGGAGTAGATCTTCATTCGAAGTGATGGGGTCGTTGTCGCTTTCTGGATGAGGGGTAAGGGCGGGGTGCGGAGTCTTCGTGTGTGATTGATTCTGAGGAGGTGGAGTCGGAATTGGAGTCTGATGTATAGGTTCGTGGGAGGCGGGGAAGTGTGCGATTCCTAATTCTCTTGGAGGGTAGGTGTAAATGTACTGCAGTTTCTTTGTGTGAGTTTTTCAGGAGGTGATGGTGTGGGTTGTGCTTGTTGTTTTGTACAAGGTATTCATCAACTATGGGCGTGTCGAGGAGATTTTTGGGTGTAGGCTGACGGGTTTCTGCGCTGGCATTTGTTGAGATGTTGAAGGTTGGTGGAGGGGGATGTTTATCATTGACATCAACATTGGTATCGTCATCATTGCGGTGTCGTCGCTTTCCCTTCTCAGTCTCTTCTTCTTCATGACGTTTGCCATCCTTTGCGCTCTGCAGATGAGCTGGCCTGCCTTCATCCTCCCTGCTGGTTACCCTATCAAAATTCCCACGACGCTCCTGTATATCAAAGCCCGGGAAGAGCGACACTGATTCCTCGTCATCTCCACCACTTCCGCCGCGAACAGGAATCGCAGACCAAGAAGAAGGATTTCTGATATCTGCAATTGTAAATCTTCCATTCGTGACGCATAGAGTGCATGGGCAGACAGCCGGCGAGGCACTGTCACTTTCATCGCTCGTCCTACTGCCGAAAGTATTGGGTAAGCCATTGATATTGTCATACCAATCCCTCTCCTCGCTACCCTCATCTGAGAGTTGCGATTGATCATCCACAGCGCTGCGATACCTCATTCTATCGCCCTGCTGCTCAAATGCCGAGTCGCACGCCTCCCAAGCCGTGACATCTACACTATTTTCTGGCCTAACATTACGAGCGACGTCGGGAAACTTAACAAGCACGACTTCATCTTGCAGGACATCTGGCAACTGTATGCCCACGTCCTCCCTGATGTCCATGATCTCTCGGATTCGCTGAGTTTGAGGGTCGTTCTCCATGCCTTGGACATGGCGGTACCGCAGGATGTCGTGAATATGGGGTAGTGTCGTATTGTGCGGCCACTGGAAGTAACGTACTGGTTCGCTGAGGAGAGCGATAGTCGAAACGCGGGGGAAGAAGTAGAACGCTGTTGCGAGTGATTGGGATGTGGCCGGACTTTCGATAGAATGTTCTTCGGAGTTGGTTTCTGGGGACTCTACCTGATATGAAGAAGAATGTGCTTCATTGAGAGGAGAATCTGAACATTTGTAGCCATCTCTGACGCCAGACCAGAAATAACCTCCATAACAATCTCCCAAACACATCTCACTCTCCTCATGAGTTGGAGGAGTGGAATACGACACTAACAGCTCATTCGCACGAGTTAACTGGCTCTTTAGAGATTGTACCTTTGTCAGCGCCGCCAGCCTCTCGTCTTCGGCGACCATGAGCTGTTCTTCCAAGGCCGTCTGCATGTCAACTTGCCAATGCACATCCTGAATGAGACTGCTGTTAGTCTCTTTATACTCCTCAACCTGCCGCTCAAGCAGATGATTGCGCACCTGCAAAGCATTCAACACATCCATCTGTACCTGTCCACGTGCCAATGGTGAATCTGATGGCGCCGAACGGCCACTAACACCCAAGGTCTCCTGCACACAGTGGTCGCAAGTCCCGTCAAACTCATCAGCACAACACGTACGTCCTGATAGCGAATCCCGCTCCTCTCCTTGGAATTCTCCATCAGAATTCTCTCCACAACCCCCTCTTAACTCCATATCATCTTCCTCTCCATCCCTAGATATAATCTCTCCACCCGTAATCACAAACGTATTTCCACTGCCCTCTCCCTCCCATATACCCTGCACACATCTATGTTCCCATTTTCTCCCCATACGCCTCCAATACCTCACAATCGTATTCTTGAGCTCATGCTCCATTTCATGCGTCTTTATACGGATAACATTGACGTTGTCTCCAGTGTAGTCGTCTTCATGGCGCGCGATGCGGAGTAAGTAGTCGTGCGTTGCGCCGTGAGGGAAATGGTAGACTGTGGCGGGACTGAGGAAGGTGATACTGCGGGCGCGGGGGCCGTACGAGGGGATGGTAAAAGGTGTGGGGAGAGGGATTTTGGTGTAGGATGAGAGGGTGCAGCCGGACTCGACATGATGGAGGTTGTGAGTTATAAGTAGAGGGGTTTCGTGAATAGTGCCAGGAGATGATCGTAGGGTGGGGAGGACAGTATTTTTTCGTTTGGGGGGTTTGTTTTGCAGTTGTGCTGTATTGTTTTGGGCGAATTTTGAATTATATTCTTTGCAGATCGGAGGTGTACTGCTAGTCGACTGTGGTAGTGGAAGCGCATCCTCGTTATTGTCCAAGTCTCGTGAGATGAAGCGAGAAGCAGCACTGCTGCGAAAATGTCCATCTTCATTTTCACCTCTTACTGCGACAAAATTTGGGTTTGCAAACTGTCTCTGGGGCGTGCCCAAGTAACCATCCTGTTTTGCTTGATGATTCTTCACACCGTCATATCGAAAAGCGTCCACACCCCCTCCCTCGAACCGTCGAAGCAGCTCTTCCAATTCCCTAACCCTTTTACCCAGCTCCTTCATCACCGTATCTTTCTCATTTCCATATACTTCCACATACCCACTCTCATCCTCAGCACCATCGTCTTGATCTTGGGACACCTGATCCCAATTCAAGTACCCACCGTAATCATACACAAACTCCTCGTCTTCATCTCTCCCACCCATTTTGCCTCTAAGTTGTTCCTTAGTCTGAACCGAAGGATACGTGTCAGCATGCAGAGGGTTTGAAGTAGCCGCCGCTACCTGACTGTTCAGGATGTCTCGATGTTTATTCGGGAATGAATGCTGCAAGAATCTCAAAGGCTGGTCGTGGTACGACGTTGGGGATGTAGCTGCGTATCTTGATGCGGGAGTGGCGGGGAAATTAATTCTAGGGTTTGAAGGCATAGAGATGTAGTGCGTTGGACTGCAGTGGTAGCAAGCGAGGAATACAGAGACTAGTTGATGATAGAATTATACCGACTAAATGAAAAGGAAGATAGAGATGAAGATGAAGACAAGCCATTAATACATGCTCTCAGTGCAGGAATATATACAAAGGATACACACAGCGTTTCTTTACGAACGACACCATCCCTTCACAATGCATGAGAAGGGGGAGATTCCATTTTAAGTAGCATGTTCAACTATGACTATGTGAAGCAAGAAAACTCCTAGAACAAGGCAAACAATGGATGCCTCACGATGCCAATCGACATGTCGCGTGAACCCAGTCAAACAAAGCACACAAGTAAGGTGCGTCCCTAGGTGAAGGGACACCCTGTGTAGGGAGACAAGTTAGCGGTTTAAAGTTTCAGCGCCTCTCATTTGAGAGTTTGCAAAGCTGCCGTTGATCTATCATGTATACATAACTTTTTCTTATATAGAACAGTAGTATCTGTCATTAATTGTTGCGATGTTAGACATGCTGTTGATTGTTTTGTCGACGTCGTCAATCAACCCTCTGGTGACAACCCCCGGAGCCACTCGTGGCACAGCCACAAACACCCAAAAAACTCAGCTCACGGCTGCTGAAACCTCATCTCTTCCAAAGCTGCGGCTATTTGGACGAGTATCGTCTGGCATAGAAGCATCTAGTCCACCATGGCTATGTCCAGCAAGTGTCAGAGCCTTCAAGCTCAGATCTGCTAGCCAAAGTTGCCCCGCTAGCCTTCATGGAGATCCTACACTGTGCCACCAAGAAGAAACCACTCCCATCGTGATTATATGAGGAAAGAAGAGGATAGGATTGGACTAGAGGAGTTGAGAATTAAGGGAATTTGTGCTTGCTGAGTCATCACCTGATGCTGCAACTAATCAGCGTGTGGCGTCTTCATGGCGACCACGACGAACACCAAGCCTCCGTCAGGCGCCGCAGCGCTCTGTCATTAAAATCAGCTAATTCTGTGCAGGATTTTTGGTTCCTCTATCTCATCAACTATTGTTGAAGACCGAAGCATGTACCATATTTTTATTTGAAGTGACAAACCACTGATTCTCAAACGTCACATGCTCCTTATCCTTTACACAGCTCAATCTTCTTTCAGTTTCCTCTACCCAGCCAGCGCGTCAAAAGATACCGTAATAGCTAGCAACTAGATCATGAGAACCCAGTTGCCACACCCAATTACAGCCCCGATACCTCGATACCACTCTAAGACGGCGTATTCTATCCCGTCGGACCAAGTAGACGACACTGTTCGTACCAGCGCCTATCACCGGGAGGATTTTGATCGCGCAGTCATATGGTTCCCACCTCGCACACACAGCAACAGCGTAACGTCCGTCTTATCTGCCTTTCGCGAACCGACAACATCACTAGGAGAGCTTGACAAACTTCCTCTCGAGCTTATCAATGAAATTTGTCTGCAACTAGATACTATGTCAATATTCTACTTGCGCCAGACCAATACTCGAGCGCGGCATGTGGTCAATGCACTTCATGAATATCAGATCATCACTACACACGCCCTCAACCCCTTCTGTGCGCTACTGCGAACACGCTCAGCCTCGCGCGTCATATTACTAGACTTCTACCGCCTTCTCTGCACGCAAAGCTGCTCACTCTGTAATATTCAGTACGGCGATCTCGTCTACTTACCTAGTTGGCTCAGATATTGCTCGCATTGTGTTCGAAGCGACGATCCTAGGATCTGCACTGTAACTCTCGCCAGCGTCAAGCGAGTCTTCCACCTGTCAAAAACATTGCTTGCGAAGCTTCCAACACTCACAACGCTTCCAGGGATATATTCTATGGATGAACAACTACGTTCAAGTCGAATAATCATTGTTCCTACCCAGTCCGCCTTGTCAGCTTTCGGCGAGAAAAATGGTGGGACTAGTCCAACGCAAGACATTGTAGATAAACTCCACACACAGCCCATTCTTACTTTTACGGCCTGCTGTGCGTTACCCAGCTACAATATGCAAACTAATCAGATTGAAAACGGAGTTTCTTGCGCTGGCTGTCAACTTGCTTTACAGGATGGTATCAGCACTAGAACAGGAGATTGGGCTGGTGATGTTGGCGATATGGTGTATTCACTTAGCGAGTTTCTAGAACACTTTGCATGGTGTGAACAAGCACAGGTTCTGTGGTTAGATAGTAACGATGGAACAGTTGAGCCTTCTAGGTTGCCTTATAGCTGCAAGAAAGGTGGCTACTTTAAGCCAAGAGAATAAGGTCCAGCTTGAATTGTGTATAGCCTTCTTAAGTAGAAGGCCAACTTTCTAATGTGCTTCTTTTTCATTGCCCTTTGTTGTGTGTAATTAGCTGTTATGAATAATGAGAGCGTAAGCTTCACGAAGAAGTTGGATTCGTGTATAGGGATAGGGTCGGCAAATGGGACAATAGGGATTTGGTAGTTTGCTACAAAGTAGACAAAGTAGACAAGGTATAGAAGAGTAGGCTGATAGTTACCAAGTTGTAATATAGAAAGCTAAATTAAACACAACGATGGAATATGAATGCTCTATCATATGACCGGATCTACCCACTCCCATGATCATGTATATATATCTTCTCGATGACTAGACCAGTCAATCTTCAATCAATCACTTACATATGAATCTCACTGCAACATTTACTGTAAATCGGCCCAAATTTTGGGGTGCTAGAAGAAATGTCTTGTTGGAGAGGTTGGTCAGTCCAGTCTTTGAAGATTACCTCAACCTAGGCAATTGCATGCCGAAAGCCCTATAGGGCAGAGGAGAAGATCTCTACAAGCAAGCCCGAGCTGTCCGAACGCATCAGTGCGGTTCAGCATCCATCAGCCTCCATCAGCGCACTCAGGTACTGCTGTATCCTATTGTAATGAACCTGACGCTATGCCTACCCTTTCCACTCAAAAAAGATGTGGTGTATGCTGATGGTTTTGTAAAGGTATCCACGATTGCGTGCACAAATTCGTTCTCCAAAACCTCGTGTTCCTCCTTGCTTGCGCTAATCCAAAACACTGAATGCCTCCTTCAGTGCCGCCATAATTCAAACATATCAACAAGAATAAAATAGTAGATCTAATCGGGCCTTCACACAAAGTCCTCTTACTGAAGTTCGTTAGCGCCTTTGTCAAGCAGCAGCTTGACTATCTGCTCGTGGCCTCCAGCCGAAGCTGCCTTCAGTGCGTTGCCGTACGCTCCGCCTTGCGCGTTGACGTCAGCACCTCTTTCAAGCAGCAGCTTGACTACCTGCGTGTGCCCCTCAGCCGAAGCTGCTCGCAGCGCGCTGCCGTACTTTCCGCTCTGCGCGTTGATGTTGACATTTTTGTCAAGCAGCAGCTTGACTACCTGCTCGTGGCCTCCAGCCGAAGCTGCCTTCAGTGCGTTACCATGCGCACCGCCTTGCGCATCGACATCAGCGCCTTGGTCAAGCAGCACCTTGACTACCTGTGTGTGGCCTCTAGCTGAAGCTACCCGCAGTGCGTTACTGTAATATCCGCCTTGCGCGTTGACGTCAGCGCCTTTTTTAAGAAGCAGCTTAACTACCTGCTCGTGGCCTTCAGCTGAAGCTGCCCGCAGTGCGTTGCCGTACTTTCCACCCTGCGCGTTGACGTCGGCATATTTGTCAAGCAGCAGCTGAACTGCCTGCTTATGACCTCTAGCTGAAGCTGCCTGCAGTGCGTTGCCGTACTTTCCACCCTGTGCGTTAACTTCAGCGCCCTTGTCAAGCAGCATCTTGATTATCTGCTCGTAGCCTCTAGCTGAAGCTGCCTGCAGTGCGTTGCCGTAATTTCCACCTTGTTCGTTAACGTCAGCGCCTTGGTCAAGCAGCAGCTCGACTACCTGTTCCTGGCCTTTGGCTGAGGCTACCTGCAGTGCATTGTTGTAATTTCTGTCCTGCGCGTTGATATTGGCACCTTTATCGAGCAGCGTCTTGGCTACCTGCTTGTGGCCTCTGGCTGAAGCTGCCTGCACCTCTAGCTCTTCAGCCTCCTCCCACCGCCCTTGTCTCCTGTACGTCTCTGCTAGGTTGGCCATGCTGCTCAGCGTGGAGGGATGCATTTGTCCAATCGCCTCTTCATTGCTTTGAAGCGCCTGTTCGTATACTACCCCAACGTTCTCTCTGTCGGGGACGATCTCGTCGTCGTCGTTAGTGATGGTCGCCTTGCCGAGGGCGAAGTCCATTTCTTGAGCAGGTAGTAGAGCATTAGCCTGAGTACGGCTCGAGGGCGCGCTACTAGAAGATATAGATAACTGCCGCGTGCTAGCCGAATGGTCGGCTTGAGAAGAAGCCCTATGACTGCTAGGATCGTCTTCAAAATAGTCGACATTGGCGCGGTCAAAATAATCGGCCACGATGGGGTCCACTCCATCTTCATTATCTATGGCCTGGTAGTCGTCCCAATCAAGGTTGCGGATCGTTGCCTTTTGTTCGGGAGTAAGATTTTCTTCTTTTGGATGAGGTTGTTTGACCCATTCTAAAATCCTAGTGTGGCTGAAAATTCGTATCTCAGTGACGTCTTCCTCGCCATTTGAGTCAAGTACTGGAGCGGCATCGTTGAAGGTGCGGATTGGTTTCTTTAGGCTTGTCTGGGGTGTTGCTCGCCAGGGAAGAGCATACATGGAAAAGTCGTAGATATGTCCGAGGACGTGCTCGATCAGCTCGGGAGAGTCGGCGGGGCCGTGGTCGTTGCACAGCGGGCAGCTAGTTATACCAAAGGTCCGAAAGGTTGACTTGGCCATTATGCGTTCAAAATTTTCATCGGAGACCTGGCTTTCATGCTTCTTATCAAGGTGAGCCATGAATAACGGCAGAGATTGAAAGACTGGACGGGTTCCTGTGCAACAAGAACATTTCCACTTTGGCGGGTGGTCGCATAGAACGTGCTCTCTCCATTCGTTTCGTGTGATGTAGAATCTATACGGTGTAGGGCAGTTTTCTACGATGCAGGTATACGGGCTGATGTCATTTTTCATGTGTTTGCTGCATAAGTAAGTAAGGCGAGACAATTATAAGGGCCAGAATACTTACGCCCATAGATCTGGCTCCTCGGCCTCCTCAAGTAGAAGGGCCTGGCAGCAACAAGGACACAGCAGTGTCTTTCGTTGCGTCTGTGACCTCTTCGCTTTTGGAAAGCAAGCAAATCCGGTGATGGTGCTGATGCGCGATATTGTAGACTTTGCTGGCCGGGCGTATCGGCCCTCGAGTCCTTGGTATTCGCTCCCAAACGCTGAGGCTGACATGCCAGCTGTAGTGCGTGTCTCGCCTTGATCGTTGGTCTCGTTTCTTTGCTTTGCGGCGACGGTATTGATCCGCGGCGTGGGGGCATTCATTGGCTCTGCCGCGGAATCAGGTGCACTGGCTTCTGGAATGGCATGCATTGGCATGTTTTGGACAGCTCGTGAGGCTCTGAGGGCGTCGGAGTGGCGTTGGGCATACCGGAATCGATGCCAACGTCGTAGGTTGGCCTCGACCAGGCGATTCTGTACTCCGTTGAGCTCCATGCTGTGGAAATCCTTTGAATAGTCTTTCGAGTTGGCGGATTCAGACGGTCTGGACTTCATGATGCAGATAAGATGTATTCGCAACTGGTCACACTGCCACTTGTCTTTCCCAGCCCTGTCACGCTCAAAGAACATGTCGGCCTTTTGAAGCCGCGATTTCGTTCCAGACCGCCGAATGGCAGAGCCAATCCACGCCAAATTGTCAGTCATATCATCAATGCCCCGTTTGGCCTCTTCAATGTCATCTTTGGCGTCACACTCGATGGCTGCCTTCTTGTAGCCCTCTAGAAACTGCTCCAGCATGTCCAGCAGGCTGGTGATGAGGAATATATCCCTTGGCCGCCCACTGAGCCGCCAGTCCAGCGACGCCTTTCCATGAGCCAGGGCGCCTACGCTGTCGGTCCAGAGCTTCAAGTCCGCAAGCCGGATCTCGAGGTGATTTCTGTGCTCGCCATCTAGCGCGGCAATACACGTCCGGAAGCGTGCGAAACACGTGCGAGTTGCGTTGCCGACCAGGTCATCAATCTGCTCGGCCTTGTCCTGCTGCGTCGGCTCCATTGTGACGTATTGTGACGTCTCTGAGCGTTCAGAGGGTTCAATTCACTTTGGCGCACCCTCTCTCGCTAGAAGCCGCTGGGCTGGTGAGGGGGTTTGAATAATCAGCAGCTCTTGCAGGAGCTGAAAGCGTTGACATGCATGGCTGGGCGCCACAATGGCAGGCACTGGAGCCGCTCGTGGCACAGCCACAAACACTCAAAGCAACTCAGCTCGCTGTTGCCAAAACCTCGTCTCTTCCAAAGCTGCGACTATTTCAATGAGTAACGCCTAGCAGAGAAGTATCAAGTGCACTATGGCTATAACCAGCAAAGTGTCAGAGCCTTTCAGCTCGGATCTGCTGGTCAAGATCGCTCCGCTGGCCTTCATGGAGATCCTACACTGCGCCACCAAGAAGAAGCCACTGCCATCGGCGTTGGGCTCGCAGATTGGCACTGCGCTACACCTCATTGCCGTGCACTTGGAGGTGACGCAGCCATTCCAGCTTCCTGCCACGGCACAAGAACTCTCGCACCGGGCTCTGCAGGATTGTCTGAAGATTTGCAAGGTGAGGAGCATTGCGGCTCAGCCTGCCATGTAGTAATGTAGTACGTCGTTCTAATTTCAAAGTGAAAAACACGCAGTGGCCAGCAAAGTCGGCCGCTACCAAGGTCAAAGACTGTGAAGACTCTGACAATTGGCTGCTGTCTCCAAGTTCTGGCGACATCAGTGACAAACTAAACATATTATGCTCGTCGCAGCTGGAGATGATGCGCGCAGGCATCAAGAACTTCCTGGATGCTAAACAGACCGACGTGAACTTCTATGCCAGACGCTTCCAGGAGCTCCTAGACCTGCTGGAGCCAGACAACCGAAAGCTCAACGGCGTAGGCCAGAGCAGCCTGCACAGCAGACATCTCAAGCCGCACGACGAATATGACTACCCGAACGACATTCGCGAGAATTTAATCATGGCACTAGAGGAGCATGCAACATGCATGTCCTCGGTGCCCAAGTTAGAAGTATCAATGGGTATGAATCTTCGCCATCCCACCAGATTGTGTCTCAGCACCGAGGGACGAAATGTGCAACAATTTGTCGAATTTGATCTCGTCATGGCTTCTATGGATTTCGAGTTCTGGCAGGACTTCTCGCTAAGTGTTGCATTGTGAGTCTGTCCGCAGCATATCCAGACAAAACATGTGATCTGGAGCTAATTGCCCTCGTAGAACCCCCGACAAAGGGCCCAAGATGTCACCTGGTGCCATAGCTGCAGCCGGACTACCAGAAGACACAGACAGCCAAATCGCCATCATGGAGGCCGGCGACGTCTGCCGCATCCTTGAGCGTGAACACAAGTCACGGATCGGTCTTAAGCTTCTTCTTCATAACTGCCATCTGCACAAGTACCGGCTCGCGCACACACTCCCGTATATCAAGTCGCGTGGTGAGGGCCTTTCACTCGCCGAACTCCTCAACTTGGACCAGTACGACCTCACCCCAAAACACAAGATCATGCTGTCGTTTGCCGTGGCGCGCAGCTTCTGGGAGTTCTACGGGAGCGAGCTGACGACGGCGCGGTGGTGCAGTGAGGACATCTGGTTCATGCCACCGTCCAAGAAAGATCACACGAGAAGCGATAACTTGGAGCTCAAGGCATTTGTGAGCTTTCCGTTTGGGCAGCACCCGCCGGGGCCGGATGAATTTCTGGAGGTAGATGATTTGACGCACAGTTATCCGCGGATTCTATCATTGGGTATCATCCTGCTTGAGATTGGGCGCGGTGAGAAGCTAGGATTGCTACCGCTGACTGCCAACAAAAACCTCGAGGAACTGCGTGATAGTGTGAATGATGCCCACTCGGACGCAAGCAGTCAACTTGCGGTGTTCAATGACGAAGTTTGGGAAATGTGCAAGTACAAGAAAGCCTTTGACACTGCCATTTCAAACTGCCTGGACCCCAGCAAGTTCATTGAAAGCCCCAGCACCCGCAAACAGCGGAGCAGGATAACTCCTGAAAAGTACGAGACGCTCTCACCACAGCGGAAAGCAGCCGAGGACCAGAAGCGAACAGAGTACCAGAAACACGCCATGCAGGACCGCCGAGAGGCCATCTACCACAATATCGTTTCGCCGCTCTACTGGCTTGCCAAGGTTGGCAATGACGACGGGAAAAATGACATGTTTATAAAGCCCCGCAAACAGTCGCTCGCCAAGGTGCGCCGCCAGTCCACCTTTTCAGACGACCCAGAAAAAGCTGAGATCCAGGAGCTCTGGAAACGTGTACAGACCCCAAGCTTCAACAGTGATCGGCGAGTGGAAGGAAGTGCTGAAAAGTGGTTCGAAGATATTCGAGCTATCTCCAACTTGGTATTCCGTCAAAGACGTGTTTTAGATGTCAAAATGAAAATCAAGTTGCCCCCGGTACGGATTGCTATTCTCGACACGGGCTGCGACTTGACATTGAAATCCTTCCAGGCGGCGAAGTGCTTCAAGGGATGGCGCGACTTTGCGATAGAACCGCCGTCTGAGACTGAGGTGGATGAATATGGGCATGGGACGTTCATGGCGCGGCTTGTGATGCAAATGGTGCCGGGCTGCGAGCTCTACATTGCGCGTATTGCGCAGACGACGCAGCAGCTGGAGCGCAATGAGGAACGCGTCGCAAAGGTGAGTAACCGTCATTCGACGCATACACCCTCTTCTTTGCTAAGTGGAACCTATAGGCTATAAGATACGCTGGCAAGGAGTGGGAGGTCGACGTCATCTCCATGTCCTTTGGCTTCCCTAAATTCAGCCAGTCCATTAGCGATGCCATCCACGACGTGAGAAAGACCCGCGAGGGCGCCATTATCTTCCTCGCCAGCGTGGGTAACGACGTCGATCGCGCCGAGGTCTATCCGGCTTGTGACCCCTCAGTCATCTCCATGTACGGTACGAAAAGCACCGGCACCTTCCTTGAGACCAACCCTATCCCCTCAGAGGAATCGCGGCGCTTGCTGGGCACGTACGGCGACAATGTCCCAGACGCTGTCCTGGCGGAGCTGCGCGCGCGGTTTGCACAGGGTGACTTTAGTGCTGGGACATCAATTGCGACAGCGGTGGCGGCGGGTGTCGTGGGCCTGATGCTGGGGTACGCGGCGCTGATGCCACATGTGCTGCGCGGGTGCGGCGCCGAGGGCGTGTATAGTGACCTGAAGACGACCGACGGCATGAGACATATGCTTTTTGGTATGGCCAAGTCGTGGAATAAGGTGCAGTATTTCATCAATCCGATTCTGTTCTGGTCGTACAAGTCGGATCATTCGAGCATGTTTCGAGGGATGTGTAAGGCATTACCACAGCAGGAAGTCATGAGATAAGTGCCTCCCCAAGTTTGCCGAAACTTGGAAGCTGAAGAGACAATTGTACAAAATATCAGCTCATCTAGGTATTGGCGATTATGCAGTGTCGCCTTGGTAAACAGTGTAAAGAACCAGGTACCGTAAAAAGCTTGGCCATTTGGAAATAGGCTAGTAGAGGTTGCGGAAGTGCTAGCTGATGTATCCAATGGATAACCCTACTTATCAGCTAGCTTGTTGTCAATCCCCACGTGCAAGCGGGGAACTATCACGTGAAATGCTAGATCTGATGTCAACTCCAAAGCTGCAGATGGTAACAAAGCACTTCCTTAGGCACGTGATAAAAGGAAGCAGGAGCTCTCGGAGGACTTAGATTTTTCGTAGGCTCAATTCGCCCATGTTGTCGCTTACCGTAAACAACTCGGCCATTTGGAAATAGGCTAATAAGAGAATGTGGCAGCAGTAGTCTATCGTAAAATTTGAGTACAAGATGGGAATATATAGCATCGAAACCCATGTCCCCCCCCCGGGATGTAATATGAATATACAGGAATAGACTCAGCCAACCAGATCTGTGACACATAACCTCAGCCTTACCAGTGGCCAGTAACCAGTCATTCTGGTCATTGGAGCAGTTCGAGCAGCTGGAGCACAGTAACCTAAGAAGCTGAAAATGCACAAACTTACCTCCGATCTCCCCATTTGCAGTCACGAAACTATGAACACCGTCAAATTCAGCTATAAAATATTACGACTTCAAAGACTTCAAAGACTTCAAAGACTTCAAAGACCTGGAAACTCTTCAAAACAATGCCAACTTGGTTCCTCCCCCCAGATTTCACCTTTGCCGCCGACGGCCCCCTCCAGCTGGGCACCGTCATTGCCCACCCCAAGAAACCCACCCTGGTGCTCACCACCCTCGGCTCACCAGACTCTGGTATAACCCTCCCAAAGACTAGCATCCTCACCGAACTCAACCACACCCACGGCAAATCGCATGCCCAGTCCAACGGCTTCAGCAGCTGGGTACAATTCCTCGGCGTAGCCTCCACTTCAGCAAAAACCGACGTCGGCAGCAGCGCATCCCTCAGCTACAGCGCCGTCGACCACGAGATCCGCTCCTTCGCAGAGCCGCTAACCGCCGAGACAGCCCTGAAGATTGCAGCGCTGCCAGTCGTACAGCAGCAAATGGCCAGCGGCATGTTCGGCAAGCGTCCCGTGTACGTCATCTCGGGAGTAAGAATTGCAAAGGGATCGTTTACGGTGAAGAAGGAGACAGGCGCGGACTACACGGTGGAACTATCCGGGTCCGGCCCGCCGATTCCCGGGCCCGTGCCCCTGGAGTTAGGCGCGAGTGTGGCGCACCATCAGGAGAAGACGGTGACGGACTCGTACGAGACGGCGCCGGGGATTGTGTTTGCGTACCGGGTGCATGTCATCCGGTATAAGCGGGCGGGCGTGGAGACGGAGCTGTTCCAGAGCAAGGGGGCGTTCATGTCGGGGTCTGGGAGGGCGGACGACGAGGAGCCGCCTGTTGTGGTGGAGGGCACAAAGGAGGAGCTAGAGGAAGATATGGAAGAAGAGATTGATTACAAGGAGACTTTGATTGGGGATGGTGATGTGTGTATTAGCTTTTAGAATTATTTATCCCCCTCTTTTTTATATTCGTTGTCACAGATCCCTATGTGTGCGGTAGATAAATGGACGAATTGACAGTTTTGAATGCGCTTGCGGGAACTCGACGGAAAGAAACGATGCCCTTTGATAGCATGTTTCACATGGATTACATGAATCTACCAGCTCTAGCAGCTAGAGATCAATTGATCTTTTGCTATTTTACAAAGATGATGCTCTGTACTGCCTAACCCTCCTCGACTTTCACGCAGAACCAAGGTTTCGTGGATAATCCAACTTGGATACTGAACCTATCACTCTGCCTAGAAGCTTTGTTTCTGATAAAGCAGAATTAAGAGCGTGTGAAAGTTCTGCCTTTTTTTGCCTTACGGATGCAGCAATTGTCAATCTAGAAGCACTGTAACCCATCCGACTCTGCCTGCCTCGGCAGAGCTCGATCTTCTTACATCCAGGCCTAGTCTTCACAGTACTGCTTTGTTATGTTCAGTTTTAACCTTCTCTGCTTCTGCGATCTTCTCTACGGCGTTTGACGAGACCGCATCCGCCATTGTGAACACATTGCAGAAAGCGCATCTCGTTGTGCAGTCGAAATCATGTTTAGAGTCGTGGTATAACGGGTTTCGGTGGTAGACACAAAGTATCTGACCAAGTAGTCAAGTCGTCCGCCAAACGCATTCTGATGATCTTGCGATCCGCGCGGAGAAACTACCCGGAATGCACCCATTCTACCGTAACTTAACCCTTTGTGTCGCCAATCTTGATCTTCACAAGCAGAGGTTCTTGTCTAATCTTTTAAACTTCTTGTAGATATCTGCTATCATAGATAGAGAGGGAGATTGTTACGCTAGTACGGACGTTAATGCATACGCATGTAAACACTGCACAAACAACGTTTGAAGAAAGAAATAACATGTCATTTACCGCGCTAATCATTCATACGTGTGTACTCCCATCCGGGCGTGAACCATCATCGTCAATCTATGTATATGGGAAGAAATCAAAAAAAAAAGCGCATGGGTATACCGTGCCTGAGTCGCGTAAAGTGTTGCGCCCGCCAAACAACGCTATATCGAGAGCGAGAAGGAGAAGAAGAAGAAGTAGAAGAAAAGCGGGGGAAAAGAAACACCATTTGCTCCTCCTCCTCCTCTGCCCTCCCGATTAAAAAAGTTCCGTTCGAAGAAAAGCCAGTCATCGCCAGACTGCAAAAAACGCAAACTTGTCGTGAAGAACAGCGCAGTAAACACCTCCCCTCCCCCCCCGAAACGCCCTGCATACGACCATTTTTCTTCGTCATCTTGAGAAAACCCACAAAAACACCCGCTAAGAAGAGGAAGAAAATCACTTTTCAGCCACATACTTACTTACACAATTGCAAGTCTGCGTCCCCGCTCTGCTGACCCCCTGACAGCCTCATCTTGCTCTTTCGCCAAACGTCTCAACTCCCTCCTTGCCTCTTCAAAGGGAACACCCTCCCCACGTCCAGGGCTGTTCCGCCTTGAGGTCGTTCTACTCGCTGACGTAGATGTCGTGCTGGACGTCATCATGCGAATGCTATTCGCTCTAGAGCTCGGCATACTCGGCGTGCCTCCCGGGCCGCTGCGGAACTGGGTACTCCGGGAATCCTGGCTCTGACTGTCGGCATCGCGATCCCGAGAGTTGCTGCGGGATTTGATGAAGTTGGGATCGTCGCCTTTGCGCATGTGCCGGAAGGTTTGGGTTTTCGAGTCCAGGCACCAGAGCTTATAGGGGCCGGGGATGAATTCGCCTTGCTCGTCCCAGCATTGCACCCAGGCAATACCGTCATCGAGGCGGAAGAAGCCCACGTCGATATTTTTGCCGCGCGCATTGGGGATGATGCCACTTGTTTTGCGTTCCTTGTACTGGTATTCTAGGAGGTAGCGCTTGAGGACTCGGGACCAGTGGGTGGGGACAGGAGGATCCACTTTCACGTATTCTTTGGTAAATTTTGTCATGGTTGGAAGTACAGGGCCGCCCTCTGAGGCCTTTGTTTCGGGGATTTCAGGAGAAGCGTCCCGGAGAGTTGCAATCAGGTACCATCCACGGCCTGGGACATGTTCGTACAGACCTGGAATTGGTCCGTCTTCCCAAAACTCAGTCCTCTTCGATGAACGCTCCGGTTTAGCGTTCCGGAACCATTTGTGTGGCGAGAAGAGTGTCTGTGTCACGACAAAGAGATTAGGTGCCATGTCGCAGTGACAATAATGGAGTCGACGCGCAGTGTAATTTGTTGTAGCTCGTCCTTCTCTTCTTGGGCAGGTTGATATCGCGTGAGATATTTAAAAAGCAAACCACCTGATGTAGAGCAGCTGACAGTGTGATGTGGGGATGAGGTAAGCTCGCGCGTTGCCACAGCGAAAACGCGTCGAAAATCCGTGTGCAGGCAGAGGGTGACGGCACAAGAACAACGACAGGGAAGAGTAAGAAGGGCGATTGTTGTATCGATTGGAAATCCGTTCAAGAAAAATGGGAGCGACTTGTGCGGAGATGGGATTCGATGTTGAGTGTGTCGTTTTGGACTCAAAACCTAGGCGCAAAGCACACCAAGGAAAAACCTTCCCCTTAACCCGCGCGAGCAATGAATCTAAACGAAGAAGGAAAGAACAATGAAACCGTCCAGCACAGAAGATTAAATCTACGGAGCCGCTCGTGTCAGAATAACCTCTGACAAAGGAAACAGCGGGAGCTAACGTAGCCCGAGAAAATCCTTTCCAAGACTTTTTTTTCTGGGTCAGGAACCAGTAACCAGGAAATTGAAACGCGAGCGTGCCTCTGTTTGTGCGTGCACTTTGTTGGCCACCGAGGGAAAATGCTCGGCAACTAGTGTGAGCCGTGGGTGGGTTTTGCGTGGGAAAAAGGTTAACCATCCGGCAAACGGATCTCGTGTTCAAATGTCAGCATATCACCACTTATATGTGGACTCTCCCTTCGCACCCCTGGAAAGCATCGGGAATCATATGCAAATAGCGTAGCACTCAATTAGATTCGTCATCAGCACACACGCACTGCCTCGCTCAGCAGCATACTCAGCGATAACAGCCCGACCGCCTCCTGCTCTTGCCCTCACAAAGAGCTGCTGTCGTGATCGTAGTCGTGTATGCACACCACACCCAGGGCAAACACGTCCAATCACTCGCATCGTCGCAGCCCGTGGCAACGCCTCGCGACCCCAGACGACTGCCTGCCTGAGACGCAAGAGCGCGATAGATAGAGCATGTGAAATTGCAAAGGGCAGGCACAGACAAACAACAAATCTGGCGGTGTAGCATTGGAATGGGAATAGGCACAGCACTGTCCCTTAGTGTCGAGAGTGAGGCGAAAGGGCCCCAGGTACAACTACGGTTTCGACGGATGGGTTCGCCCTCGCGGAATCAGTCCTAGCGCTTCCGTAAACGAAACGAAAGGAACATGCACTCTGCACCGCAAGTTGTCCGACCCCGACTCCGACTCCGCCTGTTCAGTTTAGAAAGTCGCAGGTCCAGGCAACGACCTTGCGCTTCCACCCGCAGCTAAACACCACACAGTCTGCTGCCCACGGGGGCCCGCCTGTTTGTCGTGTGCTCTCGATACCGCCAAGCGTCGCACGTCTCACGGCACGCGTCCGGCGAGATGTGCATTGCAATTGATTGCATTGGCCCTGGACCTGAGAATCTAACGGCCGTTACACTTCCGTTCCGTGGTCGGTCAGTTGCTTTGTGCCAGATTATGTCAAGTCATGTCATCTCAAGTCATGTCACGGTCTAGTCGCATGTTGCGGTGAGATGGAAGTGTTGAGCTGCGAGGGTGAGGATGGGCGAGCGGAACCACGCAAATTGATGTGAAGATCGCAATGCGTAATGCAGGTGGAGATGTTACGGGTTGGTGTCTCCTCATTTCGCATGCTATCGATTGGAGTATATGTGTCTGTGTGTGTGGGTGTGTGGGCGTGTGGGAGAAAGACGATTGGCTGCTGGACTAGGTGAGGGTTCATGCTTCTCGTGTATAGTGTCCATCAGTAACCAGCACTCTACGCTTTCTTCTTCGAGTACCACCGCGCGGAGAGATAAGGCAACGACAATAACACCGTTGTCACATGTCAAGTGCACTCCCTTTCCTATCACTCGGACAAAAGCATGGTTTGGTTAGATGGCGATATTCTACCTGGCCTTGTAACGAGAAGCATCACATCGACATCCAGTAGAGACGAGATGAACCCACACCATGAACGCTTTCCATCTATGTTTGCTGCCCAACGTGTCTCAAGCCACGCTGTAAATCTGGTCGCCATGATGCACAGCTCCAGCCACCTGGCGTGTTGTATATCCCAACGCCAACTCGTGCCTCTTATCCAATGACAGCAATGCTCCAATCAGACGCTCTTGTAATGCAAAGCACACACCGTTAGTGTCCATTGCATTCAGTCAACATGACAACATACAGACGAGTATTAGAAATGTCAAGAAGCTACTGGTGAAGCAAGGTTTCGTCGCCATTCCTTGGCGTGAGGAACGCGTTATCGTCTAGTCTGCAGGTGTGTTTGTTAATCCGGACACGAAAAAGGAACTGTAAGCACGACGCGTCAAACCGCAATACTGTAAATTGTCTGCTCATCCTCACATCACCAAACACCGAAAAGACCTGGGATGTGGCTCATTTTTCATTGCATTCCTACTGCTCCTTCCCTATCATGTCCCCAGGTCGTCTCGCAGTAACATGTCGCAATGACTTTTGTTGCACAGTACATGCCTCTCCTCGTGTCGAAGGGTGCGAGCCAGAGGAGAGAGAAAAGCCTTCCCATTGAGATCGTAACTAATCAGAGAGACGCCTTGTATGCCCCGCCCAAGAGAAAATCCGCAATTGTCTACGACTCAGTCTTGACGCGAGCCTTGCCGTTGGTCACCTTGACGCCGAGCTGCTTCGCCCGGGCAATGATGTCGATGCGCTTTCGTGCAGAAACGGAGTGGGAGATCCTGTTGACAGTCAGTGTCCGGTTCGCGAATCGTTTCGATGGTCATGGTGCGACGTACTCTGCGGCGAAGGTGGTGTTGTGCATGAGGAGAAGGTCGACGTCGTTGACTACAGGCCGTTAGTTCTGTGTCCGAAGTAGCGCAAGGTGCAGCATCTAGTTCGTACCGTTGGCAACGAGGAAGGCCTTGTGGCCGCTGGGCATCAGGTGGCGGGTCTTCCTGTTGGATCCGTAACCGATCTGTAAGTCGCATCCCGTCAGCCCAAATCCTCATCATGCAGTTCCCCCAAACTCGCGAATTCCAATCCTACTATCGTAATCCGTTCGAGTTCCATAGAGTGGAGGTATTCCGTACCTTGGGCATAGCAGCCTGGCCCTTGAAACGCCTGCGGACGCGGTTGTCGATACCCTTGGGCTTGCGCCATGAGGGGTCAACGCCTGTTCCTCATGTCAGAACCTCCAATCCCTCGCGTTTTTATTCCTGGAGGTATCTTACGCATAAAGCGGTCCGACTGGTGGCGGTTGAAGCGCTTCGTGTCTGTATCCAACGTCGTCAGTTGCGAGGTCTCGATATTACGGCGGGCGGTTCAGCGTACGCTTCTTGACGATCGGGACATGCTTCTTAGCGGCGACCATCTTGAATCCAGTCAGTATCTCAGCAGCAATCCGGGCGCATGCACACGTACTTTGACTGCTGTGTGGGGGGTTAGTTGTCGGGATGGCGGTGATGATGTCGGGACAAATTCTCTGTGTGTGAACTCGGCTTCGTTAGCGTGCTTGGCACGCCAATGGGCGGGCGCAACCACCACCAGTACCACCTCCACCACCATCATGAACATCAAAACAGTAATCGTCCCGTCTCAAGAAAATAACAGGTAGTTTTTGGATACACCTAGCACTATTACTGAATTGTATCAATTGCCTCGAATTGTGCTCTCACATGCGTGCTCTTAGTCGCCTTGTCGTGGCACGAGCCCTTCGCTACCTTGAGTAGAGCCTTGCGGAATTGGTACACATCTTCGTCAACCACATCAGCTTGCGCACAACAAAGGGATGAAGGGGGCATTCGAAGCCAGTTAAGCACTCATGTTGGGCTAGTCTATCATGTAGGAGATGCTCCTGTACCGACCGTAAATGCCATAAAACAGGCAAAGGGTATGTGATGCTCCCATAAAACTCGCACGCATCATGTCGAAATAAACTCGCCTCGCGATCAAAACTTCACCGAGACCCATAACATTTGCCGAGTCTCGCATGCACCAAGTAGGTCAGTCACACCAGAATCGCTGCCCAAATCTACTGTAAAGAAACCCAGCACCTCAGTAATCCTCCACAACCTCTGGCTTCTTGTCGCCACGCTTTTCCTTGACCCACTCGACAAACTCGTCGATAACAGAGGGCCACGAAGACTCCTCGTTCCAGAAGCTCAATGCCTCATCCTGGAGCGTGAGCTGCGCGAACTTGAGTGTTTCATTCCACATGTCCTTATTAACGCTCTTCTTCCACGACGACGTAAGGAATTCATTCCACCAATCTAGCCACGGGTTATTGGGGCTCGTCCACTTGACAGCAGACAAGGATGAATTGAAGAGGATGTCCCAGTATGCGACGGCAGAGTCGAGGGGAACAGCCTTTTGGTTGGCGGCTTTGGCGAGCTGGAAGGTGTACTTGTAGATTCTAGTGAACAATTCCTTATTTCCAGACAATTCCCGCTTGAGATTCTTGAGGTAGGCCTTTTGCTTGTCGAGTGTCTCGCAGCTAGAACGCAGTCAGTCAAATTGCTTCACTAAAAGTGGACATGGTTGACAGCACTCACCTGCGCTCGTGCCAGCCATTCACAAAGCCATCTCGGTTTATGTCACCCATTGTGGGGGCCTGGACAATCTCAAAAGCAGCAAGTGCATCCAACCCTTCGAGATCAACTTCGAGTTCCTGGAAGTACTGCATCGTTCCTTCAACGCCAACCGTGTCTGGCGATCCTGCAGCATCCTCTCGGTATGTGTCGAACAACTTGCCGAGAGTGGATTTGGTGGCTGACGAGGCAGCCGAGTTGGAAACATTGCCACCACTTCCGCCACTGTAGAACCTGTGAAATTACTGTCAGCACACTGTTATCTTTCTGCAAAAACCAACAAAAAAATGCAACATGAAATTGGCAAGGCAAGAGCCGAGATCACAGTACCCCTGCTGCATCACGTGCTGTTGTCTAATCTTTGCAGCACTCAAACTCCTCAACGCAGCCTGTTGTTGATCATAGAAGGCTTGGTCAGATATGGGCTGACCCTCGCCATTTACAGCAGTCTTGATCGCTTCATACAGGTAACTGGCCACGACTGGGGGTGTTGGTTTTTCAGCAGGCCTGACGAGTACACCGTCCCGTGTGTCTTTAATTCCCATCTCTTCACGTGACTTTTGCTTGAGATCTTCTATTCCCCTTGTCGAGATCATGTCCTGAAACAACAGGCGTTGCTCCAGCCTGAGTTCTTGATAGAATGACCGTCGAAATCCTGATGCGGCGGCTGCTTGAACTTCCAAGAGTGGGTTTGGATTAAACAGAACATGAAATTGGTCGCGTTGAATTGGAGAAAGGGTCGCGATAAAGATTTCATACACTTCTCCAGAGCAAATGATGGTGTGCCATCCATCCCGTTCAGACAGTGGAACCATGCGCGAGGCTTCCAATTTCTCAGCTAATGTAAGTCTGACATATACGGGAGTTTGGTTCTCTTCCTGCATCGGCAAGTGGGAAGCAAGGCTATCCCCGCCGCCTCGTAGCGAAACTGCAGCCTGGGCTCGCAAAAGATTGGCATAGTCGTTTTGCTGTAGAGGAGACAGCATATGTATGTCTTTCTGGGCTTGTACATGTACTAGTGGAAAATCCAATGGCTGATCATGCGAGGTGGAGGCGGTCGTATTGTGTAATTGCTGAAGTTTGGCGGAGCTGGACCCTAGGCTTCCACAGCGTTTGGTACGGGCAAGAAGCGGCAACTGACTCTGAGGTGATGATGGTATATCAGAGATGGATGGGTTTTTGTAGAGCACTTGATCCAAGTACTCGGCTTGGACCCTGTGTTGCTCCATGGCTGAATGTTGGATTTCATTCCCCAGCTGCGGAGACTGTGTTTCCAAACGCAGCAGCGGTACAGAGTAACCGTAAGACAGGTGACGGGTGTTGACATATTCAGATTTGGGTTGATCATTTTTCGTGGATACGTGAACTTGTTGGCTTCCCTGTTCCAAAATAAGGGTATCATGAAGCTGCTTTGATACATAGCTTGAAGAACTGATTGACCGATAGCTATGCTGGGAGCAACTGGAAACGATCCTTTCTCTTCTCTTGCGTCCAGCGAGCTGTCTGGCGCGGTCTTCTGAAGAGCCAAACATGAAGGCTATGATGGTAGCGGAAACGTAGACGGATGCTGGTTATCGGTTGTATGAGGTAGAGCGATTGGGTGATGTAGAGAAGGCAGGCCTGCCGTGTTTATAGACGACGATAAGGTAGGTGTTGGTAGAGAAGGTATAATGGTGTTGTTGTTTAGAAGGTCCGATTGCGCCAGACCTCTTCCCGAGCTTTGAGGCTGTAATGCGGAAGTCGAATACCATGCTTCGCACGCCCGCCACATGCCTCCTTCCACGCGCCCAAGCTGGTCGTTGCTCGCTCGAGCTGCTCATTACTCGCTCTCGCCTACCAATTTCATCCAGCCACAGCCATGTATAATCCCGCCTCGATTCGAGGTGAGGTAGTTTAGTCGGGTTACCGCGTCCAGGCCCTCCTCTCCTTCCACACCCACCCGCTCCAACTCCACAGAAACAAGAAGAAACAAAAAACTTACGCATTCACGGCGCTTTGCAAATCCCATCCACAACTCTTCAGGATCCTAGCAGCCGCACTGCGATCCAACTGCGTGAAGTTTGTAAACTGCTGAATGGCAGCTTTTTGCTGCGAGGTGTAGCCTGGAGGCATTTTTGTGATCAGCGGGTGACGGGGAAGCACGTGGAGCGGAGGCGACCAAAGGAGACGCGTGTAGAGCGGGAGGCGGCTGGGGGGTTATAACGTGTAGGGAAATGGCAAAGCGTAGGTTGGCGAGGCGGGTGATGTGACGCAGCCAGCGACCGGGCCCCTCGACAGAAGACGAGACCCCACAATCGTGCGCCCGCCACGGAGATAGTAGTTGCTATTTCCGTTGCGTTCTCAACACAGATGAATAAAGGGTTTGACGAAATTTAATGGCGAGCAGAGGAAGAATGAAAAGCTCTACTCACCTCCATTTTTATACCCAGCTTCTTCAGTCTTTCCACTCTTCCTCGTCCGCTTCTTGATCACATCCCCATCTCCATCCCCAGCCTTGCGTTTGGACGGCATTCCTAATATCTCCGCGAGTCGTGTTTTTGTTGGAAAGAGATATTGTCACGTAGAGTGGTAAATCGTGCAGTGCGTTAGCAACGGTGGTGGCAAAAAAGATCACCAAAAAAAAGAGTCAAGGTGAAGTTGAGAAGCGTAACGTAGCGTAGCGTAGCGCAGCGCACTATCCTTTGTTCCTCGCAAACCAACCACACACACAAACATCAAAGCAAGACAACTCGCAAACTTGAATTTGTAGTGGAATAAACCTCTACAATCACTGCACTCTACAGTAGTTACCGCCCTTTACCTTTAAAATAATGAAAACAACAGCAAACCATACAAAACATGAAAAGAAGTGATGCAAATTTACACCCTGAGAAACCACTCGCACAAAGAAAATAAAATCTTACTTAGGAAAAAATGATTCAAAGATGTCAAAGCAAACTCAAAGATTTCTCAAACAAGAAACCCCCAATCTTAATTCAAGTTGGAAAAATTAGCACACCAAGAGTGCATATTTTTCCTCTCCCAAGCCCATTTAAAAGTAAAATAAAAAAACCTACACACAGTACCACATCGTCAAAAATGATCGAATCCCTAACCCACAGAAAAATAGAAATAGCGAGTATCTAAAAAAAAAAAAAAGAGGGAGATGCCTGTCGTCGTCGTCGTCGTCGTCGTCGTCAATTTTTTTTTTATTATTTCTCTTATTTAGTACAAGACTTTAACCCCCCCCCCCCCCATCCCTATCTACTACACACACACCTAGCTCATTAGTTTCTCCTACCAAAAACAAGGTGTGTAGAATTTCAATTAAAGAGAAAAAAAACATTCACCACAGACTCCAACTTCTTAATTCTAAATGGTTTATATTTTTTTTAAATCGAATAATCTTCTTCAACTTGCAAATAACTAATTAATTTATATTTTTTATTTTAAAATTGAAAAAATAGTGTAAGAGCAGCCTTCATGATGGAATCAAACCGCACCATTCCCTTACTTGATTGATATCATGCATTATAAAACCACTCTAGTTATATTTTAAATAAAAAAACAGATGAAGCAAGGAAGGTTAAAGAAGACCTACCTACTCCTTCAAGACAGAAGAAATATTTAGATTTTTTTTAAAACAAAAGAGGAGGGAGATAATAGAAAGTTAGCAAGAAGAGTAGGTAGAACAAGTAGGTATTTTTTTTTAAAGGGTTCTCATGCTCCATGTTCCAATTCTCGTTCTCATTCTCGCTCTCGTTCTCATTCTGACGCCCACTCTCATACTAAGCACGCCCCCCGCCCCCAACACACACACACACACACACACACAAAATACATGCATACTTAATCTTAACCCGCTATTTACTTGTTCCATCCCTTCCTTCCTTAACTCCCTCCCTCCTCCCCCCTCATCAAATTAACCACATACACCACACCTTTCCCCCCTTAAATAAGTATCCTGATTACTCCAACCCCGGCATCCCCTCTACCTCCTCGACCAACCCCCTCCAGCAATCCGCCTGTAACTCCGCATACTTGACGCGCTCCTGCGCCCAATCCTGATGCAAACGGCTAACCTGGTATTGGCTACGCTGGAAGAATATGAGCTCATCACGGATGCACTCCTTGATAAAAACGCCGCGGGCGTGCTGTGCGACGATGGAGGATTTGTCCTGTTTTTCCATGATTAATCAGATGGACATGGTAAGAAAAAAAAAGAAGGGAATTACGAACCTTGAAAATTGCATCCTCAACCTTCTCCGCCTCGCCTGGCTTGACCGTTTCCGCGGGTTTATTTCTAATACCCTGCAGTTTGGTTTCATTGTTGACGATTCTGCGCTCCAGCGCGGGGATATTGTCTCTTGCGTATTTGTCTCGTCGATCAAACATGTCTCGTAGACTGACGAGGGTGTCGCGCTGGGTTTTAAAGTCCTCTAGCACGCCCTCCTCCCAACCCCTTGCTTCATCATCGAGCAACTGCCTGCTCTGGTCTAGATGTCTGGCCGTGGCGTTGAGACCATCGTTGAGGAGCGGCACGTCGTTTGTGTCGACGGCGTAGGTGTCGAGGGAGGATTCGGTGAGGGACGTGAGGGCGGCGGAGAAGCGCAGGTGCTCAGCGGCCATGCCTTCGTTGCGGCGCACAAGACGCTCCATCATGCTACAGAGATGAATGTATGTTTCTGCGCTGCGACGCACGCCCGAGCGCACCGTGTCAAAGGTGTCGAGGAGGGTTTTGGGGAGCGAATCTTCGAGGTCGGGGGGAAGGGGCTTGCCGGTGAATTCTTCTTGTGTGGAGAGATTGGCTTGTTTGCGCCAGACGGAGAGTTCCTGGAATAATTAGACAAAATTCCTCCTGATTCACTCTTTTGCCAAAACAAGGCAGTAACTAACCGTTGGCACTGTCAAAAACATGACAACAAGCTGCTCTTCCCTAAACACAGGATGTCTGACCAGCGCATTCGTAAAGCGCACCAGCCCTCTCCTCCTCTTCTCAAGAAAGCCTGCATCCGAGGCTATTGGCGTGCCGTTGACTAAGAAACCTCAACACTTATCAAAAATGGGGGGGTTTTGCACGCAACAAAAGGGAAAAAAAACTCACTGGCGACTCTCTTGGGTGGCAGTAACGGCAGCTGTCGAAAGGGGTACCGCTTGTGCAGGCAGTCCAGCAACCACACAAAGTCGCTGTAGCGGCGCACGACTTTTGTGGCCGCGCGACGCGAGCTCACCACCTCGTAGTTGCGGTGCTGGAACATGAACATGCCTTCTTTTTCAGAAAGCGCGGTAATAGTGATGGTTTCGTCGACGCCCACGCTGCCAGACTGACCACGGCCAATGAAGCGCCCCATGCCTGACGACACACGGGGTGTCTCGCTCGCTGGTGGTGCGCCAAACCCCCCATCGCCGAGTCCCGGTTGGGCAGCAAAGGGCGGGTTGGACGCGCCATTGTAGCCTCCCCACCCACCCTCGCTGCCTAGAGAGCTGGGCTGGATGGGCTCAGGCGCCGTCGTCGAGGTTGATGTCTGCGTGGTGAACTGGCTGGTGGTGCGTGTGGAAGTGGGTAAAGCAGCGCCATTGGTGTGTGGCGGCACAGCTGTGTAGCTCGCGTGGTTGTGTCCGCGGTGCAGGTCCGGGCTGCCCCAGGGATCAGCCTCGGGGTCGCCAAACGACTGCTTGCGCAGGGCTGCACGTGAGCGGCCGGGGCTGGGCGTGTCCTGGACGGGAGGAGCGTGTTGCTGGGCCGGGGGCGTTGGAGGTGGTAGCTGTTGTTGCTGTTGTTGTTGTGGTGGTGGCGGTGGGGGCGTTGGCTGCTTTGCGGGCGTGGGCAGGGAGATGTTGGGAACAGGGAGATCTAGCATGGCGAGTGTCAGTCAGTCTCTGTGCCAAGCAGGGGAATGCAGCATTGGTGGTGGTGGGGGCAGCAGAGGTGGTAGGAGTAGGGGTAGGAGTGGTAAGAGTAACAACAAGAGCAAGCACTCACTCCGCCTGCGCTCATCCACCCCGTCCAGCGTGACATCCTCGCCCTCCTCGGCCAGCCCCATCAGCGCCATGACGACGTTGAACTCGCCCCTCCCCAGGCCCGCGCCGTCCTGGCCATCCACGCACACCAGGTCCAGAATGCGGGCCTCGACGTCGCCCTTGCCACTGTCGCGAATCAGGCGGCGCACGCCCTCGAGCCCAACCTTGCCCGCGCCCGCGTCGGCGCCCGCATCGCGCAGCGCGTCAAAGGCATCGACGTAGGCGTCGGGCACGGCGTGGGCGGCCAGCAGCGTGCGCACCATCTCGGCGCGCCCGGCCTTTTTGGTCGAGGGAAACGCCCACGGCGAGTCCCCGCTGTCAAGGTCGTCTGCAAAGAGGCTGCTTCCGTTGCCGCCTCGCGGCGCGGCAGGCTTGGCGGGTAGCATGTCGTCGTCGTCGTCGAAGAGCGAGGACGAGTGCTTTGCGCGCGTTGGGGCGGCGTCGTCATCGCCAAAGAGCGACATGGTCGTGTGGGTGGGTCGGCGGTCTTGTGCTTGGATGCCAGTGATGTAGGTGCAGCGCAGTATGGTCCAATGTAGTCCAGTGTAGTCCAGTGTAGTCCAGTCCAGTCCAGTACAGTCCAATCCAGTCCAAGGCAATGCAAGACAACACAAGACAGTACAGCAACAGCGCAACACAAGACAATGCAATGCAATGCAGGGAATGGGTGGTCCCTGGCAGGCGCGTGAAGCGGGAGGGTCACGATAACATGAGAGCTCCAGCTAACCAGCTTAGCTAGACTACGCGAGATAGGGCGGCTGGCAACTCCAACTGGGGCACTGACACCGCAGGTGGAACTGGAACTGGGGGGGAGAGCTTCCGCGCTAAGGCCTCGAGCTTGTCCATTCACGCCCACTCACATCACATCATCGTCGTCGTTGTCGTCGTCGCCTTGGCGCCCACGCCACCTGCTTCTGGCCAGCCTCGTTTTGCCCGTCTGTGCCTTGTTCTTGTTTATCAAACAGCCAACTACCTAATCATCTTGTCCAGTACATAATGAATTCCAGTACAACCATGCGATTTCCATCAAAATTCAAGCAACCGAATTGTAGCATCATGTAAACTCGTGTAGATTCATCTAAATTCAATCAAACTCTTGCTACTACCCTCTCCTCTCACGTCTTTCACTTTTCTTCTTCTTCTTCTTCTTCTTCTTCTTCTTCTTCTTCTTCTTCTCGCTATACTATACTCAACAACAAAAACGAATCTGTTCAAATCTGAACAAAGGTATTACACGCGCCTTATCCATGCCCATGCTGCCTAATCCGTGTCATATGCATGATTCAAACGCTTGCTAATCTTTCACAAAATTTCCCCTCCTTTCCCAATGCGCCGTCCAAAAATAATAATCATGGGGGTATAAGCGTGCCAAAACCAAAAACAATCCCTCTCAACTGTGTACACACATGAGCCAGATAGACAACATCAACAACAACAAAGAGTCTCAACACCACTCAACACACAACTACTCGTTACCATCCATCTCTAGTGGTTGCTCCGTGTTGCTGCTGCTGTCGTCCTGTCCTCCTCGTCCATCGCCGTCTCGCCATCCAACTGCACAAACTGTATGTGTGGCGTGCGAGGACTACGCCGATTACCAAGAATCGAATTAGACGAAACCTCGTCGCTGAATTCAATCGTCTCGCCCGTAGCCGTCGGCGATGGCTCATTACTTTCCTCCTCTACAGTCGTCGGTACTCTTGCAATCTGAATCCCCATGTGCGCAGAGATCTCGTCCTGTCTTGCCCGCTGTTGCTGCTGTATGAGCTCCGGCGACCACGTCTGACCTCGAGGTTGCGCAGGAATCACAGTCACTGGTAAATCTATTTCAGATGTCTGTCCTGTCTTCTTCTTCGACCTGAACCTCTCGCCTTGCTGTGCCGCAAATGTACCCAGGCGGTCTGACAATGCTAGACCGGCGTAGTGGCGTGGTGGAATGTTGGCAGTGATGTCCTCGATTATGAGCGGTTCAATGACTCGACCCCTCTGTAGTTCCGGCGGTGGGGATCGTCCTTTTCGCCGAAAAGGGTTGGCAACGGCTTGCCATCTGCTTCTGGCGGGGATGCCATCCGAGTTTGATTCGCCACCTCTCTCGGGATCCTCGGGATTGGCGGGTTGAATCGGAGCTTCTTGCGCGTTGGTGTGGGTCGGGCCGTGTCCTGTTTGATTTTCGCTCAACACAGGCTGTCGGATTGGAGGTGTCACCGAGATGGGATGGTATCGAACCGTGTACACAGTCGAGTCGGCGCTAGTAGTGTCGGTTCGGCTGACTGGAGAAGATATGACCGGTATCGGCGGGGGCGTTGACACGCGTCTATATTGACGCGAGCTTCGTTCACCACGGTTGCCAGACTCGGATCGACGATGGACCGGGGCTGGGGCCGGGATGTGGATATTACGTTTTTTGCGTGCTTCTGTTTTGGGGGTGTCGTTCATTCTTCGGCCTAATTTCCTTGTAAAATCGACCAGATGGGCTGTGTGGGCTGACGTGAAGGCGGCGAAACCACCGCTGTCTCCGCTATCTCCGCCCTTCTTTTTGCCCTTTTCGGAAACCTGGCTCTTCCGGTTGTGTGGCCAGGGCGAGCTGGTGGATGGTGTTGTGTCGAGCATGTCGTCGCCGTCGTAGACCTCTCTTCCTAGAATCCCGTCCTTGCGTTCTTCTCTTTCCAAAACTTCAATTCGTTCGACCCATTCCCATACAATTACACTGGCTGCAGCCGCGCCGACCCAGCGAAAGTAATCTCCCCAGCCGGCAATGGTGTAGTTGGCAATGTCAGTGATGAAGAAAACAACGGGTGTGAGTATGGCAATGATGGATAGGAAGGCGACGACGGTCATGTTCCACATCATCGAGTGGTAAAATGCATATCGCCGCTTGGTAATCGCATAGTACATGACCCAGGCGGCGTACAGCATGCTGAGAGAGAGTTGGAATAGGTAGCTCAGGGCGGGTATGGCAGTGTCGAAGTGGGTTGGGCGGCTGTTGTTCTCGTAGGGTCCGAAGCTGTTGAGACAGCTAAAGGTGATGTCGAGCAGGATGAGGGCGAAACCAACCCACTTGATCATGACCTTCTCCTTGTGGCGGGGGAACAGGCGGATCAGCGTCTGCACCTGTGCAAGCCAGATGAAGATGTCGGAGATGACGCGCGAGACCTTGATTTCCATGCCGGCAACGACCTGGTCGCGCAGGTCCATGGCGTCGATGAAGCCGTCGTTGTACTGGCGCGCGGCAATCTTGAACGTGTCGGCAGTGGCCAGCGTCAGCGACACGGCGACGGTGAGGGCGGCGACCTTTTGCAACCAGGGCCTGCTGCCGACGCCGATAATGGAGCCGCCGCCCGAGGCGCCGCTGATCATGCCGCGGCGGCCCATGAGCCCAGAGCGGCCAGAGGCATTGCCGGCGTGGAAGGTGCGAGGGGTGATGATGAGCATGATGACGAGCATCCAGGCAATGACCGTGGCAGCGCCCGTGGCATAGGCCTGGGGGGTGATGGAGGCGTGGAAGGGGTCGCGCGTGTCGGCGATGCTGATCTCGCCGCCCATCTCGACGCCCTGTGCGGCCTCGGTGCACTGGGGGCGGAAGACGGCGTCGGTGGTGAGCGTGACATAGTTGTTGGGGCCGATTTCGATGACTCCGTGCGCGGGCAGCTTGTACGAGGGACAGTGCTGGACGCTGCCGTCAGCCACTTCGACGGTCGTGGGTGTTTCCAGCGTCGCCAGCATCGCCAGCGCCGCCGGTGTCGTGGTACTCACGTAGGGCCTGCTCGCGTCGCGCCGGGCCAGGAGGTCGGCCGCGACGTCCCACGCCTGGGCGTCCCACATGGTCGGCGGCTATTCTGAACCAGCAGCAGCAGCGCGTGTGGCGAGGGGGTGTCGTCCCATTGACTGTCAGACGGACGTCATGGCAGCCGTGCAGACGAGAGGGTGGGTGTCGTGGGCGATGTGGGCGGTGGATGTTGGCGTGGTGGGTGTCGTGATCGTCGTCGTGTCTGGTGTCGTGCGCGCGACAGGACAAAGGGCGGCGGTGGATAAGCGTTAGGCGTGGGAGAGAGGCAAGGCCAAGGAAGCTTGAGAGGGAAGGCGCTGCTGACCGAGACGGCAGGTGCCCGAGGAGACGTGCCAATGTGCCCACCAATGCCGCCAGCCTCGACGCTCGGCGCTCATTGGCTGCCCGTCTTCGTCCGTCCCCCAAGATTGAGACAGCCTCTGCTGCAGCCCACCCCGGCCGCCCCTCGTTCCAGCCCTCGACCCGCTGGCCCCTCGAAACGTGTGGAAAACACGCAAATAAGGTTTGTGGTGCGACTCTCCGGCAGCATGAACAACGTGCTGTCAGGTGTCCTGTCGCCCACGATGCCATGCGATGCGATACGAGGCGAGGGACGCGATACGGCACGATGCGATTTGACGGCGACGGCGATGGCGACGGTTTCGATTCGCATCGTGCTTACCTAAGGGATTGCCCTGCTCCTTCCCTGCACGCACATGCACATGCACATGCGCAAGAGCCTCGTCTCACTCCCCGTCGCCCGTCTCACATCAACGGCAACAGCGACAGCAACAGCAACAGCAACAGCAACAGCAACAGCAACACCAACACCAACATCAACGCCAGCAGCAACATGAACATCAACAACAACATCAAAAACACCACCACCACCATCATCATCAGCGTCACACGTGCAAGCCCGTCTTCCCGCACATCCGGTGACAGCATGCAGAATCATCGTGACATCTTCTCTGCATCACCAATCCAACGGATCAACGTCCGTCGCGCTGCCAAAGCAAGCCTCTCCCACACCCAACCCAGTTAGGCCTTGTGCATGCGCTGATATATACGTACTCTCTGCTTCCTGTTTGGTACATGTTTGTGATGCTGAAGAAAATGCGGCATTTAAGCCTACCAGTACGTGCAACATGTACCTCACAGCTGCAACAGTGGAAGCTTTTGAGCTCGCAACAGCACTGGTTTTGACATTGCATGCATGACGACGGTAGACTGGCGGGATCAGAAACCATGCCAGCTTTGCCGGAGCAGTCATTAAATGTCATCACCCAGAATATTGCACAAAATGCGTGCATCACTCACAAGCCCGCTGAAAAGTGCTGTGCAGTATCGACTCGACAGCATGATTGACAGGGGCAGGCAGCATGGCCTAACATGACCTAACATGGCCTAATATGCAACGAGTGCATGACACGGGAGATGAGAATAGCCCACAATCTTTTTGGACACTTGGCACCCACTCACCAAAGGACGTATTCCGGCCTTGTAAGTAGACGCTGCGCATCGCCCTGTCCCAACGTTTTGGGTAGGTATGATTGAGCAAAGATCAGATCGGTCAGGTTCACATGTGGCACTCTTACCACGCTTTCTATTGCACACGTCTTTGCTCAAATTTTCCACTTTTCTAAACACTTAGCCTCTTCTCTTTGCGGTTTTGTAGAACAACAACTCCTCTTCGACATGGTCATGCACTACCTTGATAGCTGCACCTTCATCCGCTGTCTTGGTTTGAACAAATCTACTAAACCAACGCAGGTCGGAAGGGCCATGATCAGCAGGGAATGCATTTTAATTTCCGACTGAATGCAACCCAGTCATCAGCTTTCAAGGAGAAAAGACGGCCCGACATGAACATTGCACTCGAATCGTATGTGTTTATCTGCTACCAACCGCACCAACGCCTTCTCCCCAAACTTCAGTGGCTATCATGACAAATCATCGAGCATATCGGACTACACAAACGACGGAAATGTGAGCATTATGCCTTCAACGCGACCCATGTACAAAAGAACGCTGGAAAAAAAGAGAACCGGCCTATCCCTCGTAATGTCAAAGTCGTGACCCATTTCTTAACTCATGTTCCCTTACGACAAATCAAATCCAGCATATCCGTCCGCAGCAGCATCGTTGATCATCTTGTAATATGTTGGCACACCACCGAGATAGATCAAGGGCTCTCTTGGCTTTCCAGGAATATTCGTGCCCATATACCACTGTAGCATTGTCAATACACTACTCGAAGCCATGATAACATGGGGTGACTTACCGAATCCACACTTGGCAAAAGCGACGCGTTCGCCAACTTCCAAATCATTTCCTTGTATTGGTCTTCGCTCTCCTTCTGCGCATCAATCTTCTCGAGCTTGTTATCTCTCATGTGGTTCATTGCCCGCAGGATCCAATCACCCTGCAGCTCTGCACACGTCGGGCCATTGCATAGCGCGGTCGGGGCCTGCGGTCCGTATGTGAAGAACGTATTCGGAAACCCAGAGACGGCGAGCCCGAGGTAAGTTTTCGCGCCATCTTTCCAGTAGTCGCTCAGACTCTCACCAGAAGGACCGCGGATGTCGATTTGCTTCAGTCCGCCCGTAACAGCGTCATACCCTGTAGCACAGATGATGTAGTCAAAGTCGTGTTCCTTCTCCGTCGTCTTGATGCCTGACGTGGTGATTTCAAGGATTGGTGTTCCCTTGTCACTGACGTCCACTAGAGAAACGTTGGGCTGGTTGTACATCTCAAAGTACTTGTTCTCAAGGGAGATGCGCTTGCAGCCAAATGCGTATGGTTGCTCCATTGGTGCGAGGATGTCAGCGACCTTAGAATCGTGGATCTTGGCACGTGTCTTGTCTCGCCAGAAATTGTATGCTTCGCGGTTGGCATCTTTGGTAAAGAGCATATCATAGTATGTCGCGAGCCAAAACTTGAAGTCGCCCTCTGCCCAGAGTGATTCATAGGTTTGCTGGCGCTGCTCTGGATTATCATCAAAGGTAGAACGAGGTAGGAAATTGAATGAGAAACCAGAGAAGCTTTCTTTGCGGTTGGCGAAAAGATCTGGGTAGTCTGGCCGTGGAAGCGCTTGCTCTGGAAGGTTGTAGTCTACCTGCTTCATGGGCATTGACATGTTGATTGTGCGTTGGAAGACAGTCAGCTGACTAGCAACCTTGCTCACTTCTTGCGCAAGCTGGATACCCGTGGATCCGGTGCCGATTACAGCCACCTTCTTCCCTGCCAGGTCGAGACCCTTGTGAGGCCAATAGGATGGATGGACAAAGGTTCCTGCAATTGTTAATTCATATTCACGTCTGTTGAGCGTTTGATTGGAGCTCTACCTTTAAACGAATCAATCCCCTTCCAATCCGGAATGTATCTCTTGGCCGCAAAACCCGTATTCAGCAAAAAGTACTTGACCCGGTACGTCTTCCCTGTCTTCGTCTTGACCGTCCATTTCTTCTCCACTTCATCCCACGTTGCACTCTCCACAAAAGTATCGAATTGAGTGTCCTTCCTCAGGTCCCACTTGTCTGCCACATGAGCAAAGTAAGCGCGCAGCTCCTCCCCGCCAGGGAATCGCTGCTTCCATGACCAGTCCTTCCACAGCGCAGGATCGGAGAATTCATAATGCGGGATGGAACTGTCGACTCGGGCGCCAGGGTACCGGTTCCAATACCACACGCCTCCATAGTCAGACCCTGCTTCAACGAGCTTAACAGAGTATCCTGCATCCCGGATCACCTTGAGCTGGTAGACGCCGCCAAAGCCAGCGCCAACAACTAGGGCATCGAGGTCTTGAACCAGGGCACCGCTGGAACTGTCGGAGACTTCTTTTCGGGCACCATTGATGCGAGACAGAACAGATCCCATGCTGGTCTTACACTCTGAGGCGATGGACATCCGTTGGTTTGAGAGTATTAAAGCACGGTGCCAGTTTTCTGCCACCAAAGCAACAGGACAGATTGAGAAAAGATGACGACAGGAAGAGACGACAGAACACAACAGGCATAAATATACCAAACGCTTGGTCACTGGGTGCTGCCGTGCTACACCACTATCGACAGAGTAACTCCATCCGGCTTCTTTGCCTTCCACACCGGGCGAAATATGCAGCTCCTAGATGCTGATAAGCTGCGGCACGTTCAATAGTGCAGCCGAGGAGAGACGATCGAGGAGAAACCCATGTGCATAATTTTTGGCATGTAGGGCGGCATGTTTGGCTTGCCTCCCCGCGTACAGCGGTTCACAGGAGATGTGATGTGGTTGGACAGCTGCAGGTGTAATGACGGTCGTGCTTCGGCATATTCGCTAGGAACAGCGGGGAGACGCGTCCCGTAAGTGGGGCGGCCGTTGCTTTTTCACCTTTGCTATGCCACTTGATGTGCTGGTTGCTTTTTCCATCCAGGTCCTCTCTCGCTAAACTTGCTTTTTTTGCAACATCGCCCCGCTTCCATCACTCCTTTTTACTCATCTATGCCTTTTTTTTCTCTTTTTCTTTCCCTTTCAATACATTTTCTCGTGTGTTTGTGTCTTTTTTTTGCGTCCTTTTTCTGGAAATGCCTGTTTGAATCGGTGAATCAGAGTGCTTGTCTGGATTGCAACATAACATTGCACCCGTATCTGGATGAGCCGAGCTTCCCGACGAGGGTGTTTGATACATCCCAGTATGCTTGTATACCCGTTACGGATATCTCTGCAGGTGGGAGATCTGCAGGGAACCTGATTGCAGGGTCGTTTCTGCCCCCTTGTGTCACTGTGTTGAGTGAAGATGTGCAAAGGATTAGAATGCATACATAGTACATATACCCACGGCCGTTCTCATGACTCTTTCAAAATCCTCCGAAAAGGTACATTGTGAAGTGATCCTTCTAAAAGGTACACTGTGAAGTATTCATCACTAGCTTCATTTGATCATCATTACCGTCGTTCCCATCTTCATCTTCACCACCATCATTGTTCTCTCCTCAAACACACCCCTTGATTTGACACAATCATGGCAGTGAGTCCTCTCGAGGCGGCTCTCATCGAGACATGGACTCTATTCGCTGTTGGAAGTATTATGATTATACTGAGAATTTTCGTGCGGACAAAAATGGTTGGATTCGCTGGGTATCGCCCTGATGACTACCTGATCTTCTTTTCATGGGTAAGCATTTCACGTTACCCAACGACGCGTCGACGTACGCAGCTAAACCTCTGCAGATTTGTTACGCTGGTATGACGACAGCGGCGCACTTTGTTGGCGGGACTGGCGACACATCACATCTTACCATGGAGGAACGCCTTGCATTCACCCCGGAACAAGCAGCTGCGCGTCAGGCAGGCACCAAGTGGTTCATGGTTGGGTGGTACACCTACATTGGCCTGATCTGGTCGTTGAAACTCAACATGCTGTTCTTTTACCGGAGAATTGTTGGTGTGGTGTGGGTGAAAAACATCATCAGGCCAGTGAAGATTCTCGTCATCGTGACTGGCCTTTCCATCTGGCTTCTACTCGCGCTCGCGTGCCGTCCGTTTCATAAACTGTGGCAGATTCTCCCGGATCCAGGCAGTAAGTTCTGCTCAATGACTTGTTCAAAATAGCGAGTACTAACCAGTTAATAGATCACTGCATGCCACAAAGCCCAGTCTTCCTGCTCACCATCCTTGTGCTCAACCTTGTAACAGATCTCTGCATCATTCTTATCCCCATCCCCATCATCATGCCATTGAAGATTTCCTTGGGCCGCAAACTTGGCCTGATGTTTCTATTCAGCGCTGGAATCTTCATCATGATCGCAGCGATACTTCGAGTTTACTTCGTCCTCGCAGTACGTACCACCCTCTCTACCCCCTTGCTCTACCACGATCTTCATGCTAACCAATTCTGAAGCTTCAAAAAGGACAAACGGCAGCTATTTGGTCCTGCCGCGAAGACATTGTCGCCGTAACCATAGGTCAGGCAACTATGATCCGCCCCTTATTCACCCGCAGCTTCTGGAACTCCTCCCCTACACGCTCGGGTTACTCATCCAACAAAAACTCCGATGGCAACGAATCCCATGAACTATCCAAGCCGAACACGCTCGTCTCGCGAATGGGATTCAGCAAGACAAAAGACACCTACGGAGTCAGCGTGCTGCAGACCAAAGCGAACGAGAGCGAAGAAAACATCATCGGCATGGACGAGGAGGGTGCATGCCAAGTGAAAAGGGAGAGCAGCATGGGGAGTGACCAGACGCTGAGGAAAAACGGACAGGGCGTCATTCTCAAAAAGACAGAGGTGGATGTATTGACCAACGACGAGCGAACGGAAATGGGACGAACATGGCAGATTGTTTAGTTTTGGTAAATCCTTTTTTTTTCTTTCATCATTTTGGAAATATGCGCAACTATACCCTTGTTGATAGAACCATCAAAATCTTCGACTGCATCAAAATCTAGACATGATTAATCAGACAATTTCAAATGTGTTGCACATCTCTCTCTCTCTCTCGCCCCCAACCACTTCATCAAGCAAGCGGAGCCTACTTTCCGCCCCACTCACCGTACCACCCGTACCCAGCCCTTGTTCGCAAGATAACAAATCCAGCTCCTTTCGCCACACTTTCCCCTCCTCCCTCCCTCCCTCCCTCCCTCCCCTACTCCCATCCATACTAAACGCGCCAATTTATTTTTCTCCCGATCCCCTGATTATCGCTGTTTGCGATCGTCGGTGCCATAGAAAACAAAAATACCGCCGAGTTCATTTATTTTTTTCCCTGGCCGTTTGGACGGAAGCGTAGAGGGATCTGCTGCATCGCGTATTTTTCCTTTACTCCGTCGGTCTTTCCTTTCCCCCCGTCCCGTTGCCCCTCTCTCTTGGCTGCTGCGATCGATGGAAGGAGTGGGTGGGTGGTATGGGGTAGGTGATCGTACCTTGTTTTATATTTATGGGTGGGTGGGGTTGTTTGCGGTTTGGAGAATGATGGATATGAGGGGTTTTTTTCGATGATTTTTTTTCTCGAGGTGTAGTTGTTGGAATTGGTGGTGAAAAGAGGGTTGATTTCGTATTTGATGATTGGTTGCTTCAATGCTGGTGCCGCTGCTTTCAGTGGGGAGATGGACGATCGCGATATTGTGTTTGGTTTTATCTATGTGGATGGCGATTTCATTGTTGAGGAGGCTGCGGTAGGGTGGAGGGGATTGGGGGTTAAGTGGTTCCTTCTTGTAGGCTTAGTGTAGAATCTGGATATCTTCGCGATTTGATGCTTGGCAGGTTTTATTGGTAGCAGTTATAAATAAATTAAAATTTCTGCTTTACTGGCAGTAATTCTGTTAAAGTCTTTGTAATAGACTTCTTGAAATTTAGACTGTTACAGATCTAAAAAAAATAGTATAAAGTTTCTCTAGTGACCTAGTACAACCTCCAGTGGTACTTAGTACTTAGTACTTAGTAATTAGGAGTACCCTCCGTCAGGCCTCGTCAAGGTGTACTCCCAACAAGCGCCTTATAGAATAACGTCTGCAAAGGTATTATTGTGTTTGAACTAGCTAGCTTAGTCAGGGTAGTACAACATAGACGAAAAAAAAAACAGTTCTCCCCTAGCACTATCCGGTATCTAACTTCAACTCAACCGGCAACCCCAGATCTCGCTTTAGTGCCGAACGTGATCGTTTGATAGCATTTTTTTGTCAAGCATCGCCCTCTTTTGTCGAAGCATACTAACTAAGAGGCAATTGTGACAGGATAGGTAGCCAAATTCGCGTGGCTTGGTAATATAAGTCATCATTGTAAAAGTAACCTGTCCTCAAAGACAGTTATACAATTGGTCTACTCGGAAAGTTTCTATGAACCAGGAGGTCTTAAATAAAAATCGCATTAACGCCAAGAACATGTGGTTACTTTCTGTGCGGCCGATTTTAAGACAAAAGGTCAGCTTGAACAAGTATAAAAGACCTACCATCTCCTCTGTAGAATACGCACGAAGCACTTCACTACTATATCTTTACACTCAAACGTTCTCAAACAACTTTATTAATAATCACCTCTTATTCTTCAAAAATTATGAAATTTCTATCCATTTCTATTGCTGCCGCTAGCACTCTTGCTTGGCTCGCTTCGGCTACTGCTATCCCTCTTGACGCAAGAGAACCTCAAGAGTGGTCAGGTGACTCCAATATTTGGTTTAAAGACAGGTTCTGCGTGTCGGGCTATGCATCTTGTGGCAGAGCAGGAACCGATGGTGGCCCGTGGAACCGATGCGCTCTGCAATGCTCCAATAGCTTTGGAGGTGCTGCTTTTGGCTGGTGCCAATGTAGCAGAGGGTGGTACCCGGACGAGTGCATTTCTATTAGTCAATATGTTGGTCGCTACAAATGTTAAGCCTATTAGTTGCGTTAGTAAGTCATAAAATGTTTCTCTAGCAAGAGGCAAGACTAATCTCTTATCTATAGGCTGACATTCGATTAATCTCTAATATTACAAGCATCTGCTGGCAAGTTTTAAGGAAATGGTTACCGCTTAGGTAAGAGAAGAAAGTTGTGTTGGAGTTTGGGTTTTAAGAATATTATCTCTTGTCGCAAGATCGTGTAGCTGGAGTTCAGCAGTCACAACTTAGATGTTTGTTTTCTAAAATATTCCGCAACAGACCTACTTCTTGGGTGATTGCATTCTTCTTATCAGAGCTACAGAGCTATAGATTTTGGCGTTGCTTGCTAGTGCATAAGCTGGTTACAAAGCTTGTTAGATATAACAATTATCTATTTCCTAATTATTTCTTAGCTCCTAAGTGTGGCTACAATGCTACATATATATAGCTTGCCTTACCTAAGTTGCTCTAATAGCTCTATTGCATGTTTAAGTCTATTCTTAAAATTAAGTAGTACTGGTATAAGCAGAGACTTAATACTAATGTCTTATTGTGTTAAGATTGACTACTTGTTGATTACTTGTTCTGATTAAGGCACTTATTTACGTAAGGCCCAATGATCTCTAACGCAAAACTACTATTAGGCGCCGGCAGTTCTTGTTCGAAGGCTCAGTGGAGGAAAGCACGCTGAGTCTGAGCGATCTTACACGATCCTCTATTAATCGCTCGATCGAGCCTTTTTGCCGCACCGTGTCTTGATGTTCCTTGGGAGGGCAAATTATTGGGCCATCCAAGCTCGATGCCAGTGCTCAGCATTGTACAAGGTGGTACCGAAATCTCGCTCTACATCCGCCACAACTTGCTCTTGACTATCGAATACCGTTTTGCTAAGACGAGATGGCTATTTGACAGCTTTCACAAGCTCTGGAGGTCCAGCACCGAGTCATGAGATGACCATGGAAGCTTGCGAGTATTATGTGCCATCATGGCATCTGATGGCTCCACTCAGGTGTCGATGACTGATTTATGCAGACAGCGTCGATCTTTCAAAAACCGGACTCGTTCCGTCGCCAGTTTTCTTGCAGGAAGTCAAAGATATTTCGCTCTACCGAAAAGGCGCTTCCATTGATAAAGACCACCTGATTGCCTTCGTCCGTGCCCCAAACATATGAGAAGGCGATGTACTCCGGATTGTTTGCGGAAGATTCGACATTAACTCCGAGCACGATTTCCTTTGGGTGGGCAATGCAGCTCGAAGTTTTTGTTAGCAGCCGTATGTCCCCGCTCGGATCGAGGTGGAGCGGATGTGTTGCGTAGATGTCGGTAACGTTATCGTTTTTGTTCTGATACTAAGGTGCCGCTTGCTCCATGAGTACGTTCTTCATTTACGTTCTCGAATTAACAGATAACGTAGGATCACTGAAGGGCAATCGGTTGAGCATATCCTGAATGAATTTGTAGGCCACGCAAGAACAGAACTCGCTGTGTACTTGTAACTAACAGCAGAGACCGAAAATAACGGATTTGCTGAGATTTAAAACGCGCCAATCCACAGAACAATTCCGGTACGTTTTGGAGCCATGGCGGGGGCTCCATGAACTTGGAAGTCGCGGCGGCCCCTTGTATATTTCTAGCGCTGTTGGTTTGGTGTTGTTTGTTGGAGATGATCTGCGAGATGCGGGGTGCAGCGTGCGCCAAGCCAGCCATGTGCTCTCGAAAAGGTCTCCTTTGAGCGTGTGGTCGAGTATAAAAATACAGAAATGGAGGCAAGCTTGGTCGAGCTGGTCTTCCAATTGGTTTCGCACGGCCTTGAAGCCTTGGTCAAAGCTTTCTCTTGCCTGTCAACTTTGCTTAAGCCCAATGAGCTCTTCGCCGATAGCTATCATCTCATCTAGATGTCCTAGCTGGCCAGCAGTCAGACGGAGAGCTAGTTCGATACGATCCTCAGGTTATATGGAATTGAATGGAATTGAATTGAATTAGTTAAACGTCCTTAAGTGAGCCTCCTGTGGGGCATAAGGACAGACTTAGGTATAGAATTACATGGAATACCTTCACTGCCACAGTAGTGTGTTCCGTGTGTGTTTAAGTAGAGCCTTTGTGCCCTACCTTCTTTATGCGTCCTGTCTCTTGCTGTTTAAGAATGTCCTGTCTGTGTCTTGTCTGAGCCTTGCTAGGGAGTGTGCTGCCTGTGAGTTTAATAGGTCCTAGCTGCAGCTAGAGCCTTGTGTAACCTGCAGTGGTGTTGGTGCAAAGATGTTAGGTTGAATAAAATAGAAGATAGAAAATATAGAATGTAAGAAAATCAGGAGATTGATAAGGATCGTTCGATTGAATGGAGGACTTCTGAAAAACAGCCTAAAATAATGGATTGCTTCTGTGAGACTTTTAACGACGCAACTGCTCTAATAGCTCTTCTGCAGCTCGGACGTGAGACTTCTTTCGACGATTACAGAGCGGAAGAAGTCTGTTAGAAGGATTTAAGTTATGTATGATGACATGCTAATAAGTTACGTGCGATTGTAGCTCCCTTGGATCCTGCGCGAGGCTAAGTGTAGCTCGCATGACGGTTACTGTTTTCCAGTATGCAGCTATAAAAATGCTTCATGCCAGAGATAAGTAGCCGTTAGAATTGTCTCTTCATCGTGCCTCGATTCACTTCTCAGCAGTTCGATATGCGCTCTCTTTACGTTGTGACTGGATTGCTCGTGGCGACTGCCAACCTCGTCACCGCCTGGCCCTTGAAGCAGGAAACCTTTAAGGGCGTAAGTACCGTCTCAAAATCAATACCAGCTTCCTGCTAATTGTGTGTGCAATAGGCTTGCATTCTTAACAACGAGTATCCGGCGCCTGGTGTCTGCCAGTATGACTCCGACGAAGCCGTCAGTTTGCAGGTGAAGTGTGATACCGCGTTTCAGGTTGGTCTAGATGCATACTGCCCATGTTTGACTCCAGACTGTCATGTTCCAAATGCACCAACAACAATGACATCTGTCTTTATTGTGACCATGATCCTACAGGCACAGCCACTACGCTTCAGGCATGTATACTGACCAGCTCATCGCAGGGTTTAGTGTCGAGGTTGCGGCGTATGGCTCGAAATGCCGCTAGCGTTCAGTCTTTGACTGTGTTGAGTTTGGCTGTGTGGAGAAGTGATGTCATGGGCTAGTGCATGTACGTGATTTAGGCACCCTAGCCGCTTTAGGCACGTGCTGCATTTAAGTATATATCGATGATGGTAAATCAAAGTTTTGTAGGGCCAAACCTTGAGATTAGATTTTTTTCAACTAAATCAACATTCTGAGTTCTTTATGGATTCGATTCTTTCTCACACTGAGCGGAGGGTTGCGTTTAGTGAGCGGCACTTTCGCCCATCAGTTAATGCTGACATTAGCAAGACCCATACACACTTAGTAAGCGTGCCCGCCTGCTCATCCGCAACATTACAAATCGCTATACCAACTCAGATCATGACATCAGCGTATTTGAGGTTGACCTTCATGACTTGTGGTATTTATTCATACAAGCTGCAAAAGCGATACCTGAAGCCGAGCCTACAGCCGACCAGCTTGCTTGCCAGGTACTGCAGGCACGAAACTTTGGGACAATATCTCGAGTCAGGTCAGGCATAGGCGTAGCAGGTAGCGAACAAGCTATCACGAGTACGCAACAGCGAATTTGGCTTGATCTCCCTTTTCTGATGGATGCACTTCAATGTGCTTGGGCGGCTACGTCTTCTGAAATGACTACGATCGAAAGACGTAACCTCGCTGGATTTACAGCAAGATTAGCTTCGTTTGGCATCAACACCGACGAATTAGTCTCGTGTGCCCTTAGCTCATTCGCAAAAGCGCTGGAAACTCCTTCAGAAGCTGAGATTGCAGACCAAGTTCCAGTTTTAGTTGCTTGGCTTCGACACGGTGGCTTTGCAATCCTCTCAGCATCAGCACGCGGTTACGCATCTACAAAGATCCAAACAGATTCAATGCCGGGCGAGCTCTTTGCGCGAAGAAATACTGAGGCAGGTCCTGCCTTCAGTGTTGCTCGGTGGGATTTCTGGAAGCAACGCCTTAGTGAACTCCAGCAAGGCTTGACTCCTGACATTACTGAGTAGCTCTAGCAATGCGTTGGTATGATGCGCTCGGCGGAAGAGATTGTCGGGGCTAGGTGTCACGCTAGGGACGATGCACTGAAAGCATATTTTCTTAATTGATGTTGCAAATGATTGCTCTACGATAAATACCTTTAATATTCTGGCTTCATTAATTAGACTGTTAGTTAATACTGTTAGTCGCTTGATACAGCTGCGAACAGGCATGACTTACTCGTGTCTGTAAATGAAGTCGACAGCCATTCAATGGCTTTAGTAATTCCAATACTGAGAACATTTTTCCAAAGTGAGAGACTTTATTATTATAATCCTATATTTTACGGCGAACTATCCAGAGGCGCAAACATCTATTATCTGACTATAGTTTGTGAGGATCAGCGTGTAGTAGAGCATCATTAGCTTGTACAAATTGAGGATATGTATTGTTTTATCCCGTGATGTATAAGATGATACGTTGTGGTACCTTTTTTTGGTTTGCATAGCACAGTGAGATAGAGCTGTGTTCCAACAACTGTCATACACCATGTGACGGCCTGCGGACATACTTCCACATAGCAAACAAACGATCTTTCATACTTAGGTTTATGGTGATGGCGCTGAGGAGGCATTTCATATCTTCGTGAACAAAGCTGGCGGTTGATTCAATTGAATTCGTTGTGGTTAAAGTTTTGAAGAAGTTACCGTTATCTTCATGTGTACCAGCGAGATCTGGCGATGGAAACAAGTTCTCCAACTGCCTATATGACTTCGGCAACACAAAATGACTCAATATCAGAAGGTACCTTTCTAGTTGGTAAAAGTCGGTGAGATTTGGGTTTTGGTAAAGATTATAGTCTGGCAGGTACTATCTTATATACTGCAAGATGGTAGATGGGCAAAGTTGCCTTTTTTGTTCTTTAATACCGTGGATTTTCTTGTTAGGGATGCTCAAGGATGAATCAGAAAAACCTTGATCCTCTTAAACTGGCCGTATAATTCACAAATTTGTGTCGAGTCAACTATGAAAGGTCATGCGGCTCGGTGTTTGGTTTCTTTTAGGGAGGACGTAAAAATGAGGTATTGCTTTTAAGCCATATGTTTGGAGAAAAATTGTCACAGAGTAGCTCTTTTCGCCATAAATTATAATACAAATATGATTCAACAAGTCGCGATCATGACTTTAGACGCCCAAACATAGGGACTGAAGAAGTATTTCCAGTGTCACTTTTATACGATCAATGATTTCGTAACCGTCAACTAAACTGTTCATACGTGATCTGTTTCTTTGGACTACGGTTTATGGGTGATTTCATAGGCGTACGAAATGATCGACAATATAACAATCAAAAACGATTTTTTGAGGTAATGAGGAAGAAGATGGCCAAGTTTGTAGCGAAACCGAACTGATTACATAACCGGAGCCTTTGAGTGCTTCCATCTCATCAAGAAATGAACGGCTCCAGTAAAATGACAACTGTTGTTGAAAACCAAGCTCTTTGAATGTCTATTTCTAGCGACATACTCACCAATCATCATCGAGCATGTCCCCATAAGTTGCCCTTCCCCACACATCAAGGTTTGCAAGATTTGGATCGACTGCTCTAGATAACTGCGTCAAAGGGAAACCACCAAAGCTGTGACAAGCACAGTGAGTTTTCAGAAGATCGCTCTTAGAATATCCCACATCTAGAACATCTCCTCGGCTTAGCTGTTCTTGTATAACATTCATTGAGAAATGTTCAGACATCCACCCAAGTTCGGCATTTAGACGTCGGTATGAAAGTAGCTCTGCTTGGACAGATGCCCAAAGAGTGCCCAAATCCCTCTGCCCAAGAAAGCAAGAAGCCTTCTTGTGTGTTCCCCCAGCATCATGTATCCAATGTAGATTATCATCTGGCTTAGTTGATCCGATGAAAATGTCCTGGTCGTTTGCATTATCGTATGAATTGCTCTCATTGCCGCTCCGCTCAACATGCGCTTTTTCACAACGGTGCAATACGCCGGACAACACAGCCCATCCTGACTGAAGCTTCGCACTCCACGATGACACAACTGGTGCGACCATGATTCTTTCTGCGAGGCCGGCAGCAGTCATTTCTTCATGGTCACACTCGACTAACGCATCAGTGACCAGCAATGCTTCGACAGAAATTTCCGCGACTACACTAGGATCAAATCCACGTGATATCATGCAAAGAGCGCATGCAAGGATACCAAAAAAATCTTCGTCGTTACTTCCTTTAGTGGCGAGATGGTAAGCCGTCATTACCAAACTGTGGAGTGGCTGCAATTGTAATTTTTTGCCACAGCTGGGATCAAAGCAACGCCGGATAAATAATCCACTAGGAGTTTCCAGTAAGAGAGGATTGGGCATGTACTGGAACATTTGGAGGACACAATCGCATATTGTCTGGATTGAAGTATTGCAAAATTTGTGTTTCCAATCAAATGGTATCGATGGATTGCCGCAGGCATGTAGATAACGCACACAAGGCGAGTCCGCATCCCAACGGCCGCAAATATCGACTTCTTCGCCGATGAAACGAGGAACATCTCTAAGTTCTTCATTCACAGTGACTGGACTCGCTGAAGTGTGTGACTTGATAATTGTGATCATAAGGTTATCCAGTATCGTGTGACCGTGTTCGTTTATGTACAACTCGTGGACTTTCGCTCCTCGGATGCTCGAGGCAAGCCCGTACATGATGGCGCAGCAAGATTTGGCACCGTCAAGGAAACTAGTTGCGAGATGAAATGGATGCAACGATGTATATTCAATGCCTTTGAGTCTCATTTGGTGTAGGATTTTTAGAACTTGTTCCAAGTTCCTACTCATGATGCTGAAACCGAGGGACTCTAAGAGAAACTCCTTATCGGACCTCTTCGCAGCCTGTGCAACCTGCGGAATAGCAACAGGAAGACTTGTTGTAGGGATTGGGCTGAAGTCATTATGCTCAAGGCCATCTCGCAAACGAGTCTGAAGTGGAGGTTGTTGTCTGCTTTGGGGCCATGATTCCCAAGTAGAATCATCATCATCTGAGTAATGCTCAACGACGGTTGCAAAAGATGATTGATCTTCCGATATGGGCTTGTAATATTCTTGTCGCACGTGTATGTACCACTGGCAAAGGTTTGATGGTATCGGTCCAGTACTATTGCGCGGCGTGGAAAGCAACGTCAAGTCTTGGGGGGTACCCGGAAGACTAGGAAGGACAGTGCATGGGAACCGGCTAAAATCCAAGAGCTGCGCTGTCCATATGGTCGGCCCTTTGCCCCAGTTTTTTTGAAGTCTTGAAGCAGAAGAACCAATACTGGTACAGCCAGTCAGAAAGCTGCCTACAGAAATGTCAGCTCGGAAAAAATACAACATGATTCATACGTTACATTCTCTCCTCTCCATTTAAAACTTTAAGAAGCTTCTCATGATGGCCTTGTGCGAACATGCGGGCCCGATCAACCATCGAAGACTCCTTAATAACCTGAGTCATTGGAGAAGGTGCACTGTGAGGAGAAGTAGCTGAGGAAGGAGTTACTACTTCGATGTTGCTACACGGTGTCGGCTGGTCAAAGGGCAAGAAGTGATCGAACTTTCGTGCATATGATTGACGCATGGCAGCATAGGGAAGGTTCCATTTGAGGAAACTTTGATCGTTAGCAGTAGAAAGTCAAGCTCCGAGTCCGGGGCTGCTTACAAGCTGTTGGTGAATGGCAACACGGGCCCGTCGATAATTATGGCTTGATTCCGGAAGGACTTCAGAACAAGAGAATCCATGGAAACCCTTTTCTCCTCCTTTAGCGCACGCCTGGTCTTTTTCTTATCAACTTCTTTTCCATTCAGTCTGGCTGTACTCGATTTGCCGACTTCCTGACGGAGCTTCATTTGTTCTACTATTTTGGCTATGTCGTCTTTGCCCGCTTTCCTCGACCATTTCCATTTCCTGAACTGGTACCGATATTGGTGATCACTGTAGTCGCATGTCAGAAGGTACATTGTCTCTTAAGCCCAAGGGATCCAGATCATGGTCCATGAACATTCTGTCGAAGTCATGTTGAGTTTTCATTTGAAAGATAACATCCGCAAGCTTCTTCTTCTGTGATAGATAAAGAGTCTCTAGGATTGGCTTCACGCTCTCCCAAGGATCTGTGGAGTCTGACAAGGCTGGAAGAGAGTGACGATTCATGAGGTTCAAAAATGCGCTTTGGGAAAAGCACGATAGATCGATAATGGAGTCGTCGAGACTGCTTGACGTGAAAGTATGTGTTTATCGTAATTTTCCGGTAGCCGGTGTCTGAAGTTGAAAAATGAATTCAGGATAGTTGGACCAATGCATAATACTAGGCACGCAGGACCGTTATAAATGCTGTTTTGGAGTCTTGGCCGAGAACGAAGCAGTATCTCAGACATCAGCCACGGTAAGCTGGACGAACAGTCGACAGCCAATAAGATCTTGCTACTCGGTCGTGTCCTGTGTTTGCATTCGCGCGGGTGCAGCCGGCAGTTTGCCTTCTTTGCCTTCTTTGCCTGCTGCAGCTGGTCCTCTGCACGCCAGTTAAGCGAGCCTCGAAAAAGCCGATATGAAGTCACGTAGATTATGGGTACACGACGCGTGGAACACGCTCAGATCTTGAGTTGGGTAACACAACGCGACATTTGGCCAGGCGCCTTTCACCGGCGACAACTATCAGCACTTTCAGACTTCTTGCACTCATTGGACATGCTTCACTCGCCAGACACAGAACTTGTCCATGCTACAACACTGTGAATATAGTGTTCCATCAGACTCCGCTTTGAAGAAATGCTGCTGTTGTAGAGAGTTGATACGTGCCCAACCCGATCAAACGGCGGGCCACGCTCTGACATTTGCGTATAGGGACGTCTGTCTCAAGTTGTGCCCCGTGTTCGGCAATGTGCGGGTGCTGATGTGGCTTGCCTTGTCGGAGTAAATCCGCGGTGCGGTGGTTGCGCCAGGCAGGTGTCGTGTGGGGATGTGACGAGAATAGGCAGCGCCTGGGACGCGAGTGGTCAGAGGGTTTGAAGAACAGGACGAGTGGTGTCATCAGTGGGCTAGCCCGAAGGCGATTTTCAAACCCACATTCAATGTGCAGCCTGATCGGCGCCTGCGGTTCCACTTTGGATGCAAGATAGTGCGCCGTTGAACCTTGCTCCTGGGAGTGGTTCCGACACAGTAGCGAGGCGTTAGGGTTATGGAAAGCTTAACATCAGCTATAACCCCTGCCTGCCAAGACGAACAAAAGGTGAACACCCAATCCACTTGCAAATGGTGTTGTGGCTTTTGCGCTAGTCTAGTTTGCCAAGTTGAACAAAAGTTGAAAGACCAATGTACTCAAAGCTCTTACCGTATTAGGTCGAAATCTGTTTATCAAAGACTCAACTAATCTCGCAATAGCATAGGCACAACTGCCAACCCCGGCATACCACGAGCTCATGATGGAATTCTGGACCATGAGTATGACTGAATTTTGCGCTGGGAGACAGTCTTGTGCTCAACAATCCCTCCCTTCTACTTGTTCGCAAAAGGTATAAAGCTGAGACGATTTCTCATTTCCGTTTACCCAGACTCCTCATCATCTTGAACATAAACAAGCTTGCTCCTCCTGTTAGATCATTTCACTTGATATTTTCTATCTTCAAAGTCCATCCCATCTTATCACATCATGTCTCACAAGAACATCACATCGTTAGCGAACCACCATCTTGAAATACATTTTGTGTACCCTCCCTGACCAGATTGTAGGAATACACTTTGCCTGCCTCACCAGAGGTCGACCGACACGGTCACGCTCTGCTCTTACCATACTCTCGTCCTATCCACAACATCTGACACACAAACAAGGAATATGAACCCCATGGATCGGTTCTTGGCTGAAGGACCATCTAAGCAGAGCGCTGTGTTCGTTCGTCCCGATAACGGTGAAATCTCAACGAGCAGGATGTGTTCTTGTACGAGGGCTCATGGGCTGAAGCTATGATAAATGTCATTGATCGCGTAATAGCGATGTCACTATTGTTAGACATTTAGATTTCTTGCTCAGATCTAGGCTCTGTTGGGCGGAAGTGACGACTGAGCGTTTCGACCGAACATTTCATTGTAAAACTGACAAAAGTTTGTCAAGGTTTTACGATCTCCTGAAAATAAAATTATACCTCCACAACCTCGGTCGACATGGCTGGTATGTACCTACTCACTGGTGACCGACATCACTGAAGAATCACGTACTGTATTGCATCCCGGGTGCGATTCACATTATTCGGCATCAAGCCAACAATAGAGCGTTGGTATGGTATGAGACATTCTGTAGTGGTAGTTATATGTGAGGCAGGATCGTAGCTTGAGGTATTCAGAAGACAACGTTACCAGGCATTTTCAGAGTGACCGGAACATTGTGTATAGCGATAAAATCTATGCTTATCATAAAGCTGGCAAAGTGGTGCTACTACTTACAACGGGCTGTTTGTGGGTGTCAGGATGTCGATGCATATGTAGAAAATCTGACTACCATTGGTGTTCAGTTGAAGTTGTGGTATATAGATCTCGCAATTATTTTTGGCCTACGATAGGTCAGCCTAAGGGATGATCAGTTCATGTACACGCCACTCTTATCTTGCAAGGCTATTGATATACGGGACTTATCAGTTGATGAGACTGAGGGCCATAATGAGGTTCTTGCTTGTTTCCAGAAAGCTGCCTAGCGCTCTTCATGTACGACCTATCGCTTTGGCCTCTACCAACCGTAACGTGCTCATGCTAAGCTTCAGAAATCTAAGTGAGATTCTAAATTCTTAGTGTCAACCATCTATGCCGATTTCCAATGTGTGATAAATAGTGTCCTTCTAAGTTTTACCTTTTTTCAGCTCGAAAATCCGAATTGCTACTTCTGGTGCGGGTATTGCTTGTGTGAAAGTTGTATCCCCGTCGTTGAAACCAACGGTACGGACGACGTCTGACTTTTTAACATTAAGCGACGCTTCTTACATATTTATTCGATCTTTTCATCAAGTAACTATTAATACTTGCCTGAAAACTGCATGTGTTGTTGTATTAGATTTAGGCAGCAACAGCAGCCACAGAGTGAAGTCTCCGGCTTTTACGAAGCCAATAAAAGGCTTTACAAGAGTGATCCTTCCGCAGAGATTCTTTATACTGAGCTCCGAGATGAGGAAGAGTGTTCCTAACCGACCGATGACTCTCCCAGGGCCGAATGCCAGTAAAATGTCAGCAGGGATGAATATCGCCATCGAACCCTTCATCCTCAGCCGTCTAGTGAATGGGGTTTGGAGGATGTGCTCGGGCGTATTGACGCACATCCTTAGACCACAGGCATTGTACAGTCTAGCAAATCCACTCCTACTCTAAAAAGAATATCTTCTCAGGCTGACTTTAGCTAACGAGCAACAAGGACATGGCAATCGAAGAATAAAGGAAAGGTAGCAAACTACGAGAATATTCGCTTGCAGCCGCCGTAGAGACAAAACGTAGGTTTGCTAGTTACTACGGTCATCGTATCTCTATCGTTTCGAATTATACCTATCATAGCGGAGTTTGAGTGCGAGATGCCGAGGATGGTCAGCGTTTGCACTGTCCTACCGCAGAGTAGTATGTGTATTAAAATAGGCTAAATTCATTAAGCTCTACTCTCGCTGTTCAGATATTTTTTCAAGACTAGTCATATGGCCAAGCAGTCGGACGATGTGCGGTGACGTATGTCAGGCTTGCACATAGCACTAAGCCCAATGAGGTACGGTAGAAAAATCGGCCCGAGATGTCTTGCTTCTACAATGCATAGTCTACGTTCCATTTTATACATAGCGATTTTGAAAAATGCGTAATGGATGGTCACATTTTCTAGCACTACTTCTCGGCTGGAATTGTGATGGCTGCGTACCGTGCAAGATGTTTATCAATTCATGGAGGGAGACCTAAGGGACTATTTTGGCTCTATCCGTAATATCTTCATGCAGACTGTTTATTCACTTCTTTATAACACAGGCTTTCCGAAAAGGCCAGCATCGATATGCATGCTATCACCCGTTAGTGTCGATCCGAGTAGGGTACTGCACAGGTGACTTACTTGATGCAAATCGTCTTTTCTTCAAGATAATTCATCAGACCTTGGCGACCTCTTTCACCAGACTGCTTTGTGTCCGCGGTGGTCGCCATGAAGGCGCCACACGCTGATTGGTTGCGGCATTAGCCGATGACTCAGCACGCACTTTCCTCCTCCGTATTGTAGGTAGTATGCACGTAGTAATCAATAATCAGTTTTCTCCACTTTCTGGTCTAATCCAATCCTCTCCTTTCCTAATCTCATCACTTTGCACCACCAAACGCAACTCCAGGCGATAGGGTGGCGGACACATTAATAAACACGTTACCAGCTTCAATTTGTTTCGCGATTCGTAGTGCGCGAGGTATCGAGGCCGTGTATATGTTTGCTGTTCAACGTTAACGTCTTTTAGTCTAAAGTTTCGAGGTCTTTCCTGGAGAACACTCACATGAGAGACCGAAACTCGTGTCGTTCGCTAAATTAATAGCTTCCTCTTCTGTTTTAAACGTACGAATAGTTAAAACGGGTCCAAAGATCTCCTCTCGGTAAATCGTTGCATCGTCTTTAGGATTCAGAAAGATTGTCGGCTCAATGTAAAAACCACTCGTCCCTTTTTGCACACCGCCTGTTACTAGTTCTGCCTCTTTCTTCCCAGCTTCTATGAAATCCATAACATGCTTGAATTGTTTCCTATCAGCCAACGGTCCCATGATTGTGTTTGCATCCTGGGGATTGCCAACAGCTAGGCTAAGTTGCTTATATTTAACTTTTGTCAGGAAGTGGTTCAACCTGAGGATATGTACTGTTCTATTCCAGGATCTATCAGATGATAGATCATAGTACCTTTTTGGCTTGCATGGCATAGTGGGATAGAGCTGTGTCCTGACAACTTTTAACTTAGCAACGAAGTTAGAGGCAATGTCCTCATGTACAAAAGCGCGAGAGCTAGCAATACAGGCTTGTCCTGAATTAAGAAGAAACCCTTGTGCATGTTGTTGAAGAGCGTTTTCAATGTCAGCATCCGGGAAGATGAGACTAGGGGATTTGCCGCCAAGCTCAAGGCCTACGCGTTTGAGGTTGCTAAGTACATGTAAGTGTTTTGTTCTATACATCCAGGTCATGAGAAGCTTACCTCTTAGTTGCTAATTCCTGAACCTTTTTTCCGGCAAAGACTGATCCTGTAAAGCTAATATTGCTGATATCCATGTGACCAGCTAGTGCAGCACCAACTCTGCCGTCGCCAGTCACAATGTTAATTACGCCTGGTGGAAATCCTGCCTCTTTAATCAACGCGCCAAACTGGAGTATACCAATCGGTGTCTTTTCAGAAGCTTTGTAGATAAATGTACAACCAGTAGCTATTGCCGGAGCAACCTTTGTAGCAAAGAAAACAAGTGACGCATTCCACGCTCCAATACCAGCACATACACCGATAGGATCGTACTGAACAATCTGCAATAATGTTAAAACTGGGTTCGGCTTCAATTTTACAGGGTCACAAAGTCTTAAACCTACTCTATAGAGGCCATTCTCCTCAGGCCACTGCTCGCCATGCACCTTATCCGCCCAGCCCGCATAGTATCTGAAAATTTGGCCAACCATAGCAGCAATAGGCTTTCCTATTCTAATAGGCTGACCCATGCTCTTTGCCTCCCAGAGAAAGAGTTCCTCAGCATGTTTATCAGCAAGATCAGCAAACTTAAGCATCACTTCACTACGCTGTCCAGCAGTCCACTTCGCCCATGGACCTGTGTATTCAGCACGTGCAGCAGCAACTGCAGTATTCACATCGGCAAGTGAAGCAACTTGTATGCCATCTGCAACAAAAGACTCGTCGTGTGGAGAAGTGATGGTCAGAGTTTCCGAGGAAGTCGCGTCGACATACTATCACGCATGTTAGGGAGAGAAGAAATGAGGATATGGGGGATAGGTGAACAAACCTCGTTGTTGATAAAGAGTTGTTTGTACATAATTATGATTGTTTTTTCTGGCAAACTGTGAATACGTTTACACTTGAATACCAGTCTGGATATAGAAACTCCCACCTCATTCTTCTCCATTTTATACATTCAGCTCTCCTTCAGAACCCAGCTTCGTCCGCTCTCCTGTCCGCATCTCCGTTCCTCCGCCCTCTGCTCCGCTCTTGGCTCTGCCCTTGGATATAGCAGCTTGCAACTGTGCAAATATGCAACCCCACATTCTCCCAGTATACTGGTTACAAACACTATACAGCTAGTCTCCAAGTCGAATGAGCCAATCCAGTAACTGACTGGCAGCCATGAGATCTCAATCTTGTCACAATTCTGAACTGCTTTGACTCTAATAAAACGTGTCAGAAGTAATCAAGATTGTCCAAATGGTTGCTCTAAATAGCAGCACTTTGACGCCGGTTGTGACCTTGGATGTGGCAATTACTTCAAATTGATGGCGCTTGTTGCCGAGTGCTAGTAGATGGAGCTTGAGTAACATACTGCACACTCCTTCCAGCCTCTGGGATGCATGCTAGATGGAAGTAACTCGCATGTGTATGCCCCGAGCTGACCCAGGCTAAACTCCGTGTTGCCAAGCCTGTGCTAATCTTGTACGGGGCTATCGGCCTGCAAATGGAGGAGATAGAGTATTCTATCAATATGAGAGCAATGTGTATGACGCACCGTGATCCACAGGCGAACTGCGCACGCAGGCTGTCAAGATCCTGTCCTAATACTTGAGCTTAGTGGTTAGGGACCCTCTATTACTAGTACTTTAGTAAAATTGTTAAGATTAGTTCTCAAGGAAAGAGTGAATTCGGTGAAATAAGATTAGTTAAACGAATATATATATACGCTTGTATTCACTCAACGTTCAAGTTGGTTTGCGATGTCTATTGTGTTTGACTTCGGTAAAACAAAATCTTTTCAAAAAGAGGCGTTGGATAACAAACGAAAATCTGTGTACTAGTCTTTAGTCAGCCAACAATATTGGCTAATTCAAGTAATTGATGCCATTGAGAGGATCTGATAGCATTAGTGACTTGAGTCCAGGAATGCATTTTAGGACCTGGCTTGCTAGAGACATTTTGAGAACCTCTGCCGGCGATATGAACACTGGGCGAGAATGGTATGTGTCTAAATGAGTGAGCCCACAAGACAGGATAACAGGAAGCAGCTGTAGGGAGGGAATTGAATACATGGTTAAAAAAGGCATAAACCGTGAAAATATGACATTGAGACTTAGAAATAGATGTTGTTATTAATCACCGTGTTTTACTAACACAATACATACGACCATAGGACGTTGAAAACAAGGCTTCCCGTTCGCTCAGCCCTATTTAAGCAACGTACCGGCGGACTAGTAGTCAGGTGGGTGACCACTGGCGAATCCCCGCTGTTGTATGTTTTTTTGCTCGATTTGAGCATCGAGAGAGAAAGCTTGATGTAGAGATCAGATCTGTCAAGTGTTTGGCATAATCAGGCGAATGTTTCAAGGCATGACGGGAGCCACATGTTCCTATTGATCTTCATCGCCTTGCTCTCATGCGTCTTTTTCTATCAGTAAAGCTTCTCTATTCATTTGTAACGTAATCAGAAATTTCGTCTTCCTCTAGCGGAAGTGGCGGCAGTTGGTCCCACTGGATGTTTTTAAGAGCCGGATATTGTGCTAACAAAGCCGCGGTAAGTAAAGTAGGGTATGACTGTTCGTTTGCGATGCGTTGTGGGATGAAACTAGCATCTAGACCTGGCAAGTCACCTCTGTTTCGAGCTTCTTCCTCTAAGAGAGGTTGGATGCAGACACGACCTGCCTCAAATTTAAGGTGTCTTCCTAGTGCCTCAGCACGAGCAAGGCGGCGGCCACAACCCCTATGCCCATTGTCTTCGAAATTACCACGGTATACCCACTTTTTCTCACCTGCGTGAAGATATACATGACGGTAAAGATCGTTTTGTCTATTAAATCTTACGCCACAATGAATGCAGACGAAGGGCCTCTCGCCTGTGTGCGTACGGAGATGCGACCGCAAATTGTAAGCTCGTGCGAAAATTTTCGGGCGCAAAGTGCAGTGAAATGTTGTAGGCTGCTTTTTCATATTCCGCATATCAGATTCCAGCCCAGATTCTTCATCCGGATAAACTGCGTCTGCTTCAATGGTTGTGCCGTGGTTTTCTTCCATGTGTTTTTGGAGGTCTTGCACTGTTATGCACCCTATGACGGCCTGCGGACATCCTTCCACAGAACAGACGAATGATCTTTCATGTTTAGATATGTGATGATTGCGTTGAGAAGGTCTTTCAAAGCCTCTTGAATAGAATTGGCAGTTAATTCGATAGCATTTGTAGTGATTAACGCCATTAAAAAGTTCGAGTTTACCTTTCTGTGTTCCGGTGAGATTTGGAGATGAAACCAAATTCTCCAATTGCACTCGGATTGCTTGTATGACTTTGGCAATACGCAATGGCTCATCTTCAGAAGGTCCCTTTCCAGTCGGTAAAAGTTGTTTTTGTTAGAAATCACGGCCTGGCAGACACGGTCATACACATCACAATGTGATAGTGCCGCAAAAATTTCCGCCATGGTCTTTGATACCGTGAGTTTCCTCGTTGGGGATGCCCAATAAACACCTAGAAAAACATCGACCGCTTCGATCAAGTCGTGTAATTTACGTGTGGTCAGTCGAGATGCTTCGCGCACGCCGACGGTAAGATGGCCAGCCCAAAAAAAAGACGCATAATCTGCAAAAGAATAACCATCGTTATACAAAGTGGCTTGTATCGCAGCCTCGTCAGCGATTGCGATGAACTGTTCAAAGCTCAAATACGCCAAGCAAAGAAGCGCCAAATCAAATTCCACTTCAGGAACGCAAATGTGCCCCTTACCAACAAGATACCTGTAAGCTTAGTAATATTTCAGAGACTTGGTAGAAGATGTACCTTTTCGCTGTGGAATGTACAAGCACTACGAATCCATCTGAATTACGTTTGCTACGGCCATAAGGCTCCCATCGTTTCGAATCTTCACCTACCATAGCGGAGTTGGAGAGTGAGATGAGGAGGGTCATGAGCGTTTGCACTATCCCACTGCAGAGCGCACTATTGTCAAGCCAAACTTAAAATGTGTGAACGTTCCGCTATGTGCAATTTGAGTAGTGCCCATATTTCTGTCAATCGCCAAGAAGCAGCCAGCGCACGTTCTGCTTCGACTGTACAGGAGTGGGAGGCCTCGTTCTTGCATTTTGCCGGTCAGGCTGACCACCAAGCAGGTTGTTTCCTCTTGAACATACCAAGAGACTCGGTACATTCAAGATCCAAGATAATTCACGCATTTTGGTCTTGCACGGGCCCTGTTACAGTTCTTAATACTCTTTTCTCGCCTCATAGCCATCTTCTTCGTGATATCGCGTAACACTGGTGAGTCTGATCAGGTATTTAACAACGTCTTCATGGAAGACTGCTGAAGTACGCGCAGTCGTAGGGAATTTGCGCGGATTCGCGACCCAATTACTAAAATGGCTCGAGAGACATTAGAATGAGGAAAGTGCTATTGGAGCGGGTTAAGTGGGTCTCTTGTATCATCCAAATGGCGAATCAGCGCGCGCCGTTGGATCATACTGCTTTTGGTATTGCCGTGCCAGCCAGGTTCAGGCACTTCAGCAAAAGTCGAGCTGTCATAGCCAGATCCTGGATCTACACCAGGCTGAACCTTGGAATGCACCGAGACCAAGGGAAAGAACCAACCCTTTCATAACCAATACCTCTATTCCTTTAAGATAGAAACAGCGATATGAAAAAACGATATCGTGCTTGTGAAGAGTGCCATCGTCTCAAGATCAAGTGCGATGTAAGCACGTCCCATAATGTGGCGTGCGAACGATGCAGCCGTAACAATCTCGAATGCGTGCCGGCAGCACCACGGCTTCAGCGCGACCGCGTCAATGAGCTCGAGGCTCAAGTTCAGGAACTCAGGAACGCGCTTCGAGACCAGAGTAGCAGCACAACGCCAAGCTGGTCGCCCGGTAGCCTGCTGGAGAACTACGATTATGCCGTCCTGTCGTTCCTAGACGCCCGCATCCCGCCGACCAAACAACAACATCTTCTCCGCCTCTTTGAACGCCAGGCGGGTGCCGCATGGCCTGTGATTCGCCTGCCCACGGAGTTGGACCATATTCGCGCAAAATCTCCGATCCTGCTGCTTTCCGTGCTGGTGTATTCTGTCACACAGGAGACGCAAGGCACGGAACTAGACGTGCATGATGAGCTTGTGCGAGAAACAATGCACATACTCGGCGAGGAGGTAATTGGTAGGGGACAAAGATCTCTTGAACTCGTGCAGGCATTGCTAGTAGCCACCTTTTGGAACAAGAGCACGCGGAAAGGACAACAGGGAAGTTGCTATCAAATTGTTCAGCTAGCTGCTGACATGGCCATTGACCTTGGGATCGCTGGGTCTTCCCTGCAGCCCTCTCCGGTGGCGTATTTCAGTAGATACGAGGATTCAACATCACTCGAGGCACGACGTACATGGCTAGCCTGTTTTGTGGCACTCTCGACATCGTCGATCAGTACGCGTCGACCGAATGCAGTCCCATGGAACTCTCATCACCAGGAAAGCCTTTTGGACCTAGAAAGTAGAGGAGAGCCGTCTGATATCCTGCTTTGTCAGATTGTCCGCATCATTCAGTTGATTGAAGAGATTTCCAACAGCCTGTGTCTTTGCCAGACATATACTTTTGTAGACGGCAACGACTATGCTACTCATTCTGTAATCGAGACTTTGGGGAACAAGGTAGATGCATGGGCAGCTCAGGTTCCGCCTAGCCTTGCCTTGTCACAGACACTCAAAGTGTGGCGGCATGTAGCCATGATCCATATTTACGAGCTTGTGTTGCATACCCCTACGAATAAAGCATCGTTTGCTGCACCGTTTATTCCGGGGCGCATCATCGTAAACGACTTTCCAAAGCCAACAAACATCATCTATCCTCTCAAAATAGCGCTTGGAACTTTAGTCCAAAACTGCCAGGCTGTCATCGAAACCGCGACAGAGATGGACCCTAGTCTTGTTCTCAGTCTTCCTACGTTCTGTTTCGCCCCAACTGTGCTTTACTCCCTTTTTGTGCTGGTCAACGTCTTGGTGGCAGCGACCGACCCGGCAAACACCTATGGCCAATGTTTGACGAAGGACGATTTTCGCATCGAGGAGTGTGGTCTGAAGCTGCGAAACTTGACAGCACGCATGAAGTATCTTGATTCCACATTGAGTTGCTATACGACTCGCATGTTTGACGCGACAGGATGGCTTGAGCAGTGGTACAATGACTACAGTGCTATAATTCAGCAATACGAAATGAATATTGCCGAATGATAAGAGAGGAGGGAGCCTAGAGGCCTGTTGAAAACTCAGAAGTAGAAAATGGATACAATTCATAGCATTTGTGTAAAGAATAAAATCTAGTAAAGTTGAACTTAATTTTATTAGGTCATGTTCAGTATCGCTTGGATCAACTTGAAAGTGCGATTCTTGGTGGTAAAGATTGCTTGAAACCAAAACTGTGTAGTCAGTAATGCAAACACTTGTTAGGAAACCAAAAATGTGCAAAAAATAGGTATCATACATGGTCTTGCACTTTAAAGCGCGGAAATTGCTAGTACAGGGTTGATAAAGTCTTTCTGCGACCAAGATGATCATTTGCTTCAAGTCGTTTGTAGGATTTTAATTTGCCTATCGATCACGCAAGGAACCAGAGCTAGAGCTGTAGTTTGTATTTTAATTTTATATTTGGTAGTGTGTTTCCAGTGAACCAAGGCATCCATCTCACCACATAGCAGATCCAACATTTAGTTTCAATATTGACAAAGCATCTCATGCATTGAAGAGGAAGACAATAGACTAATATTAATCATAATGTGTATTTTTATGAAAGGCACTCACTAACTTGAAAATACTTTCAAATCAAAAAATATGTCCCTTAGTTCATGTGAGGAATTCATCGATGTGGTCTACTAAATTCATGAAGGGAGATTGGTTTGACGGCCTACTTTTGTATCATGGAGATAGTAATAAGCTGTACATAGTACTAAAGGCCAGTCCTCATAATTGTGCTGTGCAGTTGCGCGAAGCAGAACTGCATTATGCTAGCGTTACTTGAAAGATGAGTTAAACTGAGGTTGAGGATGTAGGTAAAAAGATTGAATTTCAGCTTCAAGGGGACACGTCAAGATGCGACGTCTACTGCGTTTGCTCTACGGGAAGCCTGAGATCGAAATTTTTGGAAACAAATCAGTTTGCAAAGACGAATGCTGCGCCTAAATCCTACTGTGCTAGCGTGGTCCGAATTCTGGGGAATTGTAAGCTAAATTGCTTCTCTTTACAAGGATGGAGTCGGCAAAATTTAGCCGTCTCCGCATTAGAGTGGAACCGGCAAATTTTGGCCGTCTCCGCTCCCGGAGTTGGCTTCAGTGATTGGTGCACGCGTGCCTGGGCAACGGCTGTGCAAATTTGGATATCATGTATTATGAGACTCAATGATGCTTAGAACAACAAGATCTGGAAAAAGATGCTACACCGGTTGGAATTTGCTCTACTCTGACACTCCTAATACGACAACTACGTCTTGGCTGGCCGCCATGATTGTCAGCATACTATCCAGGTTCTATGTGATGTTGGAGGCCCTGATCCAGGTTCAGTGTATAAAGAGTATGTTGCGGGCTTATTGATTTTCAATAGTACAACATCACATCACGAAATTTGTTCTACCTCCCTCCGCGACATTCATCTCGATACTCGCCGCTGCGTTACTGAATCCCTCCATCATGCGCCTATCAATTTGGTCTTGTGTGTCAATGGCTGGCTTCTGCCTGGCTCAGGGTGACATAGCTGCTCTTCTAGCATCCCAAAATGACCTTAGCACGCTGCTCGAGCTTGTCAAACTTGTGGATGGTCTTGCAGATACTCTCGCCTCGGCTTCCAATATCACCATTATGGCGCCAACAAACCAAGCGTTCGCAGAAGTACCAAGAGACACCCCAGAGGGCGAAGCTATCGAGTTTCGGAATGATACTATTGCAATTGGAGCTCTCCTTGCGAACCACGTCTTCAAAGGAGTTTATCCATCAAACGTCATCACCAACGTCCCCACGTTTGCCCAGACCCTACTCGATGATTCATACGTCAATGCCCGACAGCCCTTCTCCAACTTCACTGGTGGCGCCTACAATGGACTTGTAAAGAACGGAAGCGACGTGTGTGTCCTATCTGGAGAATTAACTGTGTCTACCGTTACTAAGGCTGTTCGTATTACGCTGAATACAAAAGTGCCGCTCAGTGTACTAATTCTTTAAACAGGACATCAAACTTGGTGAAGGTATTACAATCCACAAAGTAGATACAGTACTTTCATTTGTGGCTCCGCTTCAGCTCTTCACATTTCGAGCGGGCTACCTCGCCATGAATGCCGCGCTGGAGGCTGCTCAACTAGGCTTCGCTCTAGGCGAGACTGGAGCCGACTTCCAGGGCCTTAACATCTCGGACTATACTATCTTTGTACCAAATGATGCCGCATTCAAGTCAATCGGCTCTGTGCTCAAGTCAGCAGACATTAAGACACTCCGAGAAGTCCTTCGATACCACATCATTCCTAGCACGGTCATCTTCTCGCCATCCTTGGGCAACGTTACAGTTCCCTCCCTCCAAGGCGCCAACCTGACATTCACGGTTCTGCCAGACGGTTCTGCATGGGTAAACAACGCAAAAATCACGTTTCCCAACAACATTTTGTACAATGGTGTCGCCCATGTGATTGACAGGTTAGTCGGTTGTAATCATCAGGAGCTTCGCATGCTGACCTGGCCTCTTTTTAGTGTCTTGAGCCCAGGAGAATTTAACCGGGCCTCTCTAAAGCCTTCTGCGCCTGCTGCTGAACGAATTACTTATCCCAACGCGTCTTCGGTGACGAGTCTACCTTTCACGAGTGTTGCTTTCGCAACGGATCTCATGGCGTACACGACGACGCCAAGATTGCTTCAAACCGTTGCTGCCCTCGCAACATCTGTCGCCAATGCCACTAGTACAAAGTCGGGCCAGCCACTTCCAATCCAAACTGGAGCTGGTAATGGATTATTCCCTAGCGCGGGTTTGGCCCTATCTGTCGCAGTGGGTATCATTGCGATGCTCAACTGAATACAAGGGCTATTGGAGGATTAATAGATGAAGAATGTTAGATCTCCGTGCTGGAATGTAGCTAGCAGCTACTACCGATTTGTGGAAAGGCTGCTCAAGTGTGTACCCTAATATTTCAAATTTGTTTCGAAGGCCGCGATCAACGTCCCCAAGATTGATGTAATTAAATTCGATGATAGTGGGGTAATGAATAGTCAAGAGATGATCAATATACAATAGAAACTTGTAACAACTGTTTCTGTCTTATCAGGACAGTTTTCTACTATTTTTGAGTACTCTTACACAGGCTTATATTCTTCAAAAGCAGCGTTCATGTGCACTGAATAGAAAGAGTGGAACTATTTCATTGATGTGAGTGGTAAAAGAAGAGGAATACACACACGTGGCTTGTTGAGTTGCTATCGGAATTCATAAAGTCACTCACTTTTTGTCATCCCATAAAAGCGGTATGATAGTGAAAGATGAGTCGCAGATGCTTCCCAGGACCCATATAATGAAGGGAAAAACTTGAAGTCTTATTCGAAAGAAGGCTCAAGGGCTATTTTTGGAGTCTTTCAAAGTGTCGAATTTCCTCAGAGAGTAGAATCAGAGTTTCTGAACTCGAGAATAATTGACAGAATAGTTGCCGTCATAAACTTATCTGCTGACTCGCCATCTGGTAGGAGAGCGGAGAAAACTCAGCTGTTACGAACTTCACCTCCGCTCGCGCAAAGCGCTTGACTTGTTTCTGCACTCTACCCATCACGCGTAGGGCCTCAACCCCGCACGGCTCGAAACGTAGAGCTTGCTGATTCATCGCCCAATTCCACTACGGTCGCGCTTCCCATTCGAGCATAAATACAAACTAGTCCCCTTCTGTTAGCTCTTCCGTCCAACTCCAACATCACATCCACTTCCAGAAGCAGCAATATTAGATAAATTCGGCTGTGTCCTGTATATACTGAATGCACTGTATCGTAAGATTGTTTCATCGATAATTCTAACTGTTGTACTTCCTCGCTTTGTGATTGCCATAAGTTCTCCAAAATACGACCTCGGCAATGTCTTCCCACCTCCTCTCAACGCCCATATCAATTCAGCCCTCTGCTATCGAAGTAGAGAAAAGGTCTCTGGGCCAGAGGAATCTCGAGATTGCTATCCGTGCACTTTCCCACGACGGCCTCGTGGTTCTCGAAGATATGGTAAACCATGCCGTACTGGACAGATTGAACGAGAAGATGGTTCAAGACGCGTATGAACTACAAGCCAAGAAGGACAGTCCATTCAACTACAACAAAGGAAATATCCAACAAGATCCGCCATTGACAATCGATTGGTTCATTGATGAAATTTACACCAGTAAGTCTTAAATAATCTTAATTTTCATCTAAAGATTCTTGCGTCTGCAATAGCACTTACTCAATCTGACTTTCTAGACCCCATCGCCACTCAAGTTACATCTACATTTCTGGGCCAGAAGCCGTCGTTGCGCTTTGTTTCTGGTAATACGGCACTTCCTCCAACGGAAACCTCGCCTCCGGCTTCACAACCCACTCACAACGATGCTGATTTCGACCATCCTTCTATTCCATTTGCTCTGGTCATAAATATTCCCTTGATCACAATGACACCAGAAAATGGATCCACGGAGATCTGGCTCGGTACTCATAGCAATACTACTATTTCCGACCAAGAAGGAGCTCACGGAGATCGCGCTAGCGGTAGGATAAAGTCACATCTCCTCAAGGCTAGAAATGATGTCCGGCCACCGTCTCAGCCTATTGTTAAAAAAGGCAGTATTATAATCCGAGACTTACGACTCTGGCACGGAGGAAAGCCTAATCTCAGCACTGAGCCGAGAGTCATGCTTGCCTTGAGTGAGTTTTTTTTGCAATCCGAGATTCCTTGGTTTTGGAGCTTACTGTGTACAGTTCACTTTGCGCCATGGTATCGCAACCAAATGGAAGTAGAATTTTCAGACAAGCTCGCTGAGCGACTAACATTGGAGAAGACAGGATTAGAAGTAGCGGCGAAATTCGTGCCGGACGCACAGGTAATGAAAAATTACCTGAATCGGCCCTATGGTAATGCATACGACTTCGATCAGGTTGAGCAAATCGAAAACATCTTTTGAGCACCGAGTTAGTAGCACCGACCAGGACATGTAGTAATGGATTTAAATTGTGCTTGAATAACTAATTCTCCTATTCATTGTTCACTGTGAATTTTGAAAGTTTATGTATTTAGATCTTACTTGTTGGTTGCGAAAAAAATTCTTCTCAATGGACGTTTGAGCTATATACTCTCCTAGCTGTGTTTGAGCATAGGGTTACGTTCTTCCTTTATGCTGAGGTACCTTGCATAAGTGGGTTAAAGTGGGTTGTCCTTCAAGGTTACCCATGCCTGATTCTAGCTTACTCTGAATCCTTCTGATTAATATTCTTGAAAGTCGTTTATAGTCATCCCAAATCATCAGATTGTCACCAGCATGAGCTCCTGTGGGTGCTGATCCCTGCTTGCATTCGAAATGACTCGTTGCACTCATGACTTCGATCAGATGTTCTCGCGAAAGAAAAACTGGAATGTTCAAATGATCCCAAGTGTACAGACTTCAGTGATAGGTCACCAGAGATGTCTTCTGTCTGTTAGGAGTCAACGATTGAACAGTGGACGACCTGACTCAAACACGATTAACAAAAGGCGTTGGCAAGCAGTACCAAAGGGTAAGCCCTAGTTCAAACAAAGCTCTGCGTCAACTAGGATCTAATGTAGAGTAGATCAGGAATTTGAGGTTAACCCAAAGGTTGGTATTGTCAAGTGTCTACAACTTTATGGCAAACCCACCCACGACGACTTAAACATTGCATATGGTGCAAGCGGGCTAGTTGTACCCGTGGTGTTTGCTCTTTCCAACGCCATAAATCTCGTTCCTTCCCGCTCGAATGACGATTCCTTGAACCGAGTCTGATCACTACTGAGCTTCCTCTTTCACTCGCACGCCAGCGCAGACGGCAACAAGTCGTCGGTCAGCTTGTGACACAGAGGAAATGACAAGCAAAGCAACATCAACACTACCCAATGCCATCCTTTGAAACATCGTGTTCGCAGATCGCCAAGTGATTCAGAACATTCGCTTAACGTTCTAGAGAGTTGCGTTTTTCTCACATGATATCGCGATTTCTACGCCAGCGGGAACGCTAATGCCACATAGAGTTTAGCTCGGTAATTTTAGCATCGAATTTTCCATCATCGACAATCACGACATCGAGACTTGGCGCTTTGGGTCACCTTGTGCTTCTTGGAAAGGAAACTGTTGGGTAAAATCTTTGTTCAAAGTAGCACATGCGCCGGGCACGTCATCGGTCTCTGTCGGCATGCAGCGGAAGCCACCGAAAACTTTGCCGTTGTGGCGTGGCTGCGCGAGTCGCAAACCGTGTCTCGACACTTCTTGGATGAACTTTGCTAAACGTGCTCACGGTCTCAGCGTTGTGGGTATATAGACGAGCAATATCTCGTAAGTGAAAATGGCCAGCGAAACATCTCCACTTCTCGCGTCTTCTACGATGTCGAAGTTCTTCCACAAGGACGGGGCTACGGCTGAAGCGACTCCCAACGACACCAAGACCCACGATGTTCCTAACTCCGACCTCGATGAGGGCTCTCTATTCAACGTTCGCCAGGCCAAGCGCCAGATTGGTGTCACTTCTGCCGTCTTCCTCATCTTCAACCGCATGATTGGAACTGGAATTTTCGCGACACCTAGCGCCATCTTCTCTCTGTCTGGCAGTGTGGGCCTCTCGCTGTTCATTTGGGTCGCTGGTATGTTGATTGCCGGTGCGGGTATGGCCGTCTACCTAGAGTTTGGAACAGCTATTCCCCGCAATGGTGGAGAGAAAAACTACCTGGAGTACGTCTACCGCAAGCCCAAGTTCCTTGTCACTGGTCTATACACCGGATACGTTATTCTTCTTGGATGGGCCGGTTCCAACTCGGTTGTCTTTGGTGAATACATTCTCCATGCTGCCAACGTTGAAGTGAACCGTTGGAATCAACGTGGTGTTGGTCTCGCCTGCATCACTACGGCCTTTCTCATTCATGGCCTAGCCTTGAAGTGGGGCTTGAGGCTACAGAACCTGCTCGGCGTAATCAAGCTTGGTATCATTCTCCTCATTGTTGTCTCTGGGTGGGCTGCACTCGGAGGCGCTATCAAGATCGACAAGCCGCACAACTTCGACAATGCCTTCAAGGGTACTACAGGTAGCGCATACGGTGTCGTTACTGCCCTTTACAACGTTATCTGGAGTTACATCGGTTACAGCAACGCCAACTACGCCCTCAGCGAGACCAAGAACCCAGTCCGTACCCTGAAGATCGCTGCCCCAACAGCCCTCATCACGGTTGCCATCTTGTACATGTTCGTCAACATTGCCTACTTTGCCGCTGTTCCAGCCGAAGAGATCATTGCTTCGAAGCGTCTTGTGGCTGCCTCGCTGTTCCGTAACGTTTTCGGTCCAAGGGCCGAGCGGGCCTTGTCAGTGTTTGTCGCGCTCTCTGCCTTTGGTAACGTCCTTAGTGTTATTTTCTCGCAAGGTCGTCTTGTGCAAGAGCTCGGCCGCGAAGGCATTCTACCCTTCTCAAGATTTTGGGCCAGCAATCGTCCTTTCAATGCGCCTCTTGCGGGTCTGTTCGAGCACTGGCTGGTGTCTGTTATCATCATGCTTGCACCGCCACCAGGTGATGCAGTAAGTTCTCCTTGACGCAATTAAATATTTAGTCACTAACCAAGAACTAGTACAATTTCATCCTCAACGTTATTTCTTACCCCCTCGCTATTGTTAACGTTTTTGTCGCCGGAGCGCTGGTTCATCTCTACCTCAACCGCGACAAGTGGAACTGGCACCCACCGATGAATGCTACTCTGCCTGTCGCCATTTTCTTCCTCCTCAGCAACATTTACCTTGTCGTTGCACCTTTCGTGCCACCTTCCGACGGCAACAGTGTCTACGAGAGCCTGCCATACTGGTCGCACTGTGTTGTCGGCTTTGGCATTATTGGCGCTGGTGGTGTATACTGGTTCGTGTGGGCGATTGTATTGCCAAAGATTGGTAACTACACACTGGAGAGAGAAGTTGTTGTCGACGAGATCGATGGATGGGAGCGCCACGTCTTCAAGCATGTGCCGAAACAGAGTTAAAACGGGATCGAGAAGGGCTTAAGCAGAAGTCAGCTACATTGATTTTAATACAAGTTCAAACATGTTCATATTCAAAAACCTGCTACGAAATGATCTTCCCACATTCTTCACAACTGTGCGTATTGCTTGTTTCAACCCCAACCCAAAACTGGCCGATTTTATTTACTTCTCAATGAGTCTCTTCTGTATTTCGTGATTCAAATATGGGTACTAAATTCGAATGAGATCTAGTTGATTGAGTTAATGGTGACAATACTTTATACCCCCAATTTTCTCCTTGCTCTTTTTCAGCCCCGACATAACTCTTTAGTTGCAATTTTTGTAAAGAAGGACAGTATTAGAGCTTCTTGAATTTGGAAAATAGAATTGAAAGTAGGAATAAACCGTAAAAAAAGATGATAGAGAATGGAATCAAATTTTAATATACGGCTCACTTTGTACACAGCGCTGCGACCTGCTTGCCGAGAAATGCGGCCATTGCTCGGCGGCATGTGGCCACTTACAAAACATGATAGAAAAATAGTTCAATCAAATATTACCAAAAGCAGACAAGTGGGGTTGTTCGCTCGTTTAGGTAGCGCAGGGTTCAATGTAAAACAATCTCTATTCACTATCAATCTTTCTTACAACTACTCTAACAATGATTTGAACACAGCGGCTGGTGTTCGCTGCGGCGGAGCCAGTTGAAGAATTTCCTTGCTAGTTGTAGAAGTTGTGCACTTCCCCTCCCAAGCGGTTACCGGAGCATGCTTGATGGACAGGATAATGTTCTTCGATTCTTGCGTCGAAGCGGCCATGTGGTCAATAAACGACACATCCTTGTAATTGACATTCTCAACTTGAACGCCAATCTCCTCCTCAATCATCTTCACAATTTGAAGCCCAGTAAGGTCTTCTGGTCCGTTGAGAACATATTTGGCGTTGTTGTGTACGGAAGGATCTTCTTGGATCAACAGGTGAGATGCAACGATTCCGACGTCGTAAGGGTCAATAATGCCGATTGGAATATCAGCTGCTGGCAACAATCGAAGCACGTCTTGTTTTCCTTCCTTGCGATATTTTTTAATCAACTCCACAGCGGGTGAGAGAACCAAAGCAGTAAAGACGTTGGGTTGTAATGAAGTCCACTTGAGGCTCTTGAATTCCGGTGAGCCTAGCATAGCCTCGATTGCCCAATGCGAACGTGGATAGTAGGCGTCACAATCGGGACGAACGTTTGCAGCTGTCGTCGATATTCTCACAACATATTCAACACCTGCTCTGAGGGCTGCAAGGTGGAATGTTGATTCCTCGGCGAATTGGTTTGGCTGGTTATGCGGCGCAATGAAGGCCCTGACTACGTTTTGTTCGCGGAGCCAGTCGGCAGTGATCTCAACCCAGTTTTGCTCTGCTACCTCAACGCGAGGCAATTTGGAGAATTGCTGGGCCGTTGGGCTGTTTGACGAACGAGTGAGAGCAAGAATTCGGTATCCAGAGTAGATGTTGCTAGTCTCAAGAAGGTTTGAGAGTGTTTCGACAACGCCTCGTCCAGTGTTGCCAGTCGCACCAACGATGAGGAAAGTAGGAGCCATTTTAGGAAGTAGACTCAAGTAAGATGTATTCAGAGGGAAGGAATGTATCGATGATGAGCATTATAATAGCTAAAGAGCAGTCCGTTCTTTATAGGACACTGGAAGAGATGATTTTTCAAGGACTTGCACATTTGAAGAGTCTCTGTCATGAAGAATTGCACACCAATGTGCAATTGAGCTAGCCAGAAACGGTGTTACGTACGTAAGGGACCAATGACGTATAACGTTTATCATATTGTTTATGCGGCGAACCAAGTACTGAGAGCAAGAGGAGAATTACTTTTCAATAGACGAAGATCCAGTGAGATTAAGTTGTCGTAAAATAGACTTTTTATAGTTATCACTATAACGTGAGAGGTAGATGCTTGATCACATTTGCATTTCGATAGGCACCAGCGATCCCGCGGGTCCCAAAAAGCCAAGCCATTTGAAACAGAGGTATTAAGGGACAATACAATTTCGATAGGTGGTGAGTTTCAAAGCAATCTATGAGAGAACGTGAACTTATTATCCATTTCTATTCATTCGCTTTAGACCTGCCACTTCGTTGTTGAGTAATAGAGGCTATTTCTATCCAAGATTATTAATACGTGATAATCGAAAATTTATGAGAATTTGGAAATATAGTAGCTGCTGTGCAACTTGTATTCTGAAGGGTGTCTCAATTGTCTATGCGAAAATGTGAGCTCATCTCCGCGCACGAATAATGTCCATGATTACACACGAAGAAGATGATCGGGTTAGTTAGGCTCGGTTTCGGCGAGTCTCCAAACATTGCGAAAATCGATATCGGTTATCGTGTGAAGTGTTTACACACATTCTCAGTAAATTTCAAATTGACTACCTCCACAAAAGGCTGGTGATTTGTGTAAGCGGGGTACTTTGACGTCGTGTCAGCCACCAATCTTGGAAGCTCGTGGGAACATGATAAGACAGGCCTGCAAACTTACGTTTAATTACAGAACATAACAGCAATATTAAAATCTACAAGGTACCAAGTAAATCAGTATTTCAACTTAGTTGGTTATGTAAGACGCTAATAGTTATACAGTGGGGTGGACAGGCTTATCATTTCGTGTAGCTGACGCACCTATAGCAGCAAACGTCGACTTCACTTTTTGCCCTACAAAAACCACGACAAAGTTGTTCCTCAGGGTTTTTATTAGCCCAAGAGAGTATCGAATAAGTATTATAAGTTTGATTACAGCCTGCAATAGTGCCCTGTGCGAATAATGGAGACTTGGGTGACAAAGAACTACGCATCAACGAGGCTGGAGTTGTCCCAAATTCATCACAAGAACTATGGCAATCTTAAATCGATATGGCCAAGACGGCTCTTACATATCCCCACATTGACTTCAGTTGAAAAAGACGGTGACTCTACGTACTTGGGTATAGAAGCTCCAGAATACGCCATCGTCACATATACATGGGGAAGATTCGCCGCCCAGCCAGGCTCTCCCGCACTGCCTATCAAAGGTACTACATGGCCGATACCGCCAGTCAAGGAGAGCTGCTTTTCAGTCGCCTCTTTTCTTCGTGTCATCAATGAAATCGGAGAAGAGCACACATGGTTATGGTTGGACGTTGCCTGTATCGATCAAGTGAACGAAGACATTAAAACTAGTGAGATATCACGTCAAGTAGGTATTTTCTATGGCGCAACCATAGCTTACGCATGGCTACATAGTCTTGACTCGATCATGATTGAAGAAGCTTTGATTTATCTCTCTAGAGTTGCTGCCTACAAGCGATATCATGGATTCATGAGCGACTTTGATGACGACGTTCGCGATCGTGCTGAGGTTGAGAGGCTAAAATTCTATGAGTCCGAGATGGACAATATACTTGGAGCTTTGGAACCAATCTTCCAAGATCCATGGTTTACCTCCTTGTGGACGCTTCAGGAGTCAATTTTGAGACGCGACGCTATCCTCCTCGCTGCTGAAGGAAATATTGTGATTGACGAGGGACCAAGCGCAGAGGAATACGGTTACTGTCGGCGTATCAAATCTTTGAATGACTGCTGTCAAGTAATATCGTTGAATGTACAGCAATTAGCTGATCGACTTCCTCAAGGAGCGCAGAAGTCGAAGGCTAAAGATATTCTTTTCATCATAGAGAAAGCAGGTCTAAATTTCAACGATACTACCAACCCAAACATACAGTACGGCTGGGCCAGACACAGACAGACGATCGATCCTAAAGACCGAATATATGGTATAATTGGGATATATGATATCGCCCTCCAAGGAAGCTTCCAACCTCCACCCCCGAATAGAGTTAGCAGGCAGGACCTTGAGGAAGCTTTTGGCCTAGCTCTCAACCATGTAAGCCCATGGCTCGCGCAATGCTTCGTTCACCTCGAGCAACCAGAATTGGGCAGAAGCTGGTGCATATCTCAGGAGAGCACGGTACCTCTGCAATTTGTAAGCTTTGAAAATGTGGGCGTTATGGTCGGTATGGAGTCGACCGCTTCAATTTCGTCGCCAGAGCCGGGACTGGTTATTGCTCGAGGCATGGCTTGTCCGTTGAGATCACTCTGGGATTACTGGTCAAGAATGCGAGTGACTGGGAGCATGGTGTACTCTGAGCGATACAATTACACTCTCAGCGTTGCATACGATAGGCTGGTAGCCGGCCTAGTTGCCGAGGAGCTTGGTCATCAATTGTCGACTCCCATCGTTGAATGGATCAACCCAGAGCTCGATGACCTTGCAACCAATTTTCGAGTGACAGAGTGTCTTTTGAGCACCTACGAATTCGATGAATTGCATGTTCTCCAAATGGGCTATAATTCGGACGTTCTAGTTAAGCCTATTGCGTACGACGACCAGGCTTCACTTCGGATAAGGATACAACAAGACGAGCCCTTGATCTTTCACCGTGATGTTAATAGTGAAAGAAGCACAGTCGCCATACAGAATCAGGAATTTCTTGACGCAGCTTACGCGGAGGCAGGTGGGATAATAGACGTCTCCATGCAAGAATTTCTACCTGAGATGACCACCAAATTTTTCGGCCTCATCCTTCTGCGTGTTGACTTGAACTCTTGGAAGCGGATCGGAATCTGTAGATGGGCTGGTGATGAAGGAGGATGGTTCAAGATGACAGATTGGCAAGGAAGAATGCTGTAGCACCAGCACTCGCCATCTCGACTACATTGCTCAGTGACCTTTGTAATTCGAGACATCTGGTATCATTTGTGTATTGTAATTTGGCGTAGGTTACCGCTGTGCATATTTCAGTTTTTTGAGCCAGAGCCTGAAAAGAAGAGTAAATCTCTCGCTAAAAGACTATGTTAAGACTTGGTTGCTGATTTTGTGGAGCTCCACCGTGCTGCATGCGATTGGCGGTATGCTCACACGATAGAAAGATATCGCATGGGGACCGCAAATGCGGGGTCAGGCTAAGAGAATAACTACAATTTGTTCTGCTTTGCTTTGCAGTTGCTATTCAATGATCTCTCATTAGTTAAAACTATCTTTACATCTACGTGATTGCAAGTGTCCCTTAGAACCATGTCGATCGATTTGGAGAGTGAAGAGCGTGCACTGGGACAGTGGCCACGTCGATTGCTGTACGTCCCTGAAATGATATCCTATGAGTGGCAACCTGGCAACATGTATAACGGAGTCATAGAGCCGGAATACAACGCCATCACCTATACATGGGGAAGATGGCGTCTCGAAGAACAGGAAAGGCCAGATGTAGAAGCGCTGGATATGACCATCGACGGAGACAGCTGGCCTATTCCAAGGGTTGACCCAGAACATTTCACCGTGGAAGAGTTCGACCTTGCAATCTTGTGCGCAACCTGGAAGCCCCATGAGGAAGGAGACGGCGTAGACTTCATATGGCTCGACGTCGCTTGTATCGCACAACGGGAAGACGTACGGTCCGCGGCTGAAATCGGTCGCCAGGCGCTTGTGTTCCGTGGAGCTAAATACGTATACGTGTGGTTGAACAGCGTATGTGCTTCAAGACTGAAAGAGATAATTCATGATATGCTATGGGTAGAGGGTGAACAACCAGAAATATATACTGCCAGATACTCGCAAGCGAATAAAGGCATTGTGCATCTCCTGAATGACCCTTGGTTCTCTTCTTTGTGGACGTTACAAGAAGCGTTTCTACGACAGGATGCTTACCTAATCTCGTCCGATTCAACTCTAATTTCATGCTCCGATGACGGCAATTTATGCGAATTAGCAGACATCCTAAGTCCCTGTGCCAGCTGGCATTCGTTGTACAAGAAGAATATGGCTGGAACCACGGATGATTTAAAGGCCGAATTTCAAGACGTCGACGAGATCATTACCGTGTCCGTGCACTCAACGCCTGGATTCACTCAACGCCCTGAAACACTAAACCTACCCTAAACTTCAACGTGTTATAACTCTACTAATATAAGTCTAATTAAGGCTGCACTAAAAGAAATAGAATTGCTTAATAATAGAGAATATTTTATATATATATATAAAAATAGCACAAAAACATAGTATTAATTAATCTACACTATTATAAAAGCACTAGGCTGTTTAAATATTGCGTATAACTAATACATATACATATTAAAAGCTCTACCTCTAATAAGAGCAGGAGCTTATAGAATATATAGAAAGCCTTATAAGGTAAGGCCTACTACTTACATAAGAGATAATTTAAAATTTTACTTTATATATAGCTTAAGAGACTATAAGTAATAGCTAAGTTATATGCTTTATTAACTAGAATTTACAATATTTTATATTACAGTAGATAACTAGTATAGATATTAATTGCTACTAGGCTAACTTAAGGTCTAAATATAAGCTATATTTTAACCTAATAAGTAAGAAAATTAATAAGTATAATATTAAGCCTTGCAATATATATAATATAGATAAGAAAAGCTTTCTTCTTAGTATTACTAGATAATTAAAATAAGTGTTTAGTAAGAGTATATAAGAGAAAAAGGAGGTTATAGCAGCTATCTAGGATAGCTTATATAAGTAGATAACCCTTATAGCATGTATCTATGCAGATAGATTAAAGCTACAACTAAGCCTTATATTTAAGTCTATAAATAAGGGTATATAGTTAAGCTAGGTTAAAGTAATTAAGGCTAGAAAACATAAGATATATATTAGCTTATTACTATTAAGATAGACTAATTGTAACGTTCACAACGTCACATCCTATCATTACCCCTGAGTCAACTGACACCCATCCAAAAGCTACCCGATTTGTACTCGCCCTAGATAGCAACTACAGGAACAGATATATAAGAGGGCAGTCTATGTAGCTTTATAGAGTAGTTTTTCTGTATCCTTTTGTATAAGACCTATAGGTGTAGAGAATAGTATCTTTAGTTTACTCTCTAGTCCTAGCACTCCTATATGCCTAGTAGTAGACACTTTAGACCCTATTTAGATTACTCTCTTATAACCTGTGTTATTACATTATACAGAAAAACTTATCCTAGCTAGTAACAGCCTCTAAATAATATTACTACTTGTTTTATTTAGATTATGCCTAAGCCTTATCTAATTTAGAACTAATTTAGACTATACTATTATATCTAGCATTTTGTTACAGCTAAGATCTCTATAATCTCTTAATAACTAAAGCCTTTAGGTTTAGAACTTCCTAGACTACTATGTTAGGATTACTTTAGAATAGCTGCGTAGGATTGCGCTAAGGTAGAAACTTAGAGACTACTAAGAACCTAGCAGAATTAGACCTAACTCTAATGTCTGCTACTATTACTCTAAGTTTAAAGGAACTAACTTAAAGATTAGTATATACTTAAGGTTTAACCTTAAAGGTAACAGTAGAGGCATCTAATCCTACTCTATCCCCTAATCTAGTAAAAACTAGTGCAGAACCTATACTAGATTTAGACTAAGGAAAGGAGAACTTAGCTTAACTAGTAGACTAGCTTTATGCAGAAATCTAGGAACTATAGCAAGCTACAATTGCCCTAGACTATCCCCTACTTAGCACTAAATTACTACTAACTCCCTTAGAACAACCTTAACCCTTAAGGTTCTAGTCTAAGATTTTAATTAATAATACTATATGCACAAAACTATCTAAAAAAACACTATCTATTAATATCTTTAATAATAGTTGCAACTTAACCTTTTGCTAATAGCAAGCCTTAATCTAGGACTAATTAGAGATTAATGCAGACTACTATTAGAGTAAGCGCGCCTGCATAGCATTAGTCTAGGGACATACTTCTAGCCTAGCTAAAGAGTACCTAGAGCCCTAATACCTATCTAATACCTTATTAGATTGTTTTAAGATTATAGAAGATATAATTAACCTGCTTAAGTCCTATTTTGTTACAAGAAATAAGAGAGCTAAGAGTTAAGCTACTTTTAATAAACTCTATATAGATAAGACAGAAACCTCCTCTACTTTTAAAGTACAGTTCCTTAGTGCTGCTATTAGGAGACAAGTACTTAGATTAGAATAGTTTTACTACTTATAGACTAAGATTATACTAACCTTGCAGATGCCTAGCTTTAGTTTTAAGTAATAATAGAATAACTCTTTTAAGCTTATAGTTAAACACCTAATAGTATTTAATATAGAATAAAAGAACTATCTTTTAGTCTTAACTGCAGGGACTATAACCTGTACAATATATAAATTAAGCTAATCTTATTTAAGACTAGTTTAGAGGTCCTTACTAAGAACAACCTATAACTTATACTAATAAGTAGACCTTTATATCCTAACTTAACTCTAACTTTTACTTGCTTTTTAGCCTATATCTAAGACTCTAAGTCTTGCAAGAGACCTAACTCTAGGCAACTGCTATAACTATAGTAAACTAGGGAACTTCTTAAATAAGTGTTCTTTACCTTAAGTACAGAAGATTAAGTTTAAAGAACTAGGTAAAGAATTAGAGGAGGTAAGAGAAGACCTAGATAAAGATAAGAATTAGACAAGAAATAGAGACGCCTAAGAGGACCTTCCTTCTTAGGCCTAAACTATTATAACCTTTCTAATCTTAGTCTCTTAAATCTGTTTATAGGACTATATTTCCTTTTTCCTTCTATTCTCTATGCTAAAGGCCTTAGGGTCTAATTATACTTCTTAATTAATACTAGTGCTTAAGGTTATTTTTTCTTAAATTTAAAAATTACTACTTCTGTTTTATTAGCCCTTTAAACTCCTATCTAAAAGCTACTCTTTTAGGTTACAGTTAAGAGTTTCTAAGACTAAATCTCTTCCTTAGTAACTTAGTATATTTATTTATATCTAATTATTAATAGAAAGAAGATTTACAACTGCTTATTTATAATAGTAGATCTTAGCTTACAAGATTGCATTATTAGAATTAAATAGATAAAATGTTTTAAACTACAGTTAGAAACAGACTCCTCTTAGATTATCTAGCTAGGTTGCTATTTTGCTGTTTATAATCCTGCTCTACTAATCTTTATAACTCTTAACTAAATTATTCCTGCTAAAACTGTTACTTTAGATATTACACAGCAAGATAAGCTATAGAAATAAGAAGACTACTAAGAGAGACACAGCATAACAACAGCTATCTATAGGATTTATAGCATGCTTTAGCTCTTAAAGAGTTAGAAGTTCTTGCCCCTTATTACATAAGATCTAACACTAAAATCTTTCTAACCTCTACTTAAACTTGTTCCTACTAAACCTGCTTTTTATATTACTCTTATTTCTGCTAACACTTTCTACTTTAATATAAAACGCTAAGAAAATAAATTCTTTACTACTAGCTTTTATAAAATTAATTAAATTTTAGATAAGAAGAGGCTAGAAGATAACTCTAATAATACAGCCCTAATACAGGACTAATTACTACTTTATTACTACTCTTTCTAAGATATCTTTAGTAAGACTGCTGCAGAAGTTCTTTTAGACTTCTAACTGTATAACTATAAGATTATACTAACTAAACCTCTACTAAATAGCTATAGCCTCTTATATAAGCAGAATATAGAAGAGCTAGAAGTAACTAAGCACTATATCTAAGAAAACCTATAAAAAAGTTAGATTAAATATAGCTAGAGCCCTTTTACATCTTTTATCCTATGTATTTAGAAGGCTAACAGGGACCTCTAAATTTATGTAGACTACTACAAACTAAATAACCTTACTTATAAAGATATTTATCTAATTCCCTGCATAGATAAGCTTTTAGCCTACTCTTTAAAGGCTAAGATCTTTACTAAGTTTAATATTTATTCTGTGTTTAACTGCATCTATATAGACCTAGACTCTAAAGAGTATACTACCTTTTAGACCTATTATAGGATATATAAATATAAGGTACTACCTTTTAGCCTCTGCAACAGCCCTGCAACCTACTAATAGTATATAAATAATATGTTAATTAACTTTCTAGATAATTTTTATATTGCTTATCTAGACAACATCTTAATCTATTTAGAGGACCCTATTACCTATAAATAGCATATAAAGCAGGTACTAGAAAGACTGTGTGCTGCTAGCCTCTAGGTAGATATTAAGAAAAGCAAGTTCTACATTACCTGTATAAAGTACCTTAGATATATATTAACTAATAAAGGTATTAAGGTTAACCTAGAAAAAGTAGAAACTTTAAAGAACTAAGAAAAACCTACTACTATTATAGGTATAAAGTCCTTCCTAGGCTTTACAGGTTTCTACTGTTAATTTATTACTAGTTTTTCCTAAGTTACAAAACCCTTTATTACATTGCAGAGCCTTAAAATACTATTTATATAGACTCTAGAGTGCAAAGAGGCCTTCTACCTCTTTAAGACTGCTCTTTTAGCTATACTAACTCTATGCTACTTTAAGCCTAACTATAACACTAAGATTAAAATAGACATGTCTAATAGCATAGTAGTAAGAGTCTTATTATAAAAACACCCTAATAAGAAATAGTACTCTATTGCTTTCTATAGCAAGGTCCTATCTAGAGCTAAGCTTAACTAAGAAATATATAATAAGGAACTTTTTGCTATTCTATAAGCCTTTTTAAAATAGAAAGCTAAACTAATATCTATTTAGACTTAAGTCCTAGTCTTTTTAGACTATTATGCCTTAGAATACTTTATAACTACTAAGGTACTTAACACTAGATAAGCATAATAGTCTAAGGCCTTAGCCTTCTTTAATTTCTAAATTAAGTATATACTAGGCAAGAACAATAAGAGAGCTAATATCCTTAGCTAACAAGAACAGGATCTAAGCTAGTTAAAGTCTGCCTAAGAAGATAATTAATTATAAGTCTTACTTAGACCCTATTATCTTTATAGCTAAATTAATACTAATCTAGCCTAAACCTACCTCTAAACTTAAGTTTAATAGATAGTGTCTATTAATACCTTACTCCCTAATATAACCCCTATAGATTTTAACTCTCTAGAACTAGTAGATATAGTTTTTTATAAAAATTAGTTAGCCTTTAAAGAATAATAAGCAAAGCTACTAGACAACTATTAGATTAGTAACAGACTCTTGCTCTACTAAGACTAACTCTGCTTGTCTAGAGATTCTTTCTTATGTACCTAGCTTATTTACAAGGTATATAATTAAATCTCTACAGCACACTCTAGCTCTAAGAAGACTTATTAGTTACTAGCCTAACAGTACTATTAGAAAGGTATAAAGGCTAGTTGTTAATAGTATATGCAAAACTGTGTTACTTATTATAGAGGTTATCTAAGGCAGTCCTGTCTCTTAAGTTACCTGCACCTGTTACTTATCCTTAAAAGACTAATGCAGCACCTGTGCATTAATTTTAAGGATTTCTTAAAGGATTAAGCTAGGTATAACTAGATTATAGTAATTATTAATTAATTGTCTAAACAAGCTATTACTATTCTATGTTATAAGATAATTAACGCCTAAGGCATAGTAAACCTGTTTATTTAATAGGTATACTGTTTTAGATATACCCTAGATATAGTTATATCTAACTATAGCCTTTAATTTGTCTCTAGTTTCTAGTTAGAATTCTGCTAAATTATAGGTGTAAAAGTTAAACTCTCTACTGCCTATTATAAGGAAACAGACAGCTAAACAGAGATTATAAATAAATATATTAATTAGAGACTGCAGCCCTTTGTATCCTTCTACTAAGATAACTAGAGTAACCTCTTACCTCTAATTAACTATACTTAGATAACTCTTCTCTACAGTGCTATTAGAATAGCCTTGTATTAGCTCTTCTTTAGCAGTAAACTAAAACAGAGTTAGAATTAAAAGAGCTCTATACCCTCTGCTAAATAATTTAATAAAATTAACTACTAAGACACTCTTGCATTAATAATCTGCATACACAATACATAGCAATAAGCTAAAGACAACATAGAAAGGGCCTAAGCCTAAATGCAAGCTGTAGTTAATAAGCACTAATAACTAGTAGATTAGCAAGTTAGAGATATAGTGTATCTATCTACTAAAAACCTAACTAATACAAGGCCTAGCTAAAAGCTATCTGCATAATAGGAAGGACCCTTTAAGGTACTAGAGCAAGTTAGCTACTTATATTAGTTAAAGTTACCCTTAGGTTCCCTTATCTACAATGTCTTCTTACTAAGTATCTTATGTAAAGATCCTTAAGATCTCTTACTAAAATAAGAAGCACTAAAGCCCTTTAGAAGCCTAATTTATAGTATAGAAGAGTAAGAAGTAGAAGAGATACTTGCTAGTAAAGTGCATTAATCTACACTAAAATATTAAGTTAGCTAGGTTAGACATAACCTAGACCTTATTTAGTATAAAGCTTTAAATTTTATTAGATTCCCCTATAAGTTAAGGGCTTTCTATAAGAAGTATCTAAAAAAGCTAGGCCTGCTATAGGGACTAAGGAGCTAGTTATAGGCCTAAGAAGACAGAGTAGAAGATATGTTATATTTAAAAGATAATTAAGTTAGGGATTACAATTCCTATTTATAAATACATATAGTATACATAAGCTAACAGACCTAATTTAGACATAGTTTAGGCGCTACTTATTGCTGCGTCCTTGCTGAACTCTGTTAGCTTGCTTTTGCCTAGAGACCTTACTATATTATTACTGCCTCTACTAACCTTCCCCCTAACAGCTACCTTACTACTACTACCTCTACCCCCCTTTACTAACGCTGCTGCTATCTCTACTATCCTTACTGCTATCTCCTCTATTATCCCCCTTAAGCCTACTACTACCCCCTAAATCTCCCCTAACTCTGCCTGCAAGGACTAAACCTCCTTCCCTATTAACTACTAATGCGTAAGCATAACCTCTGCTGTAGTTATGCTAGTAACCTAAGAGCTAGCTACCTGCACACACATTACTAGCTAATAGGCTGCCTTAGCAGCAAGCTCCCTAACTATATCTATCTCCTCCTTGTTGTTAACACTGCTATAGACAGAGTTACTCTATAAGTTTAAGGCCTGCTAGAAGGACCTAAACTTAGGTCTAATATATAACAGCACTTATTAAAGAATTAGCACTAAAGACTAGAGGACAGGATACAGATACTTACTAAATTGCACTTCTTATTCTGCTTTGTGTAATAGCAGTATTTCTTTAACCCCTCTAAATAAAACACAAACTTAACTAATTGCCTGCAGGCAACAGCCTACACGCACTGCATGCAGATGACCTAGAAGGCCACCAGGAGGGCACCAAGGGGGATGGGGATCAGCATAGGGGCAGGTGCTAGTGCTAGTGCTAGTACTAGTGTGGTGCTAGTGCTAGTGCTAGTACTGCTGCTAGTGCTAGTGCTGTTGTTGCTGTTGCTGCTGCTGCTACTGCAGTTGTAGTTGTGGTTGTGGTTGTAGTTTTGCTATACTTATCAGCAAAACACTACTAAAAAGGCTTAACAAAGGGCACGTACAAAAAATGTTAAGCCTAACTGCTAAAGAGATTAAGATTTTAGAGAGAAAGCCTCTATATATAAGAACCTGTCTTAAGGTAAAAGAGATAATTGTTAGGGCAACAACTAAGAAAAATTTTCTTAAAGTAAAAGACAAAACATTGTTAAATATTACCCTACAGTAGGTTGCAAATAAGAGTTAAACATAAAAAGGAATGTAATTAGATAGGATAAGAACTTGCACTATGTAAAAAGGCAAAGAGGTAAAGTAACACAAACTTCAGACAAAAAGGTTGCGCAGGGACAAAAGAAAGAAACCTAGACGCTAGCTAAACTCTACCCTACCTCTTCTCTCTCCTCTACACTAACAAAAGACAACTCTGCAGAAAGGGACTTTCTGCTTATACAGAGGGGGGGGGGGTAGTGTAACGTTTACAATGTTACATCCTATTATTACCCCTAAGTTAACTAATACCTATCTAATAGCTACCTAATTTGTACTTGCCCTAGATAGCAACTACAGGAACAGATATATAAGAGGGCAGTCTATGTAGCTTTATAGAGTAGTTTTTCTGTATCCTTTTATACAAGACCTATAGGTGTAGAGAATAGTATCTTTAGTTTACCCTCTAGTCCTAGCACTCCCATATGCCTAGTAGTGGACACTTCAGACCCCATTCGGATCACTCTCTTATAACCTGCGTCGTTACACTAATAATAACATAGGCCTTGCCTAGCTTAAGCAGGTATTTAATTGCTACACTAAAGTAAAGGCAGAGAAATCTTAAAAGTTACTTATTCTTAATAGCTATAGATCTTATATTTCTATAGATTTCTTAGACTTCTGTAGTAAGAGAAGGATTCTTATTACTATCTTTCCTCTTTACTTAACCTACATACTCTAGCTACTTAATATAGCTATATTTAAGCCTCTCTTAATAGTATACTTAAAGGAGCTCTTAATTTACCTTTACAATAGCTAAGGGCTTCTCTTAGTTAAAAAAAGTAACTTCTTGCCTCTGTTCTAGAGAGCTTAGAGATACTCTTTTAAGAAATAAGTATCTTACTATATAAACTAGCTAAATTACTTACATAATTTACTTAAGATAAGTAGGAGTTACTAATTAACTTACTACTAATTAAGTCTAATTAGAGAAATTTAGAAAGGCTATTATATAAAGTAGTAGCTAATAAAAATATAAAAAAAGCTAAAAAGCTTAGTTAAACACTTTACTACTTTTAGGCTTAAAATAAGCTTCTTAAGCTTTAAAACTAAGGACTTTAAAAAGTACTTATTATTAAGAAGAAGTATAAAAAGTCTAGTAAAGCTTTTAATCTATAATAACATTAGAAGTACTATAGTAGTGCTGTTTTCTAGTTACTTTAAAAAATTAAAGAAGCATGTTGTAACGTTCACAACGTCACATCCGATCATTACCCCTGAGTCAACCGACACCTATCTGATAGCCACCCGATTTGTACTCACCTTAGATAGCAACCCTAGGAAGGGATATATAAAGGGGGGTAGTCTGTGTAGCTTAGTAGAGTAGTTTTTCTGTATCCTTTTGTACAAGACCTATAGGTGTAGAGAATAGTATCTTAGTTTACCCTCTAGTCCTAGCACTCCTATATGCCTAGTAGTAGACACTTTAGACCCTATTTAGATCTTTCTCTTCTTACCTGCGTTATTACATTATACAGAAAAACTTGTCCTAGCTAGTAACAGCCTTTAAATAATATTGCTACTTGTTTTGTTTAGATTACGTCTAAGCCCTATCTAATTTAGAACTAATTTAGACTATACTATTATATCTAGCATTTTGTTACAGCTAGGATCTCTATAATCTCCTAATAACTAAAGCCTTTAGGTTTAGACCTTCCTTAACTATAGTATTAGGATTACTTTAGAAAAGTTATATAAGATTGCACTAAGGTAGAAACTTAGAGACTACTAATAACCTACTAGAATTAGACCTAAAATAATGTCTAGCCCTATTACACCTAGTTTAAAGGAATAAGTTTAACATTTAAGATAAACTTAAGGCTTAACCTTAAAGGTAGCAGTAGAGACGTCTAATCTTACTCTAACCTCTAAGCTAGTACAAACTAGCACAGAACCCCTACCTAATTTAGCGCGATAATTAGAGGACTTAGCCCTACTAATTGCCTAGCTTAAGGCTAAAAACCTTAAACTAAAAGAGGATCTCTAACAAGTAACAGTTCCTCTAGATTATCCTTTACTTAGCACTAAATTACCTCTAACTCCCTTAGAACAACCTGCACCCCTAAGGTTCTAGTCTAAGATTTTAATTAATAATACTATACACACAAAACTATCTAAAAGAACACTGTCTATTAACATCCTAGAAAATAGTTATAACCTAACCTTTTACTAATAGCAAGCCTCTATCTAAGACTAATTAGAGATTAATGTAGACTACTATTAGAGTAAGCGCGCATGTATAGCATTAGTTTAGGGGCATACTTCTAGCCTAGCTAAAGAGTACCTAGAGCCCTAATACCTATCTAATACCTTATTAAATTATTTTAAGATTGCAGAAGATATAATTAACCTGCTTAAGTCTTATTTTGTTATAGGAAATAAGAGAGCTAAGAGTTAAGCTGCTTTTAATAAACTCTATATAGATAAGACAGAAACCTTCTCTACCTTTAAAGCACAGTTCCTTAGTGCTGCTATTAGGAGATAAGTACCTAGATTAGAATAGTTTTACTACTTATAGACTAAGATTACACTAACCTTGCAGATGCTTAGCCTTAGTTTTAAGTAATAATAGAATAACTCCTTTAAGCTTATAGTTAAACACCTAACAGTGTTTAATATAGAATAAAGGAACTATCCTTTAGTCCTAACTACAGGGACTATAACCTGTATAACACATAAATTAGGCTAATCTTATTTAAGACTAGTTTAGAGGTCCCTACTAAGGACAACCTATAACTTATACTAATAAGTAGACCCTTATATCTTAACTTAACTCTAACCTTTACTTATACTTTAGCTTATATCTAAGACTTTAAGTCCTGCAAGAGACCTAACTCTAGGCAACTGCTATAACTATAGCAAACTAAGACACTTCTTAAGTAAGTGTCCTTTGCCTTAAGTATAGAAGATTAAGTTTAAAGAACTAGGCAAAGAATTAGAGGAGGTAAGAGAAGACCTTAATAAAGATAAAGATTAGACAGGAAATAAAGACACCTAAGAGAACCTTTCTTTTTAGGCTTAAACTATTATAACTTTTCTAATTTTAGTCTTTTAAATCTGTTTAGGGGACTATATTTCTTTTTTTCTTCTATTCTTTGCTCTAAGAGTCTAAGGGTCTAATTACACTTCTTAATTAACACTAGTGCCTAAGGTTATCTTTTTTTAAATTTAAAAATTACTACTTTTATTTTATTAGCTCTTTAGACTCTTATCTAAAAGCTACTCTTCTAGGTTATAGTTAAGGGTTTTTAAGACTAAATCTCTTCTCTAGTAACTTAGTATATCTGTTTATATCTAATTATTAATAGAAGAAAGATCTACAACTGCTTATTTATAATAGTAGATCTTAGCTTATAAGACTAAATTATTAGAATTAAATAGATAAAACATTTTAAACTATAGTTAGATACAGACTACTCTTAGATTATCTAGCTAGGTTGCTATCTTGCTGTTTATAATCCTGCTTTACTAATTTTTATAACTTTTAACTAAACTGTTTCTGCTAAAACTATTACCTTAGATATTATATAGTAAGATAAGCTATAGGAACAGGAAGACTACTAGGAGAGATACAGCATAATAACAGCTATCTATAGGATTTATAGCATGCTTTAGCTCTTAAAGAGTTAGAAGTTCTTGCTTTTTATTATATAAGATCTAACGCTAAAACCTATCTAACTCTTACCTAAACTTATTTCTACTAAACCTGCTTTTTATATTACTTTTATTTCTGCTAATACTTTCTACTTTAATATAAAATGCTAAGAAAACAAATTCTTTACTACTAGCCTTTATAAAATTAATTAAATTTTAGATAAGAAAAGGCTAGAAGACAACCTTATTAATGTAGCCCTAATATAAGACTAATTACTACTCTATTACTACTCTTTCTAAGATATCTTTAGTAAGACTGCTACAGAAGTCCTTTTAGACTTCTAACTGTATAACTATAAGATTATACTAACTAAACCTCTACTAAATAGCTATAGCCTCTTATATAAGTAGAATATAGAAGAGCTAGAAGTAACTAAGCGCTATATCTAAAAGAACCTATAAAAAGGTTAGATTAAATATAGCTAAAGCCCTTTTATATCTCTTATCCTGTGTATTTAGAAGGCTAACAAGGACCTCTAAATTTATGTAGACTACTGTAAACTAAATAACTTTACTTGCAAAGATATCTATCTAATTCCTTATATAGATAAGCTTTTAGCCTGCCCTTTAAAGGCTAAGATCTTTACTAAGTTTAATATTTATTCTGCATTTTACTGTATCTATATAGACCTAGACTTTAAAGAGTATACTACCTTTTAAACCTATTATAAGATATATAAATATAAGGTACTACCCTTTAGCCTCTGCAACAGCCCTACAACCTACTAACAGTATATAAATAATATATTAATTAACTTTCTAGATAATTTTTATATTACTTATCTAGATAACATTTTAATCTATTTAGAGGACTCTATTACCTACAAATAGCATGTAAAGCAGGTACTAGAAAGACTGCGTGCTGCTAGCCTCTAAGTAGATATTAAAAAAAGCAAGTTCTATGTTACCTATACAAAGTACTTTAGATATATATTAACTAATAAAAGTATTAAAGTTAACTTAGAAAAAGTAGAAGCTATAAAGAACTAGGAAAAACCTACTACTGTTATAGGTGTAAAGTCCTTCTTAGGCTTTATAGGTTTCTACTGCTAATTTATTGCTAGGTTTTCTTAAGTTACAAAACTCTTTATTATATTGCAAAGCCTTACAATACTATTTGTATAGACCTTAGAGTGCAAAGAAGCCTTCTATCTCCTTAAGACTACTCTTTTAGCTATACTAACTCTATGCTATTTTAAGCCTAACTATAACACTAGGATTAAAACAGATGCATCTAATTGTAACGACTAAGCACGTGCACAGTCAACGTGGCTTACCTCGCTTATAGCATCTAGTCGGCAAAGTCTAGATCTAGCACTATATATATTATACTACACATAGAATACTTGCTTAAGTATTCTTGTGCTTACCTTTTGGTATAAGTGGTGTTATTGCGTAGTATCAATAGCAAGGGCAGGGCGCCTGACCATTACACTAATAGTGTAGTAGTAAGAGTCTTATTATAAAAACACCCTAATAAGAAATAGTACCTTATTACTTTTTATAGCAAGGTCTTATCTAAATCTAAGCTTAACTAAGAAATACATAATATAGAACTTTTTGCTATTCTATAAGCCTTCTTAAAATAGAAGGCTAAACTAATATCTGTTTAAACCTAAGTCTTAGTCCTTTTAGACTATTATGCCTTAGAATACTTTATAACTACTAAGGTACTTAATACTAGACAAGTATAATAGTCTAAGGCCTTAGCCCCTTTTAATTTCTAAATAAAGTATACACTAGGCAAGAATAATAAGAGAGCGAATATCCTTAGCTAACAAGAACAGGATCTAAGCTAGTTAAAGTCTGCTTAAGAAGATAATTAATTATAAGTCTTACTTAGACTTTATTGTCTTTATAGCTAAATTAATACTAATCTAGCTTAGACTTACCTCTAAACTTAAGTTTAACAGATAATGTCTATTAACGCCTTACACCCTAATATAACCTCTATAGATTTTAACTTCTTAGAACTAATAAATATAGTTCTCTACAAAAACTAGTTATCTTTTAAAGAATAATAAGTAAAACTACTAAACTACTATTAGATTAGTAACAGACTCCTGCTCTACTAAGACTAACTCTGCTTATTTAGAGATTCTTTCTTATATACTTAGCTTATTTGCAAGGTACATAATTAAATCTCTACAGTGCACCCTAGTGCTAAGAAGACTTATTATTACTAGCCTAGCAGTACTATTAGAAAGGTATAGAGGCTAGTTATTAATAGTATGTGCAAAATTGCATCCCTTGTTAAAAAAGGCATCTAAGACAGTTCTGTCTCCCTAGATACCTCTACCTGTTGCCTATTCTTAAAAGACTAATATAGCACTTATGTATTAATTTTAAAGATTTCCTAAAAGATTAGGCTAGGTACAACTAGATTATAGTAATTATTAATTACCTGTCTAAGTAAGCTATTACTATCTCTTGTTACAAGATAATTAACGCCTAAGGCATAGTAAACCTATTTGTCTAATAGGTGTACTATTTTAGACACACCTTTAACACAATTATATTAGACTAAGGTCTCTAATTTATTTCTAGTTTCTAGTTAGAGTTCTGTTAAATTATAGGTGTAAAAGTTAAGCTCTCTACTGCCTATTATAAAAAGATAGATAGCTAAACTAAGATTATAAATAAGTATATTAATTAGAGATTGCAGCCTTTTATATCCTTTTACTAAGATAACTAGAGTAACCTCTTACTTCTAATTAACTGTGCTTAGATAACTCTCCTCTACAGCGCTATTAGAATAGCCCTGTATTAGCTCTTCTTTAGTAGTAAACCTAGACAGAGTTAGAACTAAGAGAGCTTTATACCTTTTGCTAAACATTTTAATAAAATTAACTACTGTAACACCCTTATATTAATAACCTGCATGCATAATGCCTAGTAATAAGCTAAAGATAACATAGAAAAGGCCTAATCCTAAATGCAAGCTGTAGTTAATAGGCACTAATAACTAGTAGATTAGCAAGTTAGAGATATAGTGTACTTGTCTACTAAAAATCTAACTAACCTAAGACCTAGCTAAAAGCTATCTACGCAATAAGAAGGGCCTTTTAAGGTACTTAAGTAAGTTAGGCACTTTTATTAGTTAAAGTTACCCTTAAGTTTATATATACATAACATCTTTGCACTAAATGTCCTGTGTAAGGACCTCTAAGACCCTTTACTAGGATAAGAGGCACTAAAGCCTGCTAGAAACCTAATTTATAGCATAGATAAATAAGAAGTAGAAGAGATACTTGCTAGTAAAGTCTACTAATCTACTCTAAAATATTAAGTTAGCTAAGTTAGACATAACCTAGACTTTATTTAGTATAAAGCTTTAAATTTTATAAGATCCCCCTATAAGTTAAGGGCTTTTTATAAGAAGTATCTAAACAAGGCTAGCCTACTATAAGGACTTAATAGCTAGATATAAGCTTAGGAAGATAGAGTAGAGAATATGTTATACTTAGAGGACAATTAAGTAGGGGATTATAATTCTTATTTATAATTATATGTTATATAGGGAGGAGGAGACTGTTTAGATTAGGTTCTAGAAGGGCCTGCTATAGCACCCTCTATTTCCTTATCCTCTATAATCTCTGCCTCTATAATCTCTGCCTCTTCTGCCTCCTCTTTAAGAAATAAGTCCTCTAACTCTTCCTCCTCCTCTACCTCCTTCTCCTTTGCCTTCCTCTTCTTCTTTGCTGCTGCTGCTGCTGCTGCTGCCTTCTTCTTCTTTGCTGCTGCTGCTGCCTTTGCTGTAGGCTTCCTTACCTAGCTACCTTTTATCCCTAAACTACTACCCCTCCTACGCCCTCTATAACCCTTCTCTACCTTTTCTTTACCTAGGACCCCTCTAGAACTATCCCTCTTAGCTGCACCCCTAGCAGTCTTACTAAGAGAAGACTCTAGAACTTCTAGACAAGCCTTTATGCAGTCTAAGATCCCTACTAGATTAATAACCTTATTTTAAATTACTAGGAGTTTAAAAGCTATTAGACAGTAGGACGCCTTAGCTACCTCCCTTGCTAGAACTCTACCTTACGCTAATGTTACCTGCACGCAGTTAACTAAAATTTTAGCGTACTAAACTACAACACCTAAATAAGCTAAAATAGTAGCCTCTGCTATCTTGCTGCCTACTGCAGCTTTTTAACTCCTTACTACTAACTAAAACAACCTCTATTCTAACTTAGCGTACATAGGAACCTACCTAACAATTAGCATAACCCCTGTAGAAGGTAAAAGGAAAGAGGGGTTCTAGATACTTACTATGCAACACTTCTCCTTCTTAGAAGTGCAATACACACACTTCTTTAACTTCTCTAAGGAGAAGTTAAACTCTACAGGTTCTCCCTGCAAAAACAAACGTATTGCCTGAAGGCACATTACCTAGAAAGCAGCTAGAAGGGCACTAATAGGCGTGGGCACAGGCATGGTAGGTTAGTGGTGTTAGTGGTGCTGCTGGTGCTGCTGGTGCTGGTGCTGGTGCTGGTGCTGTTGCTGGTGCTGCCGCTGTTGTTGTCGCTGCTGCTGTTGTTGTGGTTTTAATTGTAGCTATAGTTGTAGTTGTGGTTTTTTTTTGCTACACTTATTAGTAAAACACTACTAAAAAGGCTTAAAGAAGGGTACGTACAAGAAATGTAGAGCCTAACTGCTAAGGAGATTAAGATTTTAGGGGGGAAGCCTTAATATATAAGAACTAATCTTAAGGTAAAAAAGACAATTGCTAAGGTAATAACAAAGAAAATTTTCTTTAAAGGTAAAAGATAGAAACATTGTTATATTACCCTGCGCAACAGTATAATACTATTATTAGTAGCTAAAAGGCTATATTTTAGGTAGCCTTAGGCAACACACAACGCGTAAAGGGAACAGGATAAATAATTCTAACTTTAGACATAGGAAAGGATAAACATAATTTTAGTTCTAGACACTGTCTAAACACTACCTCTTTTAATACTTACAGGAAGGGGCTTCCTGCCTACACAGAGAGAGGGTAGTGTAACGTTTACAACGTTATATCTAATTATTACCCCTAAGTTAACTAACACCTATCTAATAGCTACCTAATTTGTACTTGCCTTAGATAGCAACCCTAGGAAGGGATATATAAAGGGGGGTAGTCTGTGTAGCTTAGTAGAGTAGTTTTTCTATATCCTTTTGTACAAGACCTATAGGTGTAGAGAATAGTATCTTAGTTTACCCTCTAGTCCCAGCACTCCCATATGCCTAGTAGTGGACACTTTGGACCCCATTCGGATCTTTCTCTTCTTACCTGCGTCGTTACACATGTGTTTATTAAGCAGTAAAAGAGTAAGAAGAAAAAGAGCTTAAACTCTAAAAAGTAATAGAAAGGAACTTAAGAAAGCTTATAAGCTCTATCTTAAAAAGATAGCCTAAGAAAAGTATATAGTAAAAGAGGCAGTAAAGGCAGTTAAAAAGAAAGAAAAGGCAAAGCAGGCAGCTAAATAGGAGCGTAAGAGACAGGAGAATAATGCTAGAAAAGCTCTTTAATTATCTTAAAAGAGTAAAAAGAAGGCTTTAAGGCCTCCTTAATAAGCTGCTAAGCGTAAGAAATAGGTAGTAGATATATTAAGTAGTAGTAAGTCTTATAAAGCTGTTCCTGCACCTCTACTACTACAGTTATAAAAAGGCTGTGTAATTAGGCTACTAAGCAAATTTAAGTAAAGCAAAAGTTTTATATATATTATCTATACTATCTACTATAAAATCTTATAATATTACCTGTTGTGCATAGCTTAATAGCCTTATTTCTAGATAAGATAGTTTTGATGTTTCAGGGCATTAAGTGAATCCAGGCGTTGAGTGCACGGACACGGTAGGTGACTCGCAGCAATATGCTTTGTTTCTGTCTTCACAGTACTTCCTATCACCCCACTTGTTCATCTGCAGTAGTACCTTATTGTCATGACAACGGCCATTACATGGAGGTGCTTCGCCGTGCCAGTGGCACTTGTCAGAATCTGGTGCACTGGAAACTGGACAGCACAGCTGGCTGTCCTTGCCTTTAGAGTTGCGCGTGACAGGCTTCGCGCTACCGCATGGTTGCTGTTCGATTTTGAAGAAACCAGCCTTACGACAACATCCACGCCCACACAGCTGAGCCTTGCGATTGATACAAGAGACGATTGTTACCAGTATTTTGACGCATCACAGATGAAAGGTGACATAACAGGGACTCTTTATCGTCACCAATGCGATTTGGCTGCAGATGTCTACGGCGCAGAGGTGTCCGAACTGCTCCCCTGGAACCCCTCACTCGGTAACGACACCGAATCTCCCACCTGCAGCTTCGAGCCTGGGGTCCGCTATTGTGGAAGGTTCTACTTCGAGCCACCAAAGGCCGGTCCCGAAGTGGGCCCATCGTTGGACTTCCCGATCAGAGTGAGTGCAACTTCGCACATTCGACACATTTCAGCTGATACTCGGAAAACAGGAAGGATATGATACGAACTGCACTGAGTTCAGGGATGTGTCTAAAGGTGTCACTTGGTCAGTGCCTCTAACAACACGTCGAAAAGCTCAAGCACTCACATAATTTGTCAGCGAGGATGTTCTGGTTTTGTTCGATCTCACCTTAGCTCAATTTTTCAAGATGAATCCGGCTGTAGGCTCAACTTGTGCGAATCTTTAGACCGGTGAGACAACATATATTCCCTGGAAATTATCGCGCATGCTGATCGAAGAACAGAAACGGCATACTGCGTCAAGTCGCCCAATACCCCACCGCCCGCTACGAGCGTTAATCCAACCTCCGTTGCCCCTAGCAGTACAGCTGCACCGGGACCTGGGGCACCAACGCACACTGGACAGCCTGCAAACTGTGTTCGATGGCACATAGTCGGGAAAGGAGATGATTGCTCGATTCTTGCAAACAAATACTTCATCACCTTGAAGCAATTTTATGCCTGGAACCCCGCCGTGTCGAATGATTGCCGCGACAACTTTTGGCAGGATCGGCATACTGTGTGGGAACTTCGGATTCGATCAGCGTGAGCAGATCAGCTCCCCCGCCGTCGCCTACTCCCAGTGCTTTCGTCATACCATCGCCAAATCAAGCAGACAACGCGATCAAAGAATGCAACAAGGTTGCTCAGGCGCAGGAAGGAGACTCGTGTGCTGTAGGTCCACGGAATCCGATTCTGCGTCGCTTCAAGCCTAACTCTAATCATAGTTGTTCGCTGAACGAAACGGAATATCCGATGCGCAACTATATGCGTGGAATGCAGTTTTGGATAATGGCAATGGTTGTGGCACTTCGTTCTGGAAAGATTACTGGTACTGTGTTGGTGTAGCCGCATAAACAGATACGCACGAGTGCGTATCTGTTACACTCGTCTGTTGCAACGTTGTTCTTGGGGCAACATTTAGCTGTCTGCGCAGACAATGCACTTCACGGTAGCTAGAGATCATACCTAACCACGCCTCCCATATATATTGGAAGGGCTGGTGCCGCCAATTGAAATCTCCCTTTTCAATATTTTGATTTGCTTGGACAAGTTGGAGATGACGTTGTTGTGCCGGTGTCGGACGATTCTCATCAACCATGGCTTGCTCAGTAATAAGTATCGCACTAGACTGTTGTATATGGAAGCCTCATCTTCTCGAAATTGAATGCATGTTCCGTGTAATTATCTTTGGAGATATACACGTTAGCATTTTCGAAAACACTTGCCGCGCTTGTGCAACAAAAACTTGAATCATCATAGCTTGATGTGGCTTCGCTGCGGCGAATAGGCACATCTTTGAGGGGCAACATGGTAATAGTCGAATAATTTTGTCGTTCGGAGAGCTGCTTCGTTCGTGATAAAATCTTAGACCCATGAGATAGATACCTTTCACCTGACGATCAAAATCAATGGCGATCAATCAAAAGGCGCCATACCATTAATCTGTTTGGAAACCCCTGCTAGCGCCTCGGCACTCCCGCGTACCTACTAGCGTTCCCGCAACAATGGTGCGCTCCCTCCCCTACCTCGTTCACGCCATGGACAAACTGCCACAGGAGCTGATCAATCGTATTGTGTGGTTCACAGAGCGTTACCCAGACCAGGAAAAATGGGCTTCTGCGATAGGACAATCTTTCCAGCCTATTAGTCCACCTTCTCTATTTCCTCGCCTCGCGATCCTTAATCGCACTTGGAAGGAAGCAGTTGAGACTATTACATTTTACCGTCTAGATATTAAGAGCGATGATCTAGAGTCGCTCCAGTCAATTGTAACAGGAAATCGCTGTAAATACCTTTCCTGGATTAGTTTCAAAGCAGAATTACCAACATATTTAGAAGAAGCATATAAACACAAGGAGTCACGACTTGATCAATATACTAACAATAAGGCATTTACAAAAACTATAAGCGATCTTTTCACAGTATTACGAACCTGGGAAGACAACGGTGTAAAGAACAGAGTGCGGCTTCACATTGTTGGAGCTTCGTCGCCGACTGATTTTCGGGAAGTGGATGAGCTCCAGATTGAGCTTGGTGACTGCAAAGATATTCAATCTGCTCGTTGGGCAGAGTCGCACCTGCGCCTTGTTCAACCCGAAAATCTGCCTACATTGTCTAATGTGCAGCACCTCACTATCGAGAATTGGGGCGGGCGAAGACTTGCACCAAGCGTTGCACCAGATTTAGAGGTGGCACTGCCAGAGCTCAGGACAGTAGACTGGGAGTTTCTAGACTGCGAGGCTGGTTCTGACGCAGGGTCAGATCAGGACTCATTGGATTTAGACTATGATCTAGAGTGGGAATCAGCGACATCTCCTAAGGCGCGCGGTGAGGCGCGCGCTGAATTTGCTAACAAGCTTTCGCTGACGCATTTCCGCTCGCTTAATTCTGCTAATATTATCTTTTACCACTGCACCCCTTCAGATCAGAGGTATACAGTTCTAAGCATTGTGCCAGAAGGCTACACATACGACCCGTTCAGTTCATCAATCCGAACCTTCTCACAATGTCTTACAACTCTTACTTCAAGTGCGCACGTTGACCCTACACTATTCTGGCCATCAGATGAGAACGCGATTCTACCGTCTTGGCCATACTTGAAGTCCCTCAATATCACATTTGATATGGTCACTCCATCTGGCAAATGGTACTTCACTGGTCCAACACCAGCCTACGATTCTGACGACGACCCTGTGCGCGGCATTATTGGAAGTGTTAATACGCGCGAGTTCAGCTGGGTAGACTTCCGGCAGCACCCCGACCCAGAAACCTTCGATACTTTTCTCAGCGCGCTTGCGAAAGCCGTTGCTCAGATGCCCGTTCTCGAGTCCTTCATGCTTACGTATGATATGGTAGGTAAGACAGGGAAACTGCACATTTCATATCACGCGCCAGGCCAGAGAGCGGAGTGGGGTGATGAAGAACCGCAGGATAAAGAGCACAGGAGGATTTACTATGCGTGTGAGACTGGAGTATGGGTACCAGAGCCAAAGACCTCCGAAGGGTTGAAACGCGCAGGAATTCAAAAGTACGGTGGGGAAGCGATCGAGCGATACGTGAGAAGTCAGTACTATTGAAAGTAAATAGGTTGAATACGCACGTAAGAACATACGTCTAGACGCGGCTATGAGGGCGCGGGAAAGTTATTGTAGCGTACTGCCTGTTAGCACACGAGAACGAAAGTTTGCTTAAGGTAAACAGGATCCTATTAGCTAGACTTGTGTATGCCTTAGGTTTGAATCGCGAATCCGTCCTCCACATCCCGGATTTTGCACAATCACTCCTTGGCGCTATTCACAACTCGCCTGTAATGCGCAGTGGAAGTCGCGTAAGTAATGATACTGAAACCTAGGAAACTGTATCACGAGACGCCAGGGAATTGGAAAATAAAACATTAGACCCATTAACATCATAAAAAGACTAACGAAGTAATTCCAGCCAACGGATTACCACCAGATATCAAGAGATCAGCCAAGTCCGTGCCGCTCAGCCACAAAAAGTCCTCCCCCATGTGGTCGCCATCTCCCTGTCTAATACGTCGGGTGGCGCAGCGAGCAGCATAATTAGCGGTAGCTAAATATCCGTTTACAGAAAACACGAAACTGGAAACAGTGCATCTAAGAGTGTTTGTGACGATAGAGCAGGAGACAACAAGGCTTCCCGTTCGCTCAGCCCTATTTAAGCAACGTACCGGCGGACTAGTAGTCAGGTATGTGGCCACTGGCGAATCCCCGCTGTTGTATGTTTTTGCCCTATTGTCCGCATTTTAAAATGAGAAAATCTTGCGTAGTAGCTGCTGCACGTCCTGACCTCTATTCGCGGCTCATGCAGAAAACTGGATGCGTATCACTCACTACCAAAGGCTCCCTCGACGCTTTTTCATCTAAATCATACAATCCTAATGACTCTTTTGTCAACCCCTCATGACCCTGTTCATATGCCCAGAACTGGCCCTCCATCTCGTGAATCGGGCTCTCATACATATGCGTCCGATTGATTAACCGCGGATCAGCGCCAGCCTCTAATAAGAGTTTTACGATAGGCAAGTTCTGCTTGAGCTGGTTGGTGTCGATCATGGCCATGTCACAGATTGCGTAGTGTAGCGGTCGGCCTACGTTGGGCATTCCTTAGTCAAGTTTGTTTGGGTCGGCGCCAGCCTCGAAGGCGGCACATATACCTGCAATGTGGGTTTCTGCAGGGAGGTAGGACATGGCCCAGTAGACGAGCGGGGATGAGTCTTTATAGTTCTCGGGTAAGAGACTCTTAGATTGCTACAAGGCAGTATTAGCCATCTTGCACATAAGCTACAAGGAGTTGCAGAATTCTTAAGAAAGAGGTCTCTCTTTTGCAGAGTGTTTTTTATTGAAACTTCCTTAAAACACCTAATATATCCAGGTATCCTCTAGGTATCGTATCTGTGTATGCGACAATCTCAGTCTGGCAACGACTACAAACGCCAAGACTACCTCTGCTGCACGTGAGGCTATAGAACTACCTACAATAGCTATTTTTTTATACGATCTAATAGCAAGGTACCAAGTTTGTAGGTGCAAATAATTTGATCCATCTGTTTTTACCTTGTATTGCTCGAGGGAGCTCCGCTCTTCTGCTTTAGCGTCGACAAGTGGTTGCAGTAGACAAAATCGGTAGACGAAGCTCAAAGAGGGCGCGGTGTACTCTTTTCCCGGCCTCTTTGAAATTGATGTGGTGCACGATTATGGCAAAGGGACAGAGGAAACATTTAAGCGGCTTCATGAGAATATTAGAAGCTGAGAAGAGAGCCTCTGGAAGCGAGAGGAGTGCTTTCGTGCCTTAAGTCCTGCCGATCTCCACAATGACAAGAAGCGCATCGAAGATACAAAGGGTGGCTTGTTGGAGTGTTTATAAAAGACCGTCAAGATCTAGGATGCGAGCAGCAGCGCGAACCTACGAGTCGTCCATCTCAGCAAGATGATTTATAAATCATCTTTTATCCCACTTGCTGTTGTTTCTATACTATTATAGGTGCTATTATCATTCAGAGCTCCGAAGATCCTAGCATAAATGATAAAGAGAAACCTATGCGACCCCCTGTATCAAGGCACAAGCCTCGGCGAAGGCAGCATATAGACCAGGCATGCTGACAATATCATGATGTAAGTTCCTTCAGAGTACCTGTTTTCATGCTTCTCTGTTGGCGGGTCCATAATTGCCATATGTGTTAGGTCTAGAAGAGTATGGAGTAGTAGTATCAATTCTTAACAACTAGGCCGCTAAGGCTGACGTGATTTGTCTGCCCAATTTCGATGTGTCAACTTCAACCTCACACGGCTTCTCACTATCAGCTAAACAAAAACTGATGGGTGTCAGAAGAGTCTTGAGAATCTTAATTGATGTTTTAAAGCAACAAAACTAGCCCTCGTTATAGCTTAATTACCCGTTAAAATCTGTTAATTATTCAGAAAAATTGTCATCTTCAACTACAATCAGCTAACTATCCTCAATCTAAGAAATCGTAAATTTAACATTGGGAGTCGTTCTAAGCATTTATATTATATCACTAGCTTCAAAATTTATAATTGTGTTTAACGTTGTTTTGGAACTGCGCTATAAAGCGTGAAGCTTCGACTATTAAGATGGATTGGTAGAGTGGCCAGTAAGATGAGAACTGAGTCTTGTAAAGTAATTGATATCATACATTGTCGTTGTGAGCGAAGTTGCACTGCCTTCCAAAACGTATTAGAGTCCGATGCAACAATTCTCTCGCATCATCGTAGGTTCTAGAGCAAAAGATTTATCGTCCCTCAAGCCAACGTAGCAACCGCTGAAAGCAGAGCACCTACACCTACAATCAGTGCGCGAATAAAGTTCAACCCTTTCCAACGAATTAACATCTCTCTGATCTCCTTTTCACCAGTCCCAAGATCCTCCGCCTTGCAGCCTTTCTCTGCCTTAGCGCCCAGGTCTAGCAGCTTAATATTCACAGCAGGTTCCATATACAGTATAGTGAATGGAACAATACACGGTACACAAATCGTCGCCGCTACATAAAGTACGAATGGTGTTACAACACCTCCGATTTGATTTGAGGCACTCCTAGAGTGATATGCTGACAAAGCGTTACACAGCGTGACAGCGATTGCGATGAATGGCGAAGAAGACTTTCCGATATTGTACATGATTTTGAACTCATGGACAAGAACGTTGACAGGGGCTACGTTGAGGGTAGGAACACCGGCGTGGCTAAAACATGAAATATATCCTAACGTAGAAATTATTAGCATCTAAATTCTACACATTTCAGAAAAATGGTTTGCTTTAAATTTTAATGAATTTTACTGGCTGCTGGACAGAAACTTGACCGATCCAAGTTACTTCTCTCTCGATTCCAAAAAGCGTACTTACCAGATAAAAATGCTGCACCTGTGATACCCACAACCTGAGCGGCCTTCAAGATGTTATCGTCCATCTTGTAGAATATTTTTAGCAATTGCTCGTGTTGATCAGGTCAGGCGATTAGAAGTAGGCCATTGAAAGAAACAAATAAACGGCCAAATAAAAGGAAACTCGTGTCTTATCACTAGGTGCAGGGAAGATAAACATTAGCTTTGATTTGAATCATACGGATGCCAGAACCTTACCTTCACATCGGATCATATCGATCAACTATACTGACACAGCCAATTGTTCAAGTTTTAGATATTTGGTGATAGGATCAAATGACTGAACGTCGGCACACTAGCTTCGGAGCAATATATGACCTGGGTTGTCTAGTAAAATGTCGCGAGCTAAGCGTTAGTAGGCGTTTCTTGATTAGCTAAAAAAGCGGAAATACCTGTCTTGCATATCGTGTCGCATAGAAGTCGGATGAACGGCCTCAAAGCTGAAGTAACTCTAATTCGGCGTATTTGGCTTCTTGACGACAACACATTTCTCATCAAAACGGTGCGTTTCGCTGAACGAAAAGGTGTGCATTTTTCTCCTGGGCTTCAAACTTTGTTGGTAGATTTCATGAGACATTTGGCTTGAACTAGTTTGAACTTGGCTTACACCTCAAATTACAAAGTAGATTTGAACTTTCATCCCAATTTTGAAAGCCAAAAACACTAATATTTGATCAAGTTCGAAAAACCTTACTCCGATGACGCTATCAGCGATAGTCATCGCTACTCTCCCTTTTGTGCAATGGGCGACTATTCTAGCTCTACTCTTCATCGCAGGTTCGCTTTTCCACATACTTTCAAGGTCAAAGGTCACAATTGCTCACTGTCCATGTGATACAGGAATAGCATGGTGCTTCAATCTTTGGATCATCCCGATCATAAAGCTTAACAGCTCAAGCAGTGCAATCGTGCAATTCGAAGAAACATCACGACGTGGCGGTGTTTGGCTGGAACCGATCAATGCAAGTTTCGCAGCTGTACTAGCAATAATGGCTTTCCTGGTTTCGCAACACCCCGACCCTACCGAGGCTGCACTTTGGAAGTTTTATGCGGCAGCAGGCATCACTTTGGTGCAAGTAGCTTGGTGGGAGAGGGTAATGATTTTCCCCATAGATGCCTCTGTTACCGCAATGAAGAGAAGCAAGAAGCATTTCAAGGGTTCAGAGCAAAACTGGCTTGAAGGTGAGAGTAAATTGGCGCTTCAACGTTCCATGGACAACTGGAGTAGGTGGCATGCCGTCCGGGCGACGCTTCCTCTCATTGCAGCACTGATCGCATTGTCGACGAAAATGCGGCAATAACTGGACAAGAAAAATACGGATCCGCGGTTCTGAGACATCTCGATTCGATTCGCGATGGTCAAATATTCCCTCCGCTTTCAAATGTGCGACTATCATCCGTAGACGGGTAATTCGGGGCAATGATACTTGAGGATTACCGAAGCTTCGGAGTTGGATAAATACCTAGGCTAGTTTCGGCTAGATAACTGTTGATATAGCCCGACAACTCTATGCCCTGTACCCTATTTGTCTGTGCGTAAAGTGAACACCATATCAACATTTCATCAATTTCGCCCCGAAGTTCTCAGAACCACATTTTTTTCGAACTTCTCTCTAAAGATGAAGAGTCATCCCAGTCTATGGGGTTAATCAAGACTTGCTTTGGAACGTTGAACTTGTGCATAATGACGTATGACGCCCAATGAACACACGACCATGATCTTCCTCGTGGTGCCCGACTGCTAGTTAACTGCTAGTTAACTGCTATAGCGCATGAAGAAGACGCTTCAATAAGAAATGAAAGATGAACTAGAAATAAATCGCGTTATGAAAATGAATATGTCTCAATGTTTTTCAAACGTGCGACTTTATTATTTCTCATAAATTCTGCTTAAAAAGATTTAATGTTGCGGAAATGTAGTGGAAAGTCCTTGCTGATTATGTTGACTACCTATCATGCTGTGTCATGCCTTGAAACCCTATTCTTCTTGGAAAATCTTATCGTAATCGTGCTCGGCCCACCGAATGTCGGGCTCGAGACCAGCAAATTTCCAAACGCCGTCCACAAGACGATACTGAATCGTGGCCTTGCCATGAGCGTGTCCTTTGAACAAGACTTCACTTAGCTCGTCATCCTTATATTTCTGATGGGCTACGCGCATCTGATGGTAGCCTTTGATCTCGCCATCTCCTGTCTGGATCCATTGACTGGCTCCGATGAAATGCTGCGTCTTAATGCGCACGTTGCCGAGGAATTTTTCATTCGAGGCCATGGCGACAAATTGTTCAGCAGGCATGCTTTCCCAGATCATACCCATCACAGCGCGATAATCAATCTAGGAGGATCATTAAAACATGTACTCTGCATATGAAGTTGGACATCAAGTACGTACGTAAAGCGTCGGCGCGACACATTTTGAGAGACGGTCCCAGTCTTTGGTGTCAAAGCTTTCGGCCCATTCGAAGACCGCAGCTTGGCATTCTATAACATCTGGACTCTCATATTTCGTGTGAGCTATTGCATTTTGTGGGCTTAGTAGTTGACAGACCTTCGGGAGCGGGCCGCTTGATTTTCTTGTCAGTCATTATGTGCTTTTACTGTATGTGATTTTCAGTAAAGCAAGCGGTAAACAAAGGCTTCCGAAAGACTATATCATGCAACCGGAATATTAACCAAAGGTCCGGCTTGATGAGCGTCCATTTTCATACAATGCTCCGAAACTCTTGTCTGGTAGAACTAGTTCGTAAAACTGTCACCATGATATTCAGTGGAGTATTAACCCGAATCTATTTTCTCCCGTTGCGCGGTGAAGTTTACTTGCATTCCAAGAACGCAGTTGTGCCAAAAATAGTAACATCATAGCGCTATTGAATTTGGCAACTCATCGCCATACCGAGCTTTTGATTCCCCAAATTCTATGCAATACTGGAAGTTGTAATATCTAATTATGTTGAGGTGAAGAAAATCCAAGGCTAGTTTTTTACTTTCGGGGGCTAAATTGCTTGATATCGGACTTGCAAAGGCTCTTGCTCATCAATAAATCATAGGATTCTTTTGCAATTGTCGCCGAAAATTCTATGGTTTATGAGGTTAAGAGAATACATCATTTTAGAATAGGAGGTGATGCTAATACTGTTAGTCACAATTAGAGATAGTTAAAAATTGTTTAAAATAAAAAGAAAAGTTCTAAGTCAGCGAAGTTCTAAAATAAATCTTGGTCATGTCCTTGTTGCTTTTCGCCTTTAATGTCAGAACAGCAGAAGTATCAGTGTACTATTAGACCTAGTAGACAAGAGCAATTACAACAATCAAAAAGTATAGTCTTGCCCGTATGAGGGCAGAATATTTACGTTAGACGTACAGTTACCCCCGGAGAATATCTACAACGAAGTCAATCACACAAATCACTATGTGGAAGTTACAAGGTGCTTAAAGTATGAATTCAATCAAGGAGTAATCGTCTTGTGATTGCCTTAGTTGGATCTCGGAAATACTGTCGTCCCACTAACGAAAAGCGGGAGGCGATGAGACTGACCAAAACTGAACATTGATTTGACTGCACTTGCATTGAGTGTATCAGCTGTTTATTCAACCTCCATGTACTCCCTACTAGCCTAACTTAAGCTTCAACAATTAGGGGACTCCCATATCCTGATCAAACTTTTCTTGAGAACAGGTGCTAAAAGATGTAAAATAAACTGGAGCCTCAAAGTGCCAAAATATTATTGAAAACTGAATACCTTCATACTTTCCCGCTCATGTGGGTAAAACAAAATCCTTCAAAAGAAACAGCAAGAGATAATCAGATTTAATAACGTCCAAAATAACTCAAACAGCGACATAATACTCATCACTACCATTAAAAAAAGAATTTTGGTTAACGAGAACCTGGCGTTGTTTCGTGTAGTAAAGGAACACTCCAACAGAAGTATTTGGTTATATTTTTGTTTAAAGGCAAATAACAAGGTACAAGCAAGACAAATATTCAGTTGATCATGAGTATACGAATAGAAAACTAAATAGGCATAGCATGCTCACATGCTCACACAAGTGAAAGAATTATAATGTTAACTTTCAACTAATGTTGTAAAGTTTAGCCACTTCTGTGTAGATAATAGGATCATGTCATCACAATCTTAGAGAATACTAGTATCTAGACTTCGCAAATAAATAAATACAAATCATCATTTATAATACTTTGATCACAAATCAAGTATCCCAAACTAGGCAGGCCCAGTGTTTGTGGGCAGATACGGATGTAAAAATGGGAAATAGTAAGTCAAAAGTCCACAAGCAATGCACTTTGGGGTTCCCGGTGGAAATTTCGCTTTTCCGTTTGCATTGACAACACCAACATTCTTCTTGTCCCACCGACCCTCTGGATCGTTTACTGCCTCAATCATTCCACCGGCAATGTCGAGGTACGAGACAAATGACTCCTCGTCGTCCAGTGTAAGCCTATGACCTCTTTGCACGTCGACGGATAATCCTCCTGGTTTGATGTAAATGCAGGACACCCAATCCTCGTTTGCACGCAAGAATTCCTCTGCCAACTCCAAGTCTTTATAGACGTGCCAAGCAGATCTTCTTACGATCGCATTGACCCAAGGGTGTTTGCGACTGATCCACGGGTCAATAGTGGCTGAAGATAGGAGCACAAGCTTTGGTATTTTTATAGTCTTTGCTTCTAGCTTGGTCTTCTCAAGCGCTTTAATGACCGTTCGAGCTAGGTCCTGACTGATGTGGCAATTCGGCACGTTATCATTCGTAGTTGCTGCAAGGAAGACGGCCTGGCAACCATACATGGCTTTCGCGAGTAAGTCGACATCTAGAATGCTTCCTGTGAAAATTTCGACCCGTGCGTTGTTCTCCGCTTCAGGCGTCAAACGAAAAAGCTTTTCTCTGTTACGACAATAGACTTTGATCTTGGCATCTGGAGTTTGAAGAAGAAGATCAAGAAGTGCATGGCCGCAATTTCCTGTGGCTCCGAGGATTGAGTAGGAAGCCATACTTTAAAGGCGACAATTAAAATAGAGGTTTGCGCTAAGTGATTGAAGAGTATATGTCGGAGATTTTATAAATTTCTTTATATTCTAATTTTTGAGACCATATGGAGGTCCTTATCGTATTCAGGTGGAGGATACAGGATTGCAAGATTAATTAATTTGCCGACCCCCGAGATTTCGCGTTCTTATCAACCTTCGGAGGGAAAATACACAGCGTCGGCCTCTGTCTCGTTTGAGCCCGCTTCAAACGCGTCGGAATTGTTTTGCAGCTTCAAATGCTCGACACCGAGAGGTAATGATGTGCGTTGTACAATTGATGATATGTCGCTAGTAGTATTGTTTTGTGCAAAAATTAAGTTCGCGCTTCATAGTTCTCTTGAATTCTATCGAGACTTGACTCGAAATCTTGCCGGTAGGTTCGGGACAGAGTCAAAACGGAACAAATAGCGACTCCAAAACATCACCATCGAAAGTCTAGAGACTACAATGTATCACAATGACATAGATCGAATCGCTACATTGATCGTAAGATTGTTTCTTTTTCACTCTCCCTATTCGGGCGACCGTGCTAGTAACAAATCGGAGTTCGAAAGCCTTGGTTAAGCGAGAAGGAGAATGCTCGCGAATGACCCGTGCAGTCTGCATTGACTGTTGAAAAATGATGTATATCATGTAACCCAAAACATGTGTGTATGCTCCAACACAGTTCATACTAGCTATTGCTCTATTATCTATTTCGTTTTCCCTCGCAGATATCAAAACTTCACAACATGTCGGATCTCTACACACCCAATCGTCTCGATGGCAAAGTAGCTTTAGTAACAGGCTCTGGGCGCGGTATTGGCGCAGCAATCGCAATATACCTGGGCCGCCTAGGTGCCAAAGTGGTGGTGAACTACGCAAACTCCGCCAAAGATGCTGAGAAGGTCGTTGCCGAAATCAAGAGTTTGGGATCGGATGCAGTAGCATTCAAGGCCGACATACGCCAAGTTTCTCAAATAGTGAAGCTTTTTGACGACGCTGTCGCCCACTTTGGTCACCTCGACATCGCTGTGAGCAATTCGGGAGTTGTCAGCTTTGGTCACCTCAAAGATGTAACCGAGGAAGAATTCGACCGGGTCTTCAGTCTCAACACGCGTGGTCAATTTTTTGTAGCACGCGAGGCCTATCTCCATCTAAATGAAGGTGGCCGCATTATTCTTACCTCTTCGAATACATCCAAGGATTTCAGCGTTCCGAAACACTCACTTTACTCGGGATCCAAGGGCGCCGTTGACTCGTTTGTTCGCATATTCTCCAAAGACTGCGGCGACAAGAAGATTACCGTCAACGCCGTTGCACCAGGCGGTACGGTCACTGATATGTTTCACGAAGTCTCACATCACTATATTCCCAATGGTTCCAAGTACACTGCCGAGGAGCGTCAGCAGATGGCTGCTCATGCATCTCCTTTACACCGTAATGGCTTTCCCCAGGACATTGCTCATGTTGTTGGATTCCTCGCAAGCAAGGAGGGAGAGTGGATCAACGGAAAAGTCATTACTCTGGACGGTGGAGCTGCATGAACTCATAGGATAGTATCACAAATGCAGCTTTATCTTCAAAAATATTTTGGAAACCTAGCTAGGAATTATTAAGCTCTGTTGGTGATATTTTGAAGTAGCGTCGGTGGAGAAGAACTGAGATAGCATAAACGATGGCATTTTAGATTTCGATTCACAATACATTGAGGTCATAGCATAATTCAAGATCTCCTACCAAAGCCTTTGTACCATCCGTGCTATATCTTGATAACACAGAGCATGTAATTTCTTGAGAGCATTCTAGTTCTGTCTCAACTTCACCGTTTCATATTTCGTTAGTGGTGCTGTAATATTTATCGGCTAAACGGGCAGTACTATCTGTAATCTTTAACGAGAAAGTCATGGAATTGGAGATAGGGTAGCTGATTAGCGTGAGGAGAGTTTTGGTAACCTAGCGCTGTACTGCGTGGCAGCTGCAGTACCCTGCATGCGAGTAATAGCCAAAATTTGGTTCCCAATAGGCGAGTGTGACTAAAACCGAGCGTAGCGCTGGCTATTCTTTGTGACTTGGTCACACGACGAATCAGTACAAGCCTTTTTCGGCTAGATCCGCGTTGACCAAGTCTTTCGCAATCTCTAAACTCTAAATTTGAATCGGTTCAAAATGCATTCATTTGGCCAAGGCTGAAAATACCACCTGATCATGTCTACGTATCTACAATGATGGGGCCTAAACCAGTCATATTGCTAATGATAGATTGTGAAAATTCGCGAAACTGCCTGGAATAGGCCATTCAGATGTAATGAGTCAAATAAACAACTCCATAATCTCTTTGAGTGGTCGTGAATAGATAAAACCATGTCTTTGACGATCTAGTACACAGTGTCGCAATGAAGCTGATACTGAAAATTCAACTCTTCTCCGTGGAGATCCGGGCATTCAATACTGATTGATCGCACTAACCTAAATGGTGATGGCACCAAAATTCGCTGTATTACAGCTAGTGATGGTGAAATCAAAAATCACAAGGAAGACTATGGTTGAGGTGAAAGAATCAGTTTGAATCGAACTAAGAGCATGGTGTCCATGCAGCATTGTCCTCAACAGGTTGGTCTCTTTTTGGGATGACATGCATTCCTTTATTTGGTTTCACATATCGTCAGCCAATCCAAGCCGTTTTCTCGACTTCACAAGGTCTTTGAGCATGGCTATCACACTTTGTGGGATCATGGAGCAATTCCTAGTGACATGAAAATGGTTTAAATCACGGTAGATCTCGTGTTCGCACGCGGAAGAGGTACTGAACAAGCTCAGAAGAATTATGACTCATTTATTTAATGACAGAGTTCTAAAAGTGCAGATTCTACTATCAATTTATTTGTATTATCATATCATTGTTCGGCACTACGGAATGTGTATCAGAAGCTTGACTTTGCCCATCTTTTTTGAAAAAGCAGCGTGACGTGATGCCTGACAATCTTTCTGTTCGGAAGGCTCGGCTTTCAATTAATTCCAAGAATCTTCTTGATTACCAATTCTAACTTTGCCTGTGTGGTAGCGACATCTCCTGGTGGCGCTTGTGCACGCCACGCGACGGTTCGATCCGGCCTGACAAGGACGGCTCCCTTCTCACCAACACCGCGCGTCTCGTGCCAGCGGAAAAACGTATCATGATAGTCTTGACCCCAACCAATACTTGCAACCAAAATATCGACACCGGTGGCTTTGCTGACCTCGCTTGCTGCAGGAGCCCAAACAGACTTGCCACCAATGCCAGTCAAGATGGTGAATCGGCCATGTCCAACAACATCACGAGTGGATATCAGTGCGTCGCGAGGACCCGACTTTTCTTGTGGGACACCAAGCCAGGCATGCGGCACGCGCCAGCCAGGGTATGTGCTCGTGTAAAGCTTATGAGAACGTTCCGAGTCATTCTTTGGCCAATCCGGCTCCTCCGTTTCGTCCTCGACATAGATGGCGGAGGACTTGTACCACTGATTCATCATTGCCCCAACACAATGGCGCTCGTCGGCAAGCTCCCGAATGGATGTGCGGAATTTCTCGCGCAAAGCATCTCCTTCATCAGAATCTTCCTTCAGCAAGTTCGCGATTTGACTTCGGCGATCTGTGTCGGGATCGTCAAGATATCCAAGCATGCCGTAAAAGTTAAAGTTCAGCCGACCATTCTCATTAGTACGCTTAACAACATACTCGCCAGCTGGTTGGCGTTCATCGTTGTAAGAAGTCAATAGAGACTTGTTTGCCTTACCCTGGATAACGTGTGATAACTTCCAAGCCAAGTTAAATGAGTCCTCCATGCAAGTACTGATCCCGAGTCCGCCGAAGGGGGGGTGACGATGAACGGCATTGCCGATGCAATGAACGTTGCCCTGGGAGTAATATTTGGCATAGACTTCATCAAAATCCCACACACTAATATCCTTAACTTTGTATTCGATAGTATCGTCACCAATAAGCTCCTTCATGCGGGCCAGGATTTCCTCTTCAGTGGCTACAAGTTTCTTATAGCTGGGATGAGGGAACAAAGAGATGACCCAGTCGTTCCAAGGCTTTATAAAATGTGCGATGCCTAGTACTCCAAAATCTGGCTGCGGTTTGTCTGGTAGATCCAGATAATGTAGCAGGCCTCTTGTGGGTTTGACCAGGTGGCCCAGATCAGCATCAACCCACACACTGATGACGAAGCCATTACCAGGGCCTTGGACCATAGGAATCTCAAGCTGACGCACAACCTGACTATTTGGGCCATCTGCAGCGGCTAGGTGCTTTGAGCGAACTGCATAGGTCTGTCCAGTTGAAATGTCCTCGAGGGTACTGATAACAACATCGTTTGCTTTGTCTTCGATGAAGCTGACTAGTCGTGTGTTCCACCGGGTTGGGAATCCATTCTCGGATGAGTGCTCAATAAGCAGTGGCTCCAGGTCAGTCTGGCAAAGACAAAGGGTTTTGGACGGGCTTGCATCATCGTAATCACCCTAAATCTTGAGTTAGTCCTGGATTTTCAGTTACAAGATCAGACAATATTTCTTACATGTCGATGAGGATCATTGCCGAACACGTATGCACGGTAGATCTCTTCGCCAGCGAGAGTTCTGCAGAAGCGTGTATACGTTGAATATTGCGAGACGGGATATGAGACGTCAGCTGCCTTTGCCTCTATACCAATTTCACGGAGACACTCTACAAGGACGCATTAGCACCGTCTTCATGCAAGATTGATGACCTGGAGACGTTGTCATACCCAAACCTGCCATGTTTACATAATTCGCTCGAGGGTGCGGTGACGGGCCCGATGTGTCAGAAATCATCAAGCCTTTGATGCCTATAGGCAGGTAATTCTCAATTAGCGTTTAATCTTATCGTTGATCTTGATTCCTATTTGCTGGCTTACCATGAGAGCCTAGAAAACATGCCAGCGAGGCGCCCGACGGACCCGCGCCGACAATGAGAACGTCGACGTCTAGCATTGGCGCAGTGCCTTGAGCCGCTTCACTGTCAATATCTCCCATGATTGAAACGTATCAATTTTCAAAGTAGTGCTATCAAAGACTGCAACACCTGTTTGCCGAATTGTTGGTCTGCCGCAAGTGCTATGTGCAAATATTTAGGTATGGCAAATGTGATTCTTATCAACATTCTATCTTTATAAGACTGCTGCGGCATAGGAAAGTATGAATCCTCTTGCAAGCAACATGCTGGCAGTAAATCTGAGCATACGATAAATTCCACCCGAGATAGAAATCTCCCGAAAAGGGGTAATGCACGGGACATGACTCGGCTTGTATTGATCTGGGGTTGATGAATCCACCGCAACACTTTCCTAAGTGCGAAATACTGTTGCGCCGTGTAAACCATGCGCATCGGTTGTTATCGATGAGCAAACGAACTTCTTCCGAAGGACTCTGAGTTACGATCAGTATCTACAGGGATTGGAAAATATTGATAGTGTCACAGACGTGGTATACTGACTTGAGTTCGTCATCAAGACGTGAGCCCGTCATCGTTCTGGGTAGCGGTTACTACTTTGAAGGTGGCGTCGACGCGTTCAAGCTACTTAAAAGTGAAGCCAAGGGTACGCCTACGTAAAATACCCAAGCAGTGATTAAGAAAAGTCAACTTCCGAAAGATTGAAAACTTGTGTTCACTGGGTACTTAATGTAGCCTTTTCAGTATAATTTCCATTACTTTAGAAGGCCAAGTCTGCAGATGCCTAGGGTACCATACACTCAATTGTGGATTTAGGTTCAGAACAAAGGCCAGTGTGGAAAGTAGAAGCAGTGACTGAGTTAATCAAAACTTAGCAAAACAAGAAGACTATACTCACTTTAGGCCATTCTTACGCAAAGCGAGCTTAAGAAAACGATAGTTTATGGCAAAAAAGCAAGAAAGGGCTTTGTTCTCTTAGAATTCACTACTGCAGATCAAAACTGTTCTTTTGCAGTTGCCGAATCTAAGTCCCGAGAAGTCAAGTGGTGTAGTCGGCTTTACTCAATGCAGTAGTTGTCAGGATACGGCGAAACACCAAACACGACCAGAGCAGTTTGTATCGATTACTTCAAGATTATTCCATTCTGCGCCTCGAAGATTTTCATTAAAGCACTTCTGATTTTGAGAGTACTCTTTCGATGAAATCAGACATCTTTGCTTTCAATGGCAGATGCTTCGCCATTTTGCCTAGTGAGGCGTTTGCTACGGCGGCAACACTAGTTCCTGTTGATGGAAGCCGTGCATGGGACTATAGACACCGCTAAACTGAGACTGGAAATTTTATGCGGCTCTGACATAATCGTCCATGCGGGATTGAACTTGCTGGCTCCTAGTGTTCGCTCAGCGCTCACTACCGCTTCACTAATTGCTAGTTTTTCACCTGACAGCGACAGCTGCGACCAAACTTATTGCAAGATTGCGGCACGAATGATGATCAGCTCGGAAGTGTAAGGGCGGCTAAAGGTATCGTGGCTTGTAGGGGCCATCGTTTAAATTCCGCTACAATTTTTTTCTCTGCCGAGATCTAAATCGAATATGATCCTCGCTTTGCCTTAACAAATACGCTACATACGGCAGTTAGAACTCTTGTACCCGGATCCGGGCCGATAGGTAATCTCGAGTCGAAAACCATACTATCTGTTATTCTCGCATATATCAGGATATCTACTGGCTTAAGCCTATAATTGTTTACACACTACCTTCACAATCTTAGAATTCGGGATTATGCCAACCCTCCGACAGCCAGTCTTGAAAAAAATATCACAGACATAACGTCTCGTGTTATATAAATAACGTTGCACCCAGGAATGGTAAGCCATGGGTCAACCTGAAGACAGTAGCTGTCTTGCCTGACAGTGACATTTCTGTTCAAATTTTTTATCAATCTCACGTCAGAGAGCCCTGTGCTGAAAGGCATGAACACCGCATTGAAAGTCGTACGGGCATGCATCGCTAGCTCGATCAAGATAATTTCTGGAGCTGACTCATTATTTGCATGCGTGAACCTTACATCGGTCCCCGCGCCATTAGGCGTCTTTGGGCGCGTGCGGGTGTACGGTGCGCCCTGCAGCTACGGTCCGAACCCTAGTGCGTTAAAATCGCGCACTTGTCGTCTAGTGGGGTGCCTGAGCGGTAGAGGAATGCGTGCTCTATAGCTGATCATCAAGAGCCTAACGAAAATGCATCGAGAAGATGTTGGATGATACGCGGCTATCTTTTTGAACAGGTACAGGTGAACAAAGCAGCCTAATATTGAATTAATCTATCTAAAACTTTGTGACAAATATCTCCACGAAAGCTGTTCGTACAAGCAATATAATCTTATCTTGCGTGTGAATGAAACCTAACCTAAGCTTGAAACGGAAACACCTTCTATACATTTTCAGCAGGACGAAAGTCTAGCTGATAAGCTAAGTACTAGTGTGTAGTAATAGCTTATTTTCCCAAGACTTAGATTATGTTTTCCGCTCGGTAAGGAGAAGTGTTATCTTGGTTTCGAAGAGCACGTCAAGATTCTCGTTGCAGGATATAGTGTTCTTTCCTAGAGCATCACATCAAACTCAGTAGCCTTGATCTCAGCTCTCGCTAATCAGTGTAGGATCTAGACTACTCGGAGAAAATAGGACGATAAAAAGGAATTTTTAGGAGCTATACTAGCTGAAAATGACGGACAGATCTATTGCTGACGCAAGAAACATGTGGAGTATGACAGACTACGAAAATATTAGGTACGTTATGGCAGTAGTACATGCACAACCCCGTATATCTCGCCTACTCAGGCACCCCGGTCCTAGGCTCCTACACCATGGCTCGCGCCGCTACCCCCGTCGGTTGCCGGGACAGAAGCATACTTTTACATTGCATCATCATTGACGCTTTTGGCTAAAGTTGAACTGGGGCGTCGCGATTTATCTTAGAACTGTCGGCGCATATCAAGTTGTGAGAGGATATCTGTGTACTAGGAGCACGCCTTCTTCCTTGGTATGGACATGTCATTCATCTCACTATCAGTGTGACTTACAGAATTACACGTTAGAACTCATCTTTGAAAATGGACTTGAGTCTGCTTGATGCGCTTTGCTCGGATCTCACCGTTGCTGCAAAAACACTCAAAGGCCTCAGCGACAGCAACCGCAATAATCTTACTGGTCGCAATGAACAAGCCGGCGAGACGCTACTTTTTTCTTCTAGTTCACCCGCACCAAGTCATGAAATATCGGCAGCTCAACGGAACCTTTGCGGTATTGCGAACCGTCTGCAAACCTTATTGGCTGGACCCACCTGTTTTATACGCCGAATGGCAACACAGGTAGGTAGACACGTCTACGACAGGCCTCTTGTGATACGCCAATGCAAAATGGTTGACTGATAGCTCGGCCATAGAATCAACTTCTCGCATGTCTAAAATGGCTTGGTGAATTTCAAGTCATAGCATATGTTCCTTTGAGCGAGAGTATCTCTATTGAAGAGCTGGCCGATCTGGCAGATGTTCCGGAGTACATTTTGAGTAGAGTAGTAAGAATGACTGCGACAGCTGGGTTTCTGCATGAACCACAACTCGGCTATGTCGCGCATACAGCTTTATCGTCTTCGTTTACAACTGAATTATTACACTTCGATGCTGTCATGTTCCTAGCGAACAAGGTTGCCCCCTCGGCGTTGCACTTGACTTCGGTCACTCAGAATCTCGATGGAATGTTAGATCCAACCTCTTTAAAATCAGGTATTAGCAGCGCTTACATGGAAGCTCTCAACTCTCCTCGGTCATTCGCCTCAGATTGTGCCGAGGAGCCGCAGCTTAGTCGTCAGTGGTTGGCCTATCGCCATAGCGTAGGTAATCTGGACGATAGTCTTACAGCGCTGCTTGGGCTATTGAATTGGCAAAGTCTTGGTGAAGCTTCCATCGTTCATGTAAGTCATTCTGCCTATGCGGGTTGGCCTCTGACATTGCACCAAAGCCCTCTAACACAATGGAACTAGGTGTGTGATAGATACACAGGATCATCTAAAGCCCTTGTCCGCATGTCTCTCGCCCTTCGAGTAATAGTTCAAACATACGATTTCACACCTTCAGATGCACACTTGGCAACGCCAGGCAGGCCTGAGTCAGGAGACTCAATCAATCATCGCATTGTTATCCAAAGAAGAAAGCCGTCATTGCCACAGTCAATTAAAGATGCAGCTGTATACATCCTACAGCCATCTTTTTCCTCTCTTATTTCTGATGGATTCACTTCACATGAGCTTTTGACTACCGAACTACAATCACATTTCAGCATCTTACAAGCAAACCCATCTGCTTTATTGATCTTGGCGCCAACACTGCTGCCGGAACCAGGCTCCGTTGCTATTAACCTGGAAGTTCAAGCACGTCTACGTGACTTTGCTGATATGCAATTGAACAACAAGAGTGCTTTTGAGGTAACAGAGCTCTTCAAGCTCACTGAAAGCATCTGCGATCGGTACGGCAGACTGATAGTGACGAACCGCCTTCGGTCTCTTGATGGCGCTACTATTGCCCTGGCAGTCAAGTATCAGTCTTTTGCAAATAGCGATCAATTGATGCCGTAAGAACGTTTGAGATAAGATATAGACACATAGAGCGTATTCACTAGAGCATTACGTAAATTGCATTAGCCAAGCACTGCTGTCCTCGGCTTCTTTTCCCGACAATGTTTTCGACAAACCGTGCTATGTTTAATAACTTGCCAGTGGTGCATCTCTCTCTTTGCCACTATCTGTTTAGCTCAGTTGACGACGGCGACGACGACGACGACGACCTTGACATGGTGATCATGGGGAGACTAACAAGGTGTTCTGCTACACTAGATGTCGCGAATAAAAACTTAACCGCCTTCGTTCAAGCATCTGAACAAGTATACAAAACACGGCTCAGAGATGGCGTGGTTGAACCTATAACGGCGGTACTCTCGGCATGCATCGCGGGACGAGCTGACTGCATCAATGGTGCATTTTCGCTGGTGGCATAGAACAACAGAAGGTCCGAAATCAGAACAGCGATTGATGTTACAGCACAGTTGATATCGAGTCAAATCGCCTGGTTCCTATTTAGACCGTTGTTACATTATTTTTTTAGCGCGAAGTGGTGGTTCTCCGAGGTCCAGAGTCTCGGGGGGATTCCCAATGCATCGGAGCAATTCTCACGTGTGCTCGCTATCCAGGTACTCACAAGCCTTAGACCAGGCCCGACGTGCTTAATTAATTTGGCCTTTCTATGTTCCCTGCTAGGCAAAAAAACAAAGTCAACTCCAAAAATCTATACGGGCCAAAAGCGTAATATACCATCTGTTTGATACAGCGCCGGCTCTGTACAAACAGCAAGACCACGACATTACCATCACCTCCGACAGCACAGCAATTATGCCAGCCACTACACAAGAAGATCAAGGCCTTCCTCCAAGCAAATACCTGTGTCTCACAATTCTTGGCTACCGCAAGCCTGGCATGAGCGAAGAAGCCTACCGTCGCCATATGATTGAAGTCTCCGCTCCGCTAACGAAAGATCTCATGGTCAAATATGGCGTTAGGCGCTGGACCGTGATTCACAACTCGCTCGAAACTCGGAACCTCATGACGCATCTATTTGATCGCCAGATGTCTAATGTCGCTGACTATGATTGTTTTAGCCAGGTAGTGTTTGAGAGCCTGGAGCACTACAAGAAGATGAAGGAGGATGATTGGTATAAGAAACATTTGTTTGGGGATCATGAGAATTTTGCGGATACAAAGAGGAGCCTGTGAGTTCTTCTGGCAGACTGTTGTTGTTGTTGTTATTGTTATTGTTATTGTTTTGTTTTTTGGACTCAGCTGACGACATTAATATAGGATGACGATTGGGTGGATTGAGGAATGGGTGAATGATGGTCAGGTTAGGGAAAACATGGACGCACCATGGGTTTCGTTGAAGAATTGAGAAAGAAATGACTCTCAGTGATTTTGCGTGGTGATAGCAAGAGTTGATTTTTCGTGAGCCTATCAAGAATGGCATCAGATTAATGCATCACGTATTTTTTCACGGAGCTCGTGTGTATTTAAAATATGTTTTTCAACGCTAGATGGCTTGGGCCAAAATAAAAATTTGCTATCGCGTTATGACCCATTTTCAAGTTACTTTTAAAGCATCTTTGAACTATTAAAAAATTTGAATTTGCATGTCATCACAACAACTCGTGTCGTGTAAGGTAACAACGGAAGTGAATCCAAGTGTTTCTTCTGTCGAACAAACGTAAGCGAGGACTCATGCGCACGCACGCCATAATCTTAATCAATACCGTGACTTGCACCTACCACTGCAGCACTAGTTACAGCGGGGTACTAAGGCGGCGTTTCTTCCTTCTCCGTGCTAAAAGTTTTAAGGGTTCTTTTACGCCACGGCCTTTGTCAACGAAATCAATGCTGCCCGTCTCTAACCGTCTCCGATCGTCGAGTGCAACTACCGAAGCACCCAGGATCAATTAGAAACCGACCCTGTCCTCTGTCATGCTCAGCTCGATCTCGTATCCCTGTCTTGGTATCCCGGCCGTCAGCAAAATCGGGATGCTTACCATGGTAATGCAGTCGAAGGCACAGTGTGCCATTATGCATGGTATTCCAATCATGGGCAGTGAACGGTAGTGGAGCCCCGATGGCGAAAGACTTCCGCCGAAGCCATGCTGCATGCACGTGGAAGGTCCACAAAACTGCATGTACATATGGCTTTCTTGAAAAACGGAAGAAAGCAATTGGCATTACGAGCGTCCCGGCAATACGGCGTTGGTCAACCGGGATGCAAAGTCGATGTGGCCGCCACACTGCAGGATGCACTTGGGGATATGGGACCTCCGCGCATGCATGAGCACAAACAGGGATATTTTCCGTTCAACAACTGCTAGCCGCAAAGCTGTAAAAATATTGAACCTAGATAAGGGTACCATAAAAATTCTGAGACAAAGAATGATGCTTGACTCAAGAGCGTCACGGAAGGTTGATGTGTTTTGAATAGCCTTCTTCTTAGCGACATGCTCGGCCTAATATGATTTGCTACGGAATTTGGAGAATTGACCCAATTGCCGAAGGGTTCAAGTGCTAAATTGAATCTGCAATATCAGGAACACGTACGCGTGTTGAAGCGACATGGTTACCTCGTAACGTCAAGGGGGTAAGTCGGTGGCACATGCTCGTCGAAGTCCCCAGCCAGGGCGCAAGTGACAAGATTAGGCCTAGACAGTAAGGTGTGCTAGTCAGTCGAGATGAGACAAAGACTTGCTTGTCAAGAAAGTGTCGTTCAGTAAGCTGCCTATGGCAGAAGTGGAACAGGCCGGCGTGTTGGGCGAGTACACTGGCAAATGCTTCATGCATGAAATGCTCCATGCATACGCCACTGACACCTACATAGCAGGATCGTTGGCAATGACAGCGAATAGGGCGTACTGTCGTATCTCGGAGGCGCTGTCGGAATGTATAGATCTGACCTAAGCTCCTAAGACGCAAGTGCAAGCGAGCATGTGCTTCGCACTCGGATAAGCAACAGTCTGATCAATGTTAGACCAGCCACATAAGCAGAATGAGATGCTCGGGTAAGACATGTATCGTCATCTGCAACCGGTCAGCGCATTGATTGGGACAGTGAGCCCGCTGCAGTTCGTATCCACGCGGCGCCACGCGTGCCTAGCAACGGGTGGTTCAAATAAGCAAAACCAGCAAGCGAGCCGTCAGCCGTGGGCTTGATCGAGTATCACCGAATGCGATGCCCTGTTTTGACGTACGATATATCTACCTGGGGAAGAAGGCATGACAGGCTAGTTCGGATGCAACATGGGCGCAAGGCCTTGGAAGGATGAGGCTAGGTACAAGAGGCCGGTGGCATTTCTCCATGACTAACCGTGATCTGAGAGGCTAATGTGGAGGCCTAGGCGCCACCCAACGGCTGAGAGGGCAGGGTAAGGCTCTTGGCCGTCTAAGGCGCGGAAGGTGAGCGAGCTCAGGCGCCCACCCCACGCTATCCCGCGTCTGTCGTCAGGTCAATTCGGCGAGCTGGGCGTGTCTGGCTTTGTACTAAAGAGTGCAGTCGCTCGACGTTGTGGCCGCCAGCGCGAGAGAGAAGCGGCCGTGATGAGTGCGGCTGGCGGAGAGGACACCTCTGCGATCCTGGACCCCGCCGCGGCAGAGGCCGCCCATGCCGCCCCCACAACCGTCCCGCCTTTCCGTGCTGGCGGCTTGAAACTCCGGGACTGCTGTCAGACCTGTGCCAAATCCAAAGTTCGCTGCACCAAGGAGAAGCCGACGTGCTCACGGTGCGAGGCCAGAGGCACCGTGTGTCGCTACCTGCAGTGCAAGCGGCCAGGACGAATCCCCGGGAGCGGTGCACGCCGCCTGACCTTGGACCACGGCAGCGAACGCCCAACGACTCCCCGGAGCTCGCGCAGCAGTGCAGGCGCTGATGCGGGCGGCAGCCTCCCCAGCCCGCCACGGCGACACAGCAGCATAGGCGAGCCCTCCACCCAGCCTGCCGGCGCCGCAACCGACATCGTCGCCGCCTTCCTGTCGTCGCCGCCAAAAGCCGACTCGTTGTTCGGCGCCTCCTGCGGCGCATCCGACACGAGCTTCCTGAATGCAACCCCCGACCTGCACGTCAACGGCGACCAGAACGTGCAGTTTGACTGGGACGACTGTCTGGACGTGCTGTCGACAATCGACGACAACATGTACACCGACCTGATGGACTGGGACACCAACATGGCCAACATGGACTCCCACCTGTTGTTCGATGGCGTAGATGGCCATGGCGTTGGTGTTGGTGTTGGTGTTGGTGTTGCCATGGGAGCCACAGGCTACAACAGCACTTTGGAACCATCCAAGGTCTGTGCTCTGCCTGGCCCTCCTCATCTTCCCGCGCCAAGTGCCCTGAGCTCCCTCGCGCCTTCTTCGACTTCATCCTCGTCGTCGCCAGCGTTGAACCTCCTCGACTTGTCCAACAGCACCGCTTCGCCCTCACTCTCTACCAGCGACCGCCTACAGTCGACATTCAATCTGCCAGGCGCTTCAGGAGCCAACGGACCGGAAAGCAGCGCCACCTCGAATTGCGATTGCATGACCCGGGCGCTTGACCTTCTCAAGGCACTTTCCAATGACCAGCTGCCCGTTAACATGCCAGCATCTGGAAGTTCCTTCACCGAGACTATCCTTGCAAAGAACAAGGAAGACATCAAAGCCACCCTTGCCATACTCGCATGTACCTCTTGCAGTAACGACAGATTCTTGCTCATGATATCGCTTCTCATCACCATGAAAATCCTGCCACGATATGCATCCGCTGCGGCATTGCCTAGTTCAACTGCTGAAAACGCCGGTCATTTCATAGAGAAGTCACATTCTTCAGGCGAAATTGGTGATCTGTCACCTACGTCTGGCCGTGGGACTGACGCGCAGTCTTCTCCTCGACAAGCAATACAGCAGGTACTGCGCGAGCTGCACCTAGTCCAGAGGCTCATAGCTCAGTTGTCACTAAGACTCAAGGGTCTCGCTTCACACGGCGCAGATACAGGCTCAGCTACAGGTCTATTTGAATCTCAGTCTGTTCCAGTTCGAAGTAAAAACAGCAGCACTCAAAAATCAATGATGCGTAACACGTCATTCACTTCTTCTATTGGCGTAACAGAGACAGTACCGCTATCAGCTCGCACGCTTGATCTAGTGGAAGACGATGTGCGAAGAAGCCTAAGTGCCCTTTCAGCCGTTGTGAGGGGTGCGCTAAAGAACAGTTGAGACAACTGCTTCACGTATTCACACGGTCGTTGATGTCGCGAAAACCCAGCTTGTCATATTCACGCGCTACATCTGATGCAGTTGTTTACATATGTTACCTCACTGCTACTAGTCGGGCGCTACATAGCACCGGTTAGAATTCGTGGATGCACACTTCAATATTACGCCTAAACTATATTCTCGCAGAGGTTAGTGCAGGTTCCCCTACATGCAGCTTTTACTGACCACTACTTCGGTAGAAATCAATCATTCTTGCACGCAAATTTCACATGTCCCCCATGTTTCTACCAATCAGTCGGTCCTACGTGGCAGGCCACTAGGTTTATGCAAAGTCGATCTTTATGTATGATATATTGTTATATTCTTCTTCGGCCTCAAGGAGGCCCGCATGATTTGGACTCCACATTATTTCCTTCTACCCAGATAGACGGCATAGAAAATCCCAAACAAACTATCGGCCAAGCCTCTGGCGGTCGTGTCGGCTCATGCGGCTTCCATAAAATATTCCAGGAAATTTGGATCTAATAAGCACGAGAAGAAGACGGCTTCTCAGTTGTCCTGAGCGAATAAGGAAGAAGGCGTCGATGGCAACAGTTGGCAAATGACGAATGACCAGATACTGAAATGCAATCTCGTTGGAACTGTATCAACGTTGCGTAATGGAGAATAAAATCTTCATATTCGGCACAATCGCCTATTGAATCCACAATTTTCTTGGTCCTGTGACATTTCCCTGCGCACATGTCTCCTTGCAAGGGCTACTCTGGCTATTGACTTATTTCCAACGTAAGCCAGCTGTCCATCGATATGCAAACCGATGTAGAACCGTGACAGACCGTCTCAGTGAGCAGACTGCTCTGTTCAAGTCGAAATCTTAAGCGCCTGCACATGTACGAGCGATGGAGATTTGATATTCCTCGTCCTAGTGCCGCGCCGTTCGCCCGGCACCAGATACCATCTCTTCTGGCCGGTGCGAATGTCGAACCCAACTCTACCATCTCCCGCCAATTTCCGGAGCACCTCGTCGATGAAAGGCTCCAGCGCCATCGTCCGAGTCGTCTCATCAATCGAATCCCCATACATGCCAGTGACAATATCCTTGACGTTCAGTCTCTTCTCGCCCAGTCCATGTATTCGCTCCAATGTGCTTAGAACCTGCTTCTCCCGCCGCAATTTTGCAACGAGTTCGCGTTCAATCTTGGCGTGCAGGTCATCGATCGGAAGTCCATGAGCGGGATGTCCAGTCCGACAATTCCTCTCCATCATCTTCTGCAGACTAGCCATGTATACGCCCAGATCCTCGACGGCACTCGTCCCGTGGCCTAGAATGTTGTCGCCGGTAAACATTGCGTTTTCCTCCTCGAGTACAAAGCACATGTGGTCTTCTGAATGGCCAGGCGCATGTATAGCAGAGACTGTCGCCCCCTCGACGCGAAATATCTGCCCGTCTACTATGTTCTGCTGCCCGGGCTCGGAGTCGTTCTTGTAGATGTGGTCTTTGAGATGAGGGTACATTCGCACGAGGTCTGGGGCGCCGCCGGAATGATCGCCATGCCAGTGTGTGATGAGCGCGTACTTGATGCTGAGCCCTCGGGACTCGAGTGTTGATGCGATTAGTTTAGCATATGCTGGCTCCCCGCCTGACATGTCGATTAAAATTCGAGACAGGCCTGTGCCGACGAGAAATGTGTTGGTTCCTTGGTAGGTGAATTTGCCCGGGTTTTGGCCTAGGACTCGTAGAACCCTGGGTGTAAGTTGCTCTACGTTGGGTATTTGTGGGAGGTTTGCCGTCTGGCCTTTGAGATAGTCATCAAATACACATATGTTGAGTGCTTTGTTTATCTGTCTGTATCCGCCCTTGTCATCATCATTGTTTGGTCCTGACGCCATGTTGGTGATGGTAGTCTATTTTCGGGATGATTTGTTTCGGACTTTTCGTTTGAAAAAATTAAGTACAAAGTGTGAGTCAAAATATAGACAAAAAATTCTGAAGAGGATTTACGAAAGTTCCTGATCTGAGAACACACATATATATACACAAGATTTGGCCATCTTGACGTCAAATCCAACAACGTAGATAATCTTACATGAATGAGTATGATAACTCCCCACTGTGGGTCTTTCGGTGCATATACACGTCACTGTACACGTGCGACAGGGTTGAAGCCGCCTTCGGGTTTGGGCGTGCATAGAACACAGTAGCTCACTAGTTCAAGAGCCACTGCTTGCTAGCGGTCATAAACCGCCTGCCTGGCTACTGGTAACGACAAACTGTGAAAATATTCATGTCCAGATCAAGAGAGCATGTAATCCTGCAATCAGAAGTCTGTCTTCCGCACCATGTGTGCCAGGGTTTCGGAAAGTTGGATGAATACACAATCTCATTCCAATCTTATTCCGAAGCGGCACGGGGTGATGAGACACCTGAAATGTGCCGTATTACTATGGGCGAGATTGCTGACTTCGTGCCCGGTTGGGAGGATGTACTCGATCATCGAGATGTATTCAGTCATCCAGTAATAGAGCGACTGCTATCGCCAATCGTCCTTTTTGGAAAGGCCGGCCAGCTTCGCGGCGATATGATATCACTGTGGCTGTAGTTATCAGACTGAACTAACTACTTGTGTGGTTGTCGCGAGAAATAGGTTTGGTAGGCGCCAAACAGCCAAGGTCAGCCTTGTCAAATGCCAATCCTGATATGTTCCGACATCCGCATATGGTTCGCAACACAATTTCTGTAGAGTCTGCATACTTAAAAACCCTCTTCCTACTTGTTCGCCACACATATCTTTATTCAATCGTTCACTAAACCATCTCACAGTTTCAGGACATAATACAGTCGACGTCCCGTTCAGTAACCGCTCCGCTAAGGAGTTGTGTGACAACATGGAGGTCATATACTTCAGTAACGAGTTCCCCAAGGAAGACTTACAAGATGTTTTCCGACAATTGCACAATCAAAGCAAAGATCGTCGTCATCGTTTGCTTGCACAATTCATGTCCGATGCAACAAAAGCAGTCAAAAATGAGATAGAAAAGCTTCCGTCAAGACTGAAGCAGTTAATCCCGCCGTTTGAAACTCTTAGCTCCTGGTCAGAAAATAAGGAGCTTCGAGAGGGCCAACTATGTGGTTCAATAGACGGTGTACTATTAATACTTGTTCAAATATCTCTGTACATCAGGTAAGCAGAACGTCAGTGTTATATTTTGTGCTCCGCTGACCAACTAAGGCATGCCGAGGAGCACTCTGAAGCACCTAAATACATTCAGGAACCACATCTCACCGCACTAGGAGTTGGGTTATTAGCAGCTACTGCAGTCTCACTTGCCTCGTCGATTACCGATCTGCCTTCATATGGAGTTGACGCAGTCGCTATTGCGTTCCGCATGGGAGTACACGTTGAAATGGTCTCACATCATCTTGAAGCTCGGGATTTAGCCGAGGATCCCAAATCATGGGCATATGTTGTTCACAACGTAGACCCGAGTGATGCTCAAAAAGAGCTGGATGCAATTCACGACGCGGCACCAGCATCTAATACAGGGAAAATCTTCATCAGTGCTATCAGTCGCACCTCTGTCACTGTAAGTGGCCCACCTTCGAGGCTAAATGGTCTTTTCAAGAAGTCAAAGATGTTTCGCGATGCAACGTCCATTGCGTTGCCTGTTTATAGCGGCCTTTGCCATGCTCCGCATATTTACGGTCCGCGCGACACAAAAGCAATTGTTCAAGACAGAGCGACTAGCCTGAACATGTTACTTCCAGCGAGCAGTGGACCACTCCTACCCTTACACTCTACGAGTACTGGTATTCCATATACAGCGAATAGCGGAGTCGGGCTGTTTGAGAGTGTAGTTACGGAACTTTTAACACAGGCAATCCAGTGGGACAATGTTATCGCGAATGTAGTCAGTGCTGCAAAGACTGAGACAATTTCAACGATAACTCTTAGTTCCTTCGGCAATTCAATTCCTCTGCACGATCTTGAAAAAGCTCTGCGAGAAAGCAAGGATAATGTCGAAATACATATTGACAGCTACATGTCGTCACTCAAAGAAAGTGCACTCAAAGACACAACACCACGTGGCACAGCGCAAGCGAAACTCGCAATCGTTGGAATGTCTTGTAGGCTTCCGGGAGGTGCTACGGATACAGAGAAGTTTTGGGAACTTCTTGAAAGCGGCCTCGACGTTTCTCGACAAATTCCCTCAGACCGATTCGACATTGAGACACACTACGATGCGGACGGCAAGGACATGAACAAAACAATGACCCAATACGGATGCTTTATTGATGAACCTGGACTATTCGACGCTGCCTTCTTCAATATGTCACCTCGAGAGGCAATGGCTGTTGATCCACAAATGCGACTGTCGCTTGTCACAGCATACGAAGCATTAGAAAAGGCAGGCTTTGTCGGTAACCGGACGCTATCTACCAAGCTCCAGCGAATCGGCACATACTACGGCCAAGCGGCCGATGACTACCGCGAGGTAAACCAAGGTCAAGAAGTTGGTACATATTACATTCCAGGCGGATGTCGTGCTTTTGGTCCTGGCCGGATCAACTACTTCTTCAAGTTTGCTGGACCCAGCTATAGCGTCGACACAGCTTGCTCTTCAGGACTTGCGGCAATCGAGGTAGGTGACAACGGCCGTGGAGCGAACATTTTATGTATGACTTCAGAATGTATACTGATCAAAATCTTAATCTAGGTTGCCTGCCAGGCACTGTGGAACGGCGATGTCGATATGGCTGTAGCAGGCGGCGTCAACATCTTGACCAACCCCGATGGATTCGCTGGCTTGGGTAGGGGCCACTTCCTCACCAAAGGTCATAACGCTTGCAAAACCTGGGATGCCACTGCCGACGGCTACTGCCGCGCTGACGGTGTAGGATCTCTAGTCATCAAAAGACTGGAGGATGCGCAAGCTGACAACGATAACATCCTTGGAGTGATTCTCGCTGCTGGCACTAATCATTCGGCGGATGCTGTATCCATCACTCATCCTCACGCTGGTCACCAATCATATCTTTCACGACAAGTACTTCGACAGGCAGGAGTCAACCCACTAGACGTATCCTATATCGAACTACACGGCACAGGCACACAAGCCGGCGACTATGAAGAGATGCAGGGTGTTTTGGACGTGTATGCTCCAAACACCTCGCCGCGTCGTCGATCAGATCAAGAACTGCACATTGGAAGCGTCAAGTCTAACGTTGGCCATGGCGAGTCTGTTGCTGGCACAACAGCGCTCATAAAAGTTCTGTTGATGCTGCAGAAAAACGCCATTCCACCGCATATTGGTATCAAAACCCAGATCAATCCCAGATTTCCTAAAGACTTTGGAAAACGGAATGTTCATATTCCATTCTCCAACACATCTTGGCCACAGATCCCTGGAAAGAAGCGGATTGCTGCTGTGAACAACTTTGGTGCAGCTGGCGGAAACACTATGCTGATCTTGGAAGAGGCGCCGTCGAATACACTGATTCAAGCAGAAGATTCACGTCCAACTCATGTCGTTGCAGTGTCAGCCAAGACGAAAAACTCTCTGACTGGAAATATCCAGCGGCTGGTTGCATATTTAGATGATAATGTTGGCAAAATTCGTTTGGCTGACCTTGGCTACACGACAACAGCACGCAAATATCATCACAGCTACCGCGTGGCGATAGCTGCCTCAGATGTTTCTCAGTTAAGGAAGCAGCTTATCGCCCAATCCGAAAAAACAGACTCTTTACGCCCAGTCAGCAAGTCGAGTTCACCACCCATAGCATTTGCCTTCACTGGTCAAGGTGCTTCGTATCAGTCGATGAGTCTGGAACTGTACCATGACGCACCTGTATTCTATAAACACATCCAGCACCTCGACGCGATTGCTCAGGGTCAGGGCTTTGAATCCTTCATTCCAGCACTTGACGGCTCGCATCCCAGTGACTACGTACACTCCCCTGTCGTCACACAGTTGGCACTTGTTTGCCTCGAGATTGCACTAGCGCACTACTGGTCTTCTCTCGGTATTACTCCAGACGTTGTTATAGGTCATTCGCTAGGTGAGTATGCTGCAATGCATGTCGCTGGTGTTATTAGTGCCAACGATGCCATCTTTATGGTTGGCCGCAGAGCAGAGATGCTTCAGAATACATGCGAGGCAGGCAGTCATTGCATGATGGCCGTTCGAGCTTCGCTAGCTGCCATTACTGAAGCCGCCGGTCAAAAAACATACACCATAGCGTGCATCAACGGCCCGTCAGATACAGTCCTTAGCGGTACCAAGGCCCAAATGGATGATGTTGCCGTTGACCTTGAGGCTGCCGGCTTCCGCTGTATCAAGCTTGGCGTAGCATTTGCGTTTCATTCTGAACAAACAGACCCCATTCTGGACGATTTCGAAGCCGCCTGCAGGAGCGGTGTTCTTTTCCACGAGCCCAAACTGCCTGTCATCTCACCTTTGTTAGGCAAAGTAGTGTTCGATGGTCGGACTTTCAACGCAAACTATGTACGCCAGGCTACAAGAGAAGCAGTCGACTTTGTATCGGCACTGGAGAGTGCTTGTGATGTATCTACGATTGGTGACGACACTATCTGGATCGAGATTGGCCCGCATCCAGTCTGCGCTGGGTTCATAAAAACTACATTGCCCTCGACCCGACTTGCTGTACCGTCAATTCGTCGTGGCGATAACAATTGGAAGACATTGTCTGAGAGCACGGCAGCTCTGCACCTTGCTGGTGTAGACGTGGACTGGAATGAGTTCCACGGTCCATTTTCAGGCAAACTTCGCCTTCTTGACTTGCCAACATATGCATGGGATGAAAAGAGATACTGGATGCAATACAACGGCGACTGGTGTTTGACCAAGGGTAACACCTACTATCATGACAACCTCGAAACAACAAAACAGCCCGCCAGCGCTGTCAAGACCTACGAGTCTGTCAATTCGCTGGTGCAAAATATCATCAGCGTAGAGGTGGAAGATTCAAAGGCTATTGTGGTTATGCAATCAGATTTGATGCAGAAAGACTTCTTAGATGCAGCACATGGGCATCAAATGAACAATTGCGGCGTTGTAACATCAGTACGTCATATTCTTCAAGTCTACAACGCCACCTGTTTTTAAGAACTTGCTAATTTTCTTCTAGTCTATCCACGCCGATATCGCGTACACCCTAGGCGATTACTTGTATCGCAAGTTCTATCCGCGAGCCAAAAAACCTGACATGGACATGACAAATTTGGTTGTGACTAAAGCCCTCATCGCAAAGAAGAGCTCCACGAGCATACCCCAATCAATACAAGTGACTGCACGCACTATTGATATCAATTCGGGCATCGTAGACTTGACATGGCAGAACGTGGAACACGATGGGAGCGTGTCCGAGCCGTTCGCCACCGCAAACATTGTCTATGGCAATTCCGAGCAGTGGCTCTCGTCATGGAGCCCCATGGCCCACCTAATTCAGTCTCGTATCGAGACACTCGAAGGCCTAGCCGTTACTGGCCAAGCAAATCGACTATCTCGTAACTTAGCTTACACTCTATTCGCTAAAAATCTGGTACACTACGCAGACAAGTACCGAGGAATGCAATCGGTTGTGATGCACGAACTAGAAGCATTTGCCGATGTACAGCTCAGCACTAAAGAGGATAGTGGCAAGTGGACTGTACCGCCGTATTTTATCGACAGTGTCGCACATCTCGCTGGGTTTATTATGAACTGCTCCGATGCCATCGATACTCAAAACAACTACTGTGTTACGTCGGGTTGGAAATCGATGAGGTTCGCTGAGCCCTTTCTTCCGGGTGCTCGTTATCGCTCTTACGTCAAGATGATACCTACCAAGGATGACCCTTCTGTATTCCTGGGCGATGTGTACATTATGCGGGCAGAAGACAACTCCGTGATTGGCATGGTTGGTGGCATACACTTTCGCCGATTCCCGCGTATTCTCCTTAGCCGGTTTTTCAGTGCTCCAGAGGTTACAGACACGACGACACATGCAACAGCGCCTTCTTCGGGGTTGAAGAAGTCGGAGACTGTGCAAACTAGAGCTGTACCTAGCGCGCCTAAGCCAAGGGGTAACGGCACTATAGGCTTAGGCTTGGGTGAGAATCAGCCTATTGAGATAGCTCGAGTTAATAAGGCGGCTCAACCCATACCCATAGGAACAACTACCCCGCCGCGGACTCCATCCCTAGCATCGTCAACCACGCCTTCCACCAGCGATGGAGATGTCTCTACGCCGCCACCCCAGGGCAATGGCGTAGCCGACAAGGCACTTGTTCTCATCGCACGAGAAACGGCTATTGATATAGCAGAGCTAGAAGATGAGGCAGAGTTTGCAAATCTAGGTATTGACAGCTTGATGTCCCTTGTGCTGGCGGAGAAGTTCCAAGCTGAGCTGAACGTCAAGGTTAGTGGCAGCTTGTTTTTGGATTACCCCACAATTGGAGACTTGAGAGAGTGGCTGGATGATTACTACAGTTGATTTTGTTTTGTAAATATTTCGCAGAAAGTTTAGAATTTTATATGTTAACAAGATAATGTCATTTTGATGAAGATAAGACCAGATTAGAGAGGAATTGGCTTCCAGGCTAACTGCACTCCTTTTTTTTGTACATTCATCCTTATTCCATTTTCTTATTGTGATTTTCTTTTTTTGAACTAATGAAGTAATGTATGTTCGGCAGATTTTGTTCACAGATGCTCCTGCCGACTCGGTCGTAATGCTCAGGTTGAATGAATGTAATGTGCCCCCTGTATTTAATTACTGGAATTCTTACATGCAGGCTTATTCTTTTTCCTGAATTTATGACGCATCTTATCGACTCGTCGGTGTTTATCATGTCTTTATAAGCGCTTTTATTGCAGGTTTATCTTCTAATATGTTAGATTGCTGCAATTGGAAGTAAGATACAACTCTGGCAGACATGGCCAGCAAAGCACAGCTTTTGGTCAGGCTCGATTCCTCATAAAATTGACACACGTCTCAGTGATCGTAGAGAGATTAACAACGGGAAGAAATTATGAGGAAAAGGGCACGGGAATATCAAGCGTCTGTAAATCTTGCTTGTGACCGTCTTGCATACTCGATAGTTGGTCAGCAAGGTTCTACCCTGGCAATCGATGATTGCGAGCAAAAGTCTTCTTCTCAGGGATCGACGTTTCAAGAGATGATTGACATTTAATCTTCCGCCATTGCGCACATCCTCTAAATTTGGAATACCGAAACCCGCTCACTCTATTGTTCTCCATACGATCATCTCAGATTCCAACACGACTTGTGTAATCAAAAATTTAAGTCAGCTGCTCATGGTGTAACGGGGGAACTCTGGAAACACTGACGATGTGATGCATATGTCCCATGATCATGGGAAGGAGTCTAAGCCACTGGGGAACCTCACAAAGGTTGAAAAGAGCCACTCTTGACGATCAAAGTGCTCACAAGAGAAACGACAATCTGCCGGCCTCGGCTGGCCAACAAAAAGGAGCATAACAGGCAACTGAATGACACCTATTCAGTTGCTCACATGCGCGGTTCTAATGCCTGTATCCGCCATGTGATTGTATCACCAAGCCAGAGTTGAACTGCAGCTTTCACATGAAGAAGGTGCAAAACTTGATATACGTCACTTGTAGAACATTGGTTGCAAATACGGCTCCTCTATACACTGATTACAGTGCTGCAACCGGAATTCTTTCCTCTCTGGGTCAATTGTCCTCGCGTTCAAATTTAAATGAAGATCGAATTTTTTTACCAGAATGACGTACTCGTTATCAAATACGTTGACAGTTTCACAGTACACAAACCACCACTCGAAGCTAGGTATTGCATATTATTAGGCCGATGAGTACACAACGCTAAATATAATGTCACGCATGTGTAGAGTGTTTCAGTTGTCTATGAGACCAGCAAATTTTGCAAGAGGTTTTATTGAAGACTTTCAGATGTTTGGAAACTGTTTAGAAAAGAAAAGAAAAGGGTAAATTGGTGGAACTGCTTTCAGGGTGCGGCTTCAACTGCATCGATGCAACAGATACAACCCACAGTATGCATTTACAACGATACCTACTGTCTTGCGCCGCGACAGGGTCGGCACGATGGGCGGTGCATTCCAAGTGAGATTGTTGGGAGAAGCATAATAACAAGAGGTAGCTTCCCTTCCCCAGAGTGCACATTCAAGCACAATTCATTCACGCGTTTAAATTGTGGAGACAGGATTGTTGAGAAGATATAAACGTCCAATAGTGTTTTTGCATGGACACTGTCAAACTAGTCCCATCTCTTCTTAGCGATATTTGGAATGTGCGCAGTCCTTGTTTTACTTTTGCAAACCTTCCTACGTATGGCTTCGGCGGCGATGGTTGGTGGCTGACAATGCCGACATGGGGCTGAACTCAAAATCGATCTGTGGTGGTTAGACATCGCGTTGTCCAAAAAGACAATTTTTCGGGCCATTTTAAGAATATAGCACGCATAGAGAGGAAGAATCTCGGCTATACTGGCTTGTAGAATGTGTAATTTACTACATTTCTGCCTGTTTACATTTTTGATTTACCATCTCGGTTGCGTTACGATGTGGCTAAGAAGAAGAAGGGTGTTGTTGTTCATCATGATCCGTGTGCCCTTTCATTGTATCCGTGTGCAAGGCCCTGTGACCAATCAGATGCCGGTCGCGCCTCACTCGGGGTCCGCGGTCTCCACGTCAATGCCATGTTGATGCCTTGTCGATGCCTTGAATTGTTCCATTACGCCATGATGTCCTCGCAGGGCCTAGAAATCCCAGGAAATTGTTATGTTTTGAAGGCTCATGCATGTGGAAGGCCTTGTGGCCAACCAAATGCCGCTTACCGCGTACTCGGAGCCCGTGATTTCCATGCCGACAGTCTGGCCTGTAAGATTACACTTTGATGTGCCTATGCAGCCTTCAGATCTGAGAGTGTCAGTTTGCTTTACGCCAGATTCACTTAGACGTATCCGATCTGGATCGTCGAGACTTGCGTTGAAAATCACTACTTGCCATATGTACCCTTATGAGCACGGATTATAACGTTAGTGAAATGAAAGGTTATTCACTCAGCTCTTGTCTACCATTCTTTCGTAACCTCCTTTTCCGCCATTGACACTTTGTCCAGCCAGGGGCTTCCGACTCACGTGCAATGGAGAATAGCAGGGGAAGCACACCGGTTGCAGGCCACACACAACCTTCCGGCACAGACGATTCATATCTCCCATCCCAAGCACACACACTATCCGATAAAACACACCAAGACGACATTGATGACTGGGAAGCGAAAAAAAGTGGACAGAATAGCTCAGTCAACACAAAGGTGGAAGAATGGAGGCTGGCAGCAGAAGTGAAGGATTTTCAGGTCAACGACCCAGCTGAAAGCCGCAAACTTGGTGTAACTTGGAGAGACCTGACTGTAAAGGTGGTGCCTTCAGATGAGCGATTGCAGGAAAATGTGATCAGTCAGTTCAACTTGTATCAGCGGGTGAAGGAAGCACGACAGAAGCAGCCCTTGAAGACCATCCTCGACTCCAGTTCCGGATGCGTGAAGCCAGGAGAAATGCTCCTCGTCCTTGGTCGCCCAGGATCAGGATGCACGACGTTGCTGAAGATGTTGGCTAACAAGAGAAAAGGGTGCGTCGGTTTGCTACTGGAGGCACAAATGTGTTGCGCTAACAAACATTGAGCAGATATGCAGAAGTAAATGGCGACGTTTACTTTGGCTCACTTGACGCCGAGGAAGCCAAGCATCATATGGGAAATATCGTCATCAATAATGAAGAAGAGTTGTTCTATCCAGCGCTCACGGTCGGAAAAACCATGGACTTTGCTACTCGTCTCAATATGCCAAACACCCTCCCCAAGGACGTCAAAAGCCGCGAGGAGTTTCGGCAAAAATTCAAACTCTTTTTGCTCGAGTCAATGAACATAGCGCACACCCAAGACACAAAGGTCGGAGATGCTTTCATCCGTGGCGTATCCGGCGGAGAGCGAAAGCGAGTTTCAATCATCGAAACACTCTGCACGCGTGCTAGTGTAATGTGCTGGGACAACTCCACACGTGGTTTAGATGCCTCTACTGCGCTGGAGTTTACGCGTGCTCTACGATGCTTGACTGATGCCATGGGAATGGTGACTATTGTCACGCTCTACCAAGCTGGCAATGGCATCTACGATCTGTTTGACAAGGTGCTTGTACTCGACGAGGGCAAGCAGATCTTCTACGGCTCGCGGGAGCAGGCGCGTCCATTCATGGAGTCGCAAGGCTTCGTGTGTGGCGACGGGGCTAACGTTGCTGATTTCCTTACTGGTGTTACAGTGCCCAGCGAACGACAGATCAAGCCTGGCTTTGAAGACAGATTTCCTCGGAAGAACAGCGACCTCCGGCAAGCCTATTGCCAGTCCGACATCAAGGCTATCATGGACAGCGAACTCGACTATCCCACCACGGAGGAGGCTAGGATAAACACGCAAACCTTCTTCGAGGCTGTTGTTTTGGACAAATCCCCCCGTCTTTCCAAATCTTCCCCTATGATGGTATCGTTTCCCGACCAGGTGAAGGCTTGCGTCATTCGCCAGTATCAAATCCTATGGGGCGATAAGGCGAGCTTTTTCATCAAACAAGGAACCAACATTGTGCAAGCCCTGATCGCCGGCTCCCTATTCTACAATGCGCCTTCAAACTCTGCCGGTCTTTTTGTCAAAGCAGGAGCACTGTTCTTGTCCCTATTGTTCAACGCTCTCCTGGCCATGTCAGAAGTCACGGATTCCTACACTGGCCGCCCCATCCTGGCAAAACATAAAAACTTTGCATTTTTCAACCCAGCTGCTTTCTGCATCGCCCAGGTTGCAGCAGACATACCAATCCTGCTCTTCCAGATCACGACTTTTGTACTAATCCTGTACTGGATGACCGCACTCAAGGCAACAGCTGCAGCGTTTTTCACGAACTGGTTCGTCGTGTATCTAGTCACTTTTGTCATGACGGCCCTGTTCAGGATGATTGGAGCGGCTTTTCCAAACTTTGATGCTGCGTCCAAGGTTTCTGGCTTTGCCATCACATCGTTGATTATATACATGGGTAAGAGCGGGTTTGGAATTGCGCAAGAAGACATTTACTAACTTTTTTCTTTCTAGGCTATCAAATTCCCAAGCCAGCAATGCGCCCATGGTTTGTCTGGATATACTATATCAACCCGTTGTCGTATGGATTTGATGCCTTGATGGCAAACGAGTTTAGAGGTCAAAATATACCCTGCGCTTTCAGCAATCTCATCCCGAACTATCTACCTCAGTACCAGGATTCGGCTCACCAAGCCTGCGCGGGAGTCAGCGGTGCTAAACCCGGTGCCACTGAAGTCAGCGGAGAGGATTACTTGGCTAGTCTTTCATACTCTTCGACACACATCTGGCGCAACGTAGGCATCCTTTTTGCATGGTGGGCGCTCTTTGTTGGCCTTACTATCTTCTTCACGCTACGCTGGAACGACACTGCGGGCTCGGCGGCCGCTTTTATCCCTCGCGAAAACAGGAAGAAGGTTGCGAAATTGTCGGCACCCGCTGATGAAGAATCGCAGGGGGTTGAGAAACAGCCATGGAACGATTCCGCCAAGGAACGAACAGATGAATCTCAAGGCGAACTGGAAGCTAATCTCGTCCGCAATACGTCGGTATTCACTTGGCGAAACTTGACGTATGTTGTGAAGACGCCGTCGGGAAATCGCACTTTGCTCGACAATGTACATGGCTATGTTAAACCCGGGATGCTTGGTGCACTCATGGGCTCTTCCGGTAAGTGCTCACTCTTAGTCAGGTTGTAGACATCATGAAGGAGTAGATTGCAAGCAGTTGGTGCAGTTGAGACACCACACCCATAAGAGATACATCGGCTGACTCGTCATCTTCATTTTACAGGCGCCGGCAAGACCACACTCCTCGATGTTCTGGCTCAAAGAAAAACCGACGGGACAATCCACGGCGAGATTCTCGTCGACGGCCGTCCACTACCAGTGTCCTTTCAAAGATCCGCAGGATACTGCGAGCAGCTTGATGTCCACGAGTCCTACGCCACAGTCCGGGAGGCACTCGAGTTTTCAGCTCTTCTCCGCCAGAGCCGCAACACACCGCGCGAAGAAAAGCTAGCCTACGTCGACACCATTATCGACCTCCTCGAACTGCACGATCTCGAGCACACACTAATTGGGAAGATTGGCGCTGGTCTATCTGTCGAACAACGCAAGCGCGTGACTATCGGCGTTGAGCTCGTCTCGAAGCCCTCAATCCTCATCTTTTTGGACGAGCCAACCTCTGGTCTTGATGGCCAAGCAGCCTTCAATACGGTGCGCTTCCTGAGGAAGCTCGCTGACGTCGGTCAAGCCGTTCTAGTTACTATCCATCAGCCCTCAGCGTTGCTGTTTGCTCAGTTCGACACGCTCCTACTGCTGGCTAAGGGAGGCAAGACAGTATACTTTGGCGACATTGGCGACAACGCAGACACGATCAAGCAGTACTTTAAGCGACATGAAGCACCGTGCCCATCTGGAGCAAACCCCGCAGAACACATGATTGACGTCGTCAGTGGATTCCACCCGAGCGGAAAGGACTGGCACCAGGTGTGGCTTGACTCACCAGAAGCAGCTCGCATGCAGCAGCAACTTGATGGCATGATTACGGACGCGGCAAACAAAGAGCCAGGCACAAAGGACGACGGGCATGAGTTTGCTACCAACTTTTTGACGCAGACGAAGCTCGTTACGCACCGCATGAACGTCAGTCTGTTCCGCAACACCGACTACCTCAACAACAAACTACTTCTCCACGGCGGTGTCGCCTTCTTCGTTGGCTTTACTTTTTGGCAAATTGGAGACTCAGTGGCTGAGCAGCAGTTTGTCCTGTTCTCGCTATTCAACTACATTTTCGTTGCGCCAGGCGTGATTGCACAGCTCCAACCCATCTTCCTCGAGCGCCGCGACATTTACGAAACGCGTGAGAAAAAGTCCAAAATGTACTCGTGGGTTTCGTTCGTCACCGCGTTGATTGTATCAGAGATACCGTATCTAATCGTCTGCGGCGTCCTCTACTTCCTCGTTTTCTACTACACGGCTGGTCTCCCAGCCCAGCCCGACAAAGCCGGCGCCACCTTCTTCGTCATGCTCGTGTATCAGTTCATCTACACTGGCTTTGGACAGTTTGTCGCCGCCTACGCTCCCAACGCAGTGTTCGCGTCGCTAGTCAACCCCCTCCTGTTGGGCACTCTAGTCTGCTTCTGCGGCGTGTTGGTCCCATACGCCCAGATCCAAGAATTCTGGCGCTACTGGCTATACTACCTCAACCCGTTCAACTACCTAATGGGCGCGCTCCTCATCTTCACCGACTTTGACTGGGAGATTAAATGCAAGGAGTCGGAGTTTGCCGTCTTCGACCCCCCGTCTGGCCAAACGTGTGCGCAGTATCTCAACGCGTGGATGAACGGGCCTGGTAGCCGCACGAACCTGGTTAATCCTGGGGCGACGGCCGGGTGCAAGGTCTGCCAGTATAATCGCGGGAGTGACTACTTGTACACGGTTAATCTTACAGAGTACTCGTATGGGTGGAGAGACGCGGGGATTTGCGTCATCTTCTCCATTTCGGGGTACGCGCTGGTTTACTTGCTGATGAAGCTGAGGACCAAGGCGAGCAAGAAGGCGGAGTGATTGAGGGAGTGATTGATGAGATGGGCGTCGTGGGTTTTTTTGTAGGCTTTCTTGACTTGCCCGTTTCTTTCTTTCTTTAGAACTTTAATCCCTGCTGTGCTTTTTTAACTTCAGATATATATTCAAAGAAAGTTACTATTTTGAGCATGTCAATGTGGTTGTTTTCTTGTGATCAATTCACGTGGTGCGCGTGATGCAATTGAAAGTGAGGTTAGAAAAGTTGCGGTGAGTGAGTGAGTGAGTGAGGTGTTGAACTTCTTGATTGAGAAGTCGCGACAGAGATACCCACTTAGTCCAGGTATTGGCATTCTACCTACATTACTGTTTTCGCGTGCTGCATGAGACTTGCTAAGCTCACAACAATAACTAACTAAGACGGTTCAGCGCAGTGAGTAGACACTGGAATGTAACAGACAATTACATTGCGAGCAGCTAATCTACACATGTATGATTTCTTTTTGGCCATCTCCCAAGCTTTTCTTTCAAAACACATCGTATATTCGTTTGACATGTATGTGGGTATCGTTTCTTTGAGCCAGCCACGCTGCACCTCGTTGACTAGCGCTCTTTCCCTGCTTAGATCTCTCTCTCTCTCTCTCTGCATCTTCACAAAAGCTCGTCCTCGACAACGGGTTCCACAGTAGTAGCAGCAGCAACATCCTCCGTCTTGCCAGTTTCAGCCTCTCCGTCCATTTCCTCGTCACTCACCCACCCCCCGTCACCCGTGATATCGTCATTGTCGCCGTTGTTGTCTGCTTGGTCATCCAGCAAATCAAATGTGCCCTTCTTCTTCTTGGCCACCACCACACCGTTGATGTCCTCCCACCCCTTTGCCCGCTCCTTGACGTTCTTCTCGCGCCCAAAGCTCTTGATGCGCTTGAGCTCCAACTTGTCCATGTTGTCTGCGCCGCGCTCAATGCCCTTTTGGTGGCGCAGGCGCTGGGAGCGCTTGAGGTTGCTCTTCTTGGACTTTTGGATGCCGGCGTTTTGGGCGGAAAGGACGTGGTGTTTGGGGGCAGAGGGGTCGACGGTGGTCTTGGGCAGGGCTTTGACTGTCTTGTCGAGGTTCATGGTGGGGGAGACGGCGCGGCGGGCGGCGCGCGAGTGCACCGTCACTTCTGCACGGGGAGTCAGAGGGAGGGAAGGGAAGAGGAGCAGGGAAGGGGGGGAGAGCAGGGCGTACGCTTCTTCTTGAGTTTTGCGGTTTTGGCCATTGCGAGGGATGTGGGGGATGTTTTCTATGAACTGTAATGTGCGTACTACAGGCACCAAACTAAATGTAGAGCGTGCAATGCAATGCAAGTCTTGTCGAATTTTATGCAGTAAACGTCAACAACAGCCTCAGGATGGAATTGCTGTGTGATGTTTTTGTCGCGAGTCTAGGGTGGATGTGAACATTCCCCACCGCCGCAGAATTATTGCGGGCCCTCGGCCTACCTCCCACCTAGCGCCACATCGGCAGCCTCCTCTCGCCGACTGGCCATTGCAAATGCATCGTCCCAAAAGTCTGATCCTCGCCCACGCCGCCGTCGCTCCGCCCCCGACGCGCCCCCGTCTCTTCTCTCCATGTCGCAGACGGCGGCAACACACCGGCGACTGCTCTGTCCGACTCTGTCTATGCGCTGGCCCGAGGGCTGACTGGCGAGTGCTCTTTCTTCTTCTCTCGCATTCCACACTACACGTCTTGGGCTCGGCCCGCCTTCACCGCGACACACACGCACGCGCACACGCTCCACCGCGCAATTTGAAGCATGAGCTACTCCGACTACCGCTTGCACCAAGACCCCCCTCGGCCGTGGGATGCGCCTGCCTCGCACTCTCTGTACCCCTCGATTCTGCTAGCCGTCCTCGCTGGCGCATACCTTCTCTTCAAATCGCTCGACATCCTCGGATTCCCCGTGTGGCTGTGGCTGCACCGGCTCATCCGCATGTCCGTCGACACCCTGCGCCTCCGCGGCTCCTCGCCCGACCGCTCCTCCGACTCCGACTCCAGCGACGACAGCTCGCAGCGCGCAGGCGGCGTGCTGAGCAGCATCTTTGGCCTCAACAGTGCAAGTCTGCTGCAAAAGGGCGTGCGGGGCCTCACGGGCGTCTTGTCTTCGGGCCCCAGCGACGTCCCGCCAGGCCTGGGCAACTGGGACAACTCGTGCTACCAGAACAGCGTCATCCAGGGGCTTGCCTCGCTCCCGTCGTTGCGCGAATACCTCTCCGAGACGACCGCCGAGCATGCCTCTCTCACGCCGGAAACAACAAGCGGCGCCCTGTACGACCTGGTCAGCAAGCTCAACGCCCCTGAAAGTAAAGGACACCACTTCTGGGTCCGCGGCAAGCTCAAGTCCATGAGCACGTTTCAGCAGCAGGACGCACAGGAGTACTACTCGAAAATTCTGGATGCGCTCGACGAGGAGGTCAAGAAGGCTTCGAGCAGCAAGAGGCGAACCTCGGTCTCCTGGCTCGAGGCTGCAAAGAGCCTGGACTTGGCAGAATCACAAGACGACGGCAAAAAGGACGAAGAAACAGTGGACACGCAAACACCAGCTGAACAGCCAAAAATTACACCAAACCCTCTCGACGGACTGCTCGCTCAGCGCGTAGGCTGCACGACTTGCGGGCATTCCGACGGCCTCTCGCTCATCCCCTTCAACTGTCTCACCGTGTCTCTAGGGAGAAATTACGGCTACGACATCCGCGCATGTCTTGACGAATACACGAGTCTTGAATATATTGATGGTGTCGAATGCGCAAAATGCACACTGCTCAAGCTCAAGGACACACTCACGCCAATCGCAAACGCTAAGCCTGGTTCACCCTTTGAAGCAAGACTAAAGGCCGTGCAAGAAGCACTAGACGAAGATGATCTTGAGGACAAGACTCTGGTCAAGACGTTCAACGTGCCCAAGAAGAACTGGGTGCAATGCACAAAATCAAAGCAAGCGGTTATTGCTCGAGCACCAAAGTCGTTAGTCCTTCACGTGAATCGTAGCATCTTCGACGAAACAAACGGCATGATGTACAAAAACCATGCTGGCGTTTCATATCCCAGGGTTCTGGATCTGAGCAGTTGGTGTCTGGGTAATCAGCCAAGCGGTTCTCAACACCCCGACATGTGCCTTGAGGAGTGGTCGAGAGACCCAAAGAAATCTATGCTTGTTGAGGCCGACCCCGTGGCAACAAGCCCGTTCCAATACAACCTGAGGGCTGCCGTAACACATTCTGGCTCGCATGGAAACGGTCACTATGTGTGCTATCGACCACTTCCCCGAGCCGCTACTAATCGCGATACCGATGGTGAAGCCGTAGATGAAGGGAGAGAGGAGAAGGAAGAAAAAGAAGCTGGAGCAAGTGAAGAGCAGTGGTGGCGCTTCAGCGACGATTCTGTCTATCCCGTGTCAGAAGGTCAGGCGCACCGAGGCGACGTCTTCATGTTGTTCTACGAGCGTATTGACGAGTCTGCATCTGTACCACACCTTGAAGAGACTTCTACACTATCGACATCGATCGTGGGCGAAGAAGCTCCGCTGCCCCCAATCGTGCTATCGCACAATGTCGAAGATTCTGGTGCTGCAGAGATCCCGCTTCCAGAAGATGACGACGAAGATGGCGATGATGATCTTGTTGAACTCGCTACTCCCATCGTAATGCCTGCAACCATAACTATGGAGCAGCCTTCAACTCTCTCCCTTCCTACAGCATCCACGGCTTCTCACGACGATACTGATACTGAAACGGTTAGTGAACTAGGCTCAGAAGACGCACCTTCTACACATTGTACCTCAGACTCTGAGGTTGATTCACCAACATTACAAGACACGTCAGCATCGAAATTTGAGGACGTGACAACGCAGCCACCACAAGACTTGGCTGCACCTGCTGCCAAGAGCATACCGGCCCTTTCACCACACATGATGCGCACAGGCGCAGCTAGAGGAAAGGGCAAAAGGAGAGGTCTACCGCTTGTTTCTGCCACGTAGGATATTTTTTATGAAGAGGTCAATTTGAGCATTTTTTTTATGCGGAGTTTGGTGTTTGAAATCAGTAGCCTGGTGCCCTGGAATGGGTCAGGCAGGCGTTTAATCTACATGTTATTGTTTTCAGACCGAGAGGATCAAATAGCGTAGATGTATAGCAAGATGGCAATCATCAACTTAACCTGGTTCACATCAAAATCCTGGCATGTGATTGGGAGGTTGACCTTGGCTCGTATTCGCGTCTTGAAGGAATTTGACCGACAGTACCTGACATGTGGTTCAAGATTTGGACGCTAAAGTTACAAGATTACACTTTTGAACAATAACAAAGATCGTATCATCTTAATCAGATAGCCAAGTAAAGTGTGATTGAGTGTGGATTGTACCATGAGATGGACGACAGATACTTTGTAGATACATTTATGCTTCTCAGATCCCCGCGGTTCGGCAAGTCCGGCCGTCGTCGATACGCTAGATAGACGAGCAACCTTAGCTTCAAAGCTTGTTAGCCCAAGCCTGTCCATTCATACTCAGAGGTGAGATTCCGTGGCGTCGATCCCACTCATTTGCTTCGGCGCGCATAAGCCTTACCATCGGCGCTTCTTTGCACTGTTTTTCGTCTACGAGCGCAGTGACATCTTTGTGCCCATCTCCCGTTGAGATCACGACCTAAAGTCACACCATCACCGACGTGAACTGTCTTGCTCTTCGTCGCATCCCGATATCATTGAGTTTTCTCGATTGTATTTGGACCAGCCGCAGCGACACCGGCAGGCGCAATGGCGTCAGAAGCAGGGGCAAGAGATGGATTGGACAGGCAGGAGGCAGAAGCGAATCGAGTTGCTCAGACGAGTCGACACGCGACACGCGAACCAGCCGCCTCACCGTCAACGTCCAACGGCGAGGCTTTGGCGGAAGAAAAGTCAAAGACTAAGCCTCCTTCCAAACTGAAGAAAGTATGGGCTGGACTCGGTCTCGATGTGCCGACGGTGTTGATCATGGCAAAGGCCGCCCTGCCCCCTACGATTGCAATTGCCATGTACCAGGCAGACCGTGTTGCGCACTTCTACACGACGCTTGGGTATCTTGTAGCGATCTCTTCAATCATTGGATTGTGCATCATGCCGCGGGCCAAGTTTATGCAAACCATGCTGCTGAATATTGCCGGACTGTGTGTAGGCTCTGCGTTGTCGCTGCTCATGGTAAGTTTTTTTTATTTTGATTCGTTGTTTTGTTCTGGCATGTGCCTTTCCGCTGACTGTTACACAAGACCTGGAGTGGCGTCCAGGCCCGGCAGCATACGACGAATCCAGCTGCGCCGCAGCGTTACAATTCCTCCCAATCGGCTGTCCTTGCCGTGTGGCTGTTCTTTCAAACATGGATGATCAATACGACCAAGGCAAAGTTTCCGCAATTGGCATTACCGACGATACTGTACGCTATCCAGGTTAATGTTGCGGCGACGACGAGTTTCTATTTTTCGACTACGGTTCAGTGCGAAACCTTTATCCGAAGGCTCTTGATCACGTTTTTGACTGGGTTTGGGCTGGCGACGGGTGTGTCTCTGTTCATCCTTCCCATGTCGTGTCGGACGGTTGTCACGAAGGAGTTGACGGGCTTCATCATGACTCTGAGAGGTACGCTCGGTGCGCACAAAGCCTACCTCTTCAGCATGGAACACAACGACGTGTTCACCAGAACATATGTTCCTGAAGATAAAAAGGAGAAGAAGAAGAATAAGAATGCAAAGGATAAGAAACCAAAGCTTGAGACGAGGCCTGAAATAGCGGCTATTCAAAAAATGACGGGTGCACTTCAAGAACTCCACGCGAAGATTGCCACAGACCTGCCGTTTGCCAAGAGGGAGTTTGCGTACGGGAAACTCACGCCAGAAGACTTCCACGGCATATTCAAGCATTTGAAACTGATTTTCCTGCCGGTGCTAGGCCTGACATCGGTCATTGATCTTTTTGAACGGGCCGCAGAAATAAACCACTGGGATGGAGAAACGTCAGAAGAGGAAGAGAGACGACACCAGGTGTCTGTGACTGAATGGAACGAAATGTTTCAATTCATTCATGAACCTCTTGAGCATATTTTCCAAGCTCTAGACGGCGGTCTCGCGCATACACTTCTCAAATTGCAGTTTGTGAAGGCTCCGAAGAAGAAGAAGGGCCAAAACCAGGATGACACCGAAGCAAAGGGAGATATGGTCAAGCCTGGAGACGAAAATTTTGCCGAGGATCTGAAGCAGAAGGCTGCAGTCTTCTTTAGCAAGAAGGAACCTACTCTTCGCCATTGGGCTCAGACCAAGGGCGTCAAGCTGCGCGACGACTACTTCACAGCTCCTGATACATTTGAAGAGGATGAATCGCTCAAACTCATGCCCAGCATCACCACTCGGAAACGCGATCAACGTCAGCTCTACACGGTGCTTTATGTCATGTTTCTGCTCAACTCCATCAGCCGCGGAATTGTTGACTTGGTTGAATTTGCAGACAAGCATGACCAAGCGACCGCAAAGAGCAAGATCATCACCCCTGGCCCAAGACGACTCGTAAAGTGGATGAAGAGTGTGTTCCAGAAGCAGGATTCAACCAACAGCGACGAGACTACAAACATGGGCGTCGACTCCAACAGCACCGTCGTGTACATGGGCGAAGCGTGGAACAACAAGAAAGATCCTGAACACATGGCACCTACAAACGCTTGGGAGAGGTTTGGTAACAGCATACGCAGCGTGTCGCATTTTTTGGCCTCTCCTGAATCCGCATTTGGGTTTCGCGCTGCGTGCGCTACCATGACTGTGGGTATTGTCGCCTTTTTGCACGACACGCAGGACTTCTTTGTTGAGAACCGTCTCGTGTGGGCGATGATTATGATTGCTATTTCCATGACACCCACAGCTGGACAGTCACTTTTCCAGTTCATACTACGCATTGGTGGGACATTAGTTGCTATGATCTTTGCCTGGCTAGTCTGGTATATACCCAACCAGGAGACGGCTGGCATCATCGTGTTGCTATACTTCTTCGTTGCGTTGGGTTTCTACGTTGTCCTCAAGCGGCCCGAGTTTATCATTGCGGGAATCATCAGTTCCATCTCCACCATCCTCATTGTCGGCTACGAACTGCAGGTCCGTAAAATCGGTGTCCTGGCTGCAACGGCCGTCACAAACCAGCCCACGTATCCAATCTACCTGCTTGGGCCCTACCGCGTGGCTACCGTCGCTGGCGGCCTTGCAGTCGCCTACTTTTGGACCATCTTCCCATTCCCAATCACCGAGCACTCGGCCCTAAGGCAGAAACTCGGCTGCGCGCTGTACCTCTCTGCGAACTACTACTCCATCATGCACGAGCAGGTGCTATCGCGGATCCAGGACACTGCCGGCGACGAGGAAAACGACAAAACCTCGCCAGGCTATGCGCTGCGCAAAGCCCGCGACAAGGTGTTCGCCAAGCAAATGCTCGCCCTACAAGGCCTGAAGCAGCACTCCGGCTTCGTAAAGTGGGAGTTCCCCCTTGGCGGCAAGTTCCCCAGCGAAGAGTACGACAAGATCATCGGCTACGTAAACAACATTGTAAACTACACCTCCCTCATCGGCTACGCCTCCAGAGCCTTTACCGACCCCTCTCTCGTCCCTTCCTCCTCCTCTCCTTCCTCCCCCCTCCCCGCCTCCCCCCAATGGCACACCTCCTTCAAGCGCGTCGTCGGCGAATCAAACCTCACCAGCCACGAAATAACCTCCCTCCTCGCCATCCTCTCCTCGTCCATCCAAAACGGCCAGCCCCTTCCCCCATACGTCCAACTCCCGCAGGACTACCAACTCAGCAAGAAACTCGAGGCCGTCGACCAGGATATCCTTAGCATACGCCATGTTGCCGAACCGGGTTATGCGGCTTTTGCCGTCATGGCGGTGAGCACGCGATGCGTGCATATGGATATTGAGAGGTTGTTCAAGTAAGTTTTCTTTTTTTTCCCACAAATCTCCTTGCGGTGGGGAGGTTCTTTTTAAACTCATTACTTACTTGATCAGGGCTGTGCGCAAACTCGTTGGCGAACTGGACTTTTCGTTTCATGTCGTTAGTACGAATTCTTCCTCTTCTTCTTCTTCGTCGTCGTCGTCTGGAGCGTCGTCCGTGGAGACGCTGATTCGTGAGAGGAAGAGGGATTGATTGTTATATATATACCGTTTTTCATAGTTGATTGATTTAATTTAATCCGTAAAGGTTTTTTTTGCGTCGTTTTGTTTCCAAGAAGATTTTATTTTATTGGTCAATGTTGCTCTTTGACTGCTGTTTGGTTTCTCCTTGAAGAAAGCGAAAAAAATCTTCTTGATGGAGGAGAGTAGATGATGATGATGATGATGATGACGAGAAGGTTTTTTCTTTTCTCATAATATCTTGATTTTCTCGCTTAAGTTGTTTATTTCTTGCCAATGAGAAGAAAAAAAAGTGGATGGCTGTGAGGAGGGGGAATTTTTTTCCAACACTTTGTGCGTGTGTGAGTAGATCATTGTTGGTTGTTGTTGGTACGTGTTGCTGTTTTGATTTGCTTTGCTTTGCTTTGTGGGGAGAAGAAGGAGGATAGGGGGTGTGTGTATAAGAGAGGAGGGGAGAGGAGGGTAAAGAGAGGGAAAGTGAACAAGAAGTTTAGGATGGAGGAAATTTTATAAGTGGGTAGATGGATGTATGAATGGGACGGATGAAGTATACAAGGGGTTGGATGTAGATTTCGAGGCTTCTAGAAAGGGGTAGGATGGGGAGAAGAAGAAGAGGAAGAAGAAGAAGGGAATGTGCAGATGAATGGATGAATTGGCTCACTTTGACCAAAGAAAAAAAAAGATGTGCAGATTCAAACAACAGAGATTCTTTACTTCTACATGGCCAAAACTAAAACTACCACTTCCTCTTTACACACCAATTTTTTAAACAATAATCTTCTCAAAGCTGTACTTGGGTACCCGCTGACTAATCAGCATACCCATCTCACGCTTACTCCTCTCCTCCCTGCGTCCACCCTTGCTGGTCTTGGTCTTCTCAATACCCATTTCGACCTTTGCGCCCAGCGGCAACATTGGCAACTCATCAGGCTTCTCGTCAGCACCAAAGGGCTTGTTTTGCTTCCTGAGGGCCTTGTTGTTTGGCTTGTGGCTCTTGGGAAGTGTGGAGGAGAAGCGAAGGAATTCTGACAGCAGACCGCGCATGAAACGTGCTTCCCAGAAGCCGTTTAGGGCTTCTTGGGTGTCGGCGTACAGGGCGAGGATGGTGTCTTCGCTGCTTTCGTTGGCAGAGCGTGCGACCCAGGCGCCGGCACCGATGGCGTCGAGAGTGCTGCTTAGGAGGGAGGCGACAATGGACACGGCGTGGTCATCAGGGTCTTCGGTCTGAGTCTCGGCGGGTGAGGACCCTGCATCAGCAAAGTCGTACGGTGAGGTCCAGCCGCCGTTCTTCAGCTCAAGGTGTAGGAGCCGGATAAGCGACTCAAGATCGCGGCGTGGGAGCATGGAGCGCAGTGTAGAGCTGATGATTGGGGCGGGGAAAGTATGGAGGCGGATAAGCGCGGGGCGGAGGGTGTGGCTGCGGATGAGGAGGCCATGGTCAAGAACCGAGAAGGCGTGATCGATCTCATGCGAGGCGGCTTCAATCTCCGAAGTAATGTCAACGTCCATTTCTTCCTCTGGCTGAGCGGCGCCGTTGGTGAGAAGCTTCGTCGTTGGGTCGGTGCTTGGCTCGTCATCCAGGCTCTGCATAAGCAGTTTGATAGCTTGCACTACTTCGCCGACAGGAAGGAAATGGCTGTGGTTGAGTACCGCCGAGACAATGTGCAGTTCTGGGTCAAAGTCGACAATGGCCTTGATGATGTCCCCATCTACGATAGATGACACTGGGTGAGCGTCTTCAAGGGTCTCGTCCACCTTGGATCTACGAATCGACTCTTTGGTGAGATTTCCGGTTTGAAGTAGCCATTGAAAGACGTTGGGTGGGAAGAAGTCGACCTTCAAAGCCCCACGTGTACGACCTTGCTCTGTGTCGACTTGTACCCACTGGAAGATTTGGCTCAGCGCGTACAAGGCATGCTGGCGGTACTGTTGTCGCTGAGATTCGGGAACGGCCTTGGGTATTATCCACTTTCGCGGAAGATCATCCGAGGCCTCCTCGTCGTGCTGGTCTACTACCATAGCTTCCGCATCAGGAATCTTTGGACCAACACCGTTGGTCAGAGGCCCACCGCTCACTTCGTTCTCGCGCTTTGTTTGTGAATCCGTTGTCTCCAACTCAATACCAAGATCTGCGGCCAAAGCTGCTTCAAATTTGGCAATCTTTCCCTGCTTGGCGTATCGGTCAAGCTTCGCCTTTCTGTCCTGCCACTTTTGCAGGTCCTTGGGAGCAATACCTTTGCCCAAAGCGTCGGCAAGTAGTGTACCCTCAGTCTTGACCCGCTTGCGTGTCACCGTCTCTCCAAACTGCATACCAAAAACCTCGTCATCTCGAACCGCAACCACCAAGCCAATATCTGCGTAGTAAGCAATCAATTTCGGCGCATCTGGTGCCTGCTCGGTGGATGCAGGTTGGGCGTGCTTTCGTTTCTTGGAAGGGCTCGTTGTTTCAAACATGGTAGAGTCGGTGTCCAAGGACAGCAGGGCTTGCAGAGAGTTGAACTTGGTATCGAATACGCGACATGTGTGTCCTGAAGTCGTGAAAAGAAGATCCTGGGATATGCGCAAAAACGAGTCGATGTTTGATGTTGGGGGCTTCAGTTCAGAGTGAAGCTTAGGTACGGTGCCAGAAAAGTCGTACGCAAGCAGGGTTCCTTCAGTCAGCGCATGCAGAGTGCCGTTGGAAGAATGGAGAGCATATTGTGGTACAGTCGTAGCGGAAATCGAGGTGATTGACGTGGTAGGGAGGTTCCAGGAGAGCAGGTGCTTCAGAGGCGAGAGAGGAGCCGTAGTAAGATCCTGCGATCGTGGCTGGATCTGGAAAAGCCTCAATGCCCTAGAGCCATCCGACTGTCGCCCAACTACGCACAAAATCTGTGTGAGTTCCATGAGATCCGATGTTTCCTCTGACGAGGGATTCAGAATGGCAACAATGTCCTCTCGGCTCCTGAGCAACCCCCGAGTGACTGATTTGGCGGTTGCCACTGTGATGTGCTCGATGTCGAAATCAGATCCCTTGGACGGGCCAACTGCTTTCAAATTCGCGACCCATCTGACGACCTGGAGATCGGCCGAGAGGCAGATGACGTCTCCATTGTCGAAGGTGGCCAGCACGTCATATGTCGCATCTTTTGCTGAGCCACTAGGTAGGACGGGCAGCGAGTCGAGCGCGACGACTTGCGCAGAGTTTGAGGGCGCATACGAGGTCTTGGCAGTCTGCGCATTATCCCCCGTGGTCTTCTCATGGAAGCACACCAGCTGGGACTTGGCGCCTGACGTCGACTCTGCCACAGAGACGTATGTGAAGCGCTGGGACGACGACTTGGAAGAGCCTTTGCGGTAGACCGAATACGGAGCGGCAGTCAGGCAGGCGCTGGGCGGAAGCGCATGCGACGTCACGAGCTGTGGGTTTTGCAGCTTTGAGGGGCATTAGCAGGGCGCAATTGGATCGCGAGTTGACAAGACATACGCTGTAGATGGAGACAGCTTCCCCATCCAGGCCAACAGCAATCTCGGTGCGCTTCCTCTTCTTGATCCCGCTGATGCTGCACACGCCAGCCGCATGCGTGCGCCCGTTGGTCGAGCCGACGGGCTTTGGCAGCGACGCCAGCGTGAAGGGAGTCCCGATTTCCTTGTCGAACGACATGGTGACTCGCTGGGCAGGTGCTGGAGATTGTCCGGGGTGGAGGTGCGAGAGCGGTTGCTCGAGGCGCGTGGGCCGACTTGCATCGTCGACTTAATTTTTTGTCACCTCGAGCTAAAAGATAAAAGCGGGGACGGGGATCTTAGCGCCTGCTAGCGCCGTGTGGCTTGAGCTTAAGCTGTGGCACGTCGCGACGCGTCTAGTCTTGACGTCGCGTTTCCGTGCGTGGAGTAATCGAGGCCATCTCACAGGCACCGCAGCACCGCCCCTGCCTCAATCGCTGCATGCCCACCTCTAGCAACTGTTGACCGCATGCTTTTTCACACGTGTACCATATTGTTTTGAAGCAGCATGCTCTGGTAGTTTCCTTCTCGGTAAATGGCTCTTGCCATTCTAGACAACGTTATGCATCTGGAAGAGCAGAAGTCGCTGCATCCCTTCTTCTCCAAACCCTCCAGTACGCCCTCTCATGTTTACGTCAGCTACACTCGCTCACACGCACACAGAAGACCAGGCCACACCACACGAAGCAAACGACCATGACCTACTACACAACGACGACCATGACCAGCCGTCCACCAGTGTACAACCTCAGAAGGAACATAAGAAGCGGGCAAAAAAGGCAGACAGCATCAGTGAGAAGATTGGTTGCATACCGCACAAGAGAAACCAGGCGTCGTTGGATCAGTTCACCCTCCGCTCCAAAGGGCCAGACGCCAGCGAGGTGGCCGTGAACAATGGACATGTATGCGCAGAAATATCTTCGCACGACAACATCGATTCAGGCACGAGGAAGAGGAGGAAGACAAACTCACCCGAGCCTTCAGTTGCTTTGATAGCTCCTGTAGAACCTCTAGACAGTATGATGGTGGAAATTGTGCCAACCGATCATCTACACCCTGTAGTCTCAAACGTCGCCCCTTCCAGCACACCCTCAATCTCCGCACAAGTCGCTGTCGCCTCCAACGATATTTCTGTGGACACAGTCGATGACGAGCTGAGAAAAGTGACGCCGAAAAAACAGATCAAGGTCACTAAAAATGGCAAGCTGCTCTCGAGTCCACCAAAATCCATGACAGATCCTTCAGACCCTCCAAGAAAGAGACGCGGTCGACCTCCAAAAGCCAAGATCTTTCCCACAGTGACTATCATCAAATACGGCTTGGACCATGCAAGTCGATTAGCAATTGGCCAAAGGATCGAAGAAATTTTGAACAGCAAGAGCGTGACAAGAGGACGGCGAGTGAAGAAAACATCTGTAAAACCTGCCGAGCCGCCCAAGGCACCTCATCCCTTCTTCACCGGTAAAGCTGGTCAAGCAAAGGACGACCCCATCGTCAAACCGGCTGTCAATCACCCTCTTCCTCCTCCCCGGCGGAGTGCTTGCACTCCAGGCAAACTACGCGCTGAGGCTCGTAGAGATCAGTCGCCTGAACCAGCACCAACATTTGGAGGATCATCTTTAGGGAGCCGAATAGCGAAGCAGTCAGGACTAAACGAAGCCGCGTGGCCGACGCAAGAAACGACTCATGTTCGTAACTACGAAGATGCGGACCCAAATGAATACATTAATCACAACAAGACCTCGCATCTTGCGACAAAATCCCGGAAAATGAAAAGTACCGTAACTTCATTTCCCGAAGAGGAGAATTTGATAACGAAGCTTTCGCGGGAACTCTCACAGAATATTCACGAGCGAGTTGACCCAATCAAGTCCGGCTTTGAACCACCTGAGGATGTTCGCTTGCCGGGGCGATTACTTGCTACTGGATCTGAAATTCAAAATAGAGTGCGCAGTCAAGTTCATGCTCGACTGCCAATACCTGGTGTGCAGTATGCAGATGTGGCAGACACTCACCCTGCTATTATTACGCTTTTCAATGAGATTGAGCATACCCTTACACCTTTCGATGAGGGCAGATGCGAAACACAAGCCTGGGCCCAAAAGTACAGTCCTAAATGCGCATCACACATTCTTGGGTCCAAACCAGAGGCCTCTGTCTTGAAAGACTGGCTACAAAGCCTAACTGTCATGGCAGTCGGAGGCGCACAAAGTCTCTCGAAGCCAGGTACTCCTTCGGACGTAAAAAAACCACCCAAGAAGAGACGAAAGAAGCTCGAGGATGCTTTCATTGTCTTCGATGATGAAGAGGAGGATGAAGAGATGGTAGAAATTATGGACGAGGGCGAGAGTAATATTCATCGAACAATATCCTATCGACGACCGTTCTGGACGAGGAGCAAGAACGTTATTCTCCTCAGCGGGCCCCACGGTTGTGGTAAAAGTGCTTCAGTGTACGCTGTGGCCAAAGAACTCGGCTTCGAAGTATTTGAAATGAACTCTGGGACCCGCCGCTCCGGGAAGGACATTCAAGATAAAGTTGGTGACATGACAGCGAACCATTTGGTCAATCACCGGCGCAGTGGAGCACCAGGCAAAGACGATCTTGCGTCAGCTGATGACACAGAAAACGAGCGTATAAGCTCTGCCTTTCAGAAAGACCTAGACAGTGGACGACAAGGTACTATGCAATCATTCTTCAAAATCGGCCCTATATCAGAAGCAAAACCAAAGGCCAAGCCGACATTACAAGTACCGAAGAAAGCCCCAACATCCGCGGCACAAGCCATGCTGCCGCTCGTCGGAGCGCAGCGCGCATCACAGAAACAATCTTTGATCTTATTTGAAGAAGCTGATATCCTCTTTGAAGAAGATCAGAACTTTTGGCCTCATGTCATTAAGCTTGCATCGCAATCCAAAAGGCCAATCGTGATCACCTGCAACGATGAGCGACAAATACCCATTCGCGACCTACCTTTAGCCGCTATACTTCGCCTCCAGCCACCCTCAGTTGATCTTGCAACAGACTACCTACTCGTCTTGGCAGGTAGAGAAGGTCATGTTCTTGAGCGACAAGCTATTAGCGACCTTTACAAGTCAAAGAACCAGGACCTTCGGGCTAGTATCAGTGAGCTGGACCTATGGTGTCAGATGTCTGTGGGTGATCGGAAAGGTGGACTGGAGTGGATGTATCAGCGATGGCCACCAGGAAAAGACGTCGATGATCATGGTCAGCTTTTGAGAATTGCTAGTGAAGGCACATATCAATCTGGCATGGGATGGTTATCTCACAATATCTTCGAGTCAAAAGACAACATTGCGTTTGAAAAACAGGATGATCTGGCTCATGACATTTGGCGGGATTGGGGTATCGATCCAGTTGAGTGGTACGATGACCGAAGAAACAACGAGCAGGCATTCTCACTTGGTGGCAATCAACGACTCAAGGAGCTCGAAATTCTTGAAGCCTGGACCGAATCACTAAGTGCTGTGGATACCTACTGTCGTGTTGATCTTCCCTCATACAAACGCATTCACAGCCAACCAACAGACTCCACCCTACCGTTGATTACCAAAAAAGAACGCCTAAGCTACACACTTGCTGCTCCGGTCCTTCAAATCGACCATCAATCTGACTTTTCAACACTCGACACCTCGATCTACACCACTTCGCATCGCCAAATACGGCGCACCTTCCGCGGCGCCCCACATCGCCCTCCTACGTCACTACCAAACCTAGAATCCACATATACCCAATCTATCCTCTCGCACCTCGACAAGCGAAAATGGTTCTACTCCCTCACCCGTTCCTCGTTCGCTTGTCTCGACATCCTCGCTGCCCCGCCAGACCCCTTCCTTACCTCCTCGTCTACCCTCTTCCTCTCGTCCTTTGATCGCACCCTCCAAATCATCACAGTTGACCTCGCGCCCTACGTGCGTAGTATTGTTGCACACGAGCAAGTCCTTGAGGAGCAACGCATACGCATGTCCAATCTGCTGAGTGAAGGCGGGTCTGGGACCAGGAAACGTGCACGCACGACGAGAGCGAGCAGAATCGCGATGGAAGGTGGCGTTCGAGAGTCGATGAGGAGAGAGAGATGGTTTGATGAGGACTTGAGCTTTGAAGAGGTGATGCGGACAGGAGGAGTGTGGGCGGGGTTAGGATGGAGAGGGGAAGGAGATGGAGATGGAGACGGATATGGATATGTAGAAGGGAGCATGACAGGGACGATGGAGAGTGTAGGTGATGAAATAGATGGTGGTGGTGGTGACGATACCATTATGCAAGACGGACCCGAAGGGGTAACATTTATGGGTTGAAGATGAAGCATGTAGGAACACAGGCTACGCGTATATGATACTTGAGCATGTTTGTAAATTTTACGTATATAGGTATATAGATAGTATGTAGCTTGCATTTGACATGATTTTGCATTGCATCTTTTTTCCAAATATGACGACAAGAATGGGTTTTATTAATAGCTTCATAGATGGAGACTTTTTCGCCAGAACACTAGTCTCTACAAATGATGTTTTTTTAACACAGCATAACGTCAGTATGAAGTGGCAAAACATGGGATATCTAAGATCCCAACTCGATTCATATAACTAATAAAATAGGCACCTACGTTGGTAAGGCTTACACGGTGCACACCACCTCTCGTGCTAACACACTGCTTAGTCCAGATCCTGCAACCCTTGCGTCTCGCCATGCATGTTAAGGAAAGTCGTTGCTATAGTATAGCTCAAATGTAGAGTTTTTGAAGTCTACGCCATTGTTGACTTTTTTTCTAGTGTGCTTGTGTGCTTTGAGGCGAGAGAATGGAGTAGATGTGCTTCTAACAAGTCATTCAGGTCTGATTTAATCTCTTAGAGGTATTAGCTGTTTAATGGGACACAGGTGAAAGATGGGTTTATACGCAGCTATTCTATCCAGTGAATGGCTTGCGTAAAGCTTTCTTGGAGAATCTAACGAATTGGGGGGGGGGATGAATGTATCGAAAATAAGAGATCAAGCAAAAAGAATTTCAAAGTTCTAACCACTTGCATTGGATAAACCCTTTCGAAGCTTCTCTTTCGTCTACGGCTTCCCGTCATGAAACCTCGGAGGACACTCGTGGATATATGCTCTACTTAATCTCGACAACTTGAGCTACCATCTCTCAAATCTCAAGCTCTTCAACAGTTGGCGCAGAGTGCCAATACGCAGGGGGTATAAACTCGCGCGATGCCAACTCGGCTGCTCCTCTCGCGGCTATGTAGTCTGGGTTCTGTGCCAGTATAATTGCCTGAGATCCAAAGTCCTTCACTGCAGCGTTGATGGCTGATTGGATTTTCGCGGTGTGCAGGACTTCAGCGAACCCAGTCAGGATGATCCACATCTCTTTGGGGGGGCCTTGAGGCGTGTACTGAGAGTACACGTCTTTCAAGTAACTCAAGATGAAATCTTTTAGTTCCAGCTCAGATGCTTGACTGTTGAAGCCAAGATCGAAGGACGCCTTGGTATCCATTGCTACGCGTGGGAAGTCGATTGCGTTCTTCATGAGTCGGCCGTGCAAGAGAAGTGCGTCTTCCGTGTACTCGACAAGCACGGTGTGGCGCTTGGTCAATTCTTTGGCCTCCTTATCGCATTTCGCTTTATCCTGCGGGGTTTCGCACAAGCCCATGCCATGTCCTGCGTATGCAGCAACGAGCTCGTGGCATTCCCGATAGCCGCCTCTGAGTGCAATTGGGTACCGACGAATGTAATCCTCGGCATCATACATGTCTCCAAAGTAGAGGCCTGACAGGGCGGGAAAGGTGAGCCCGATTTGTGGGGATGTGCCCATGTACGTGTCCAGGGGCTCGAGGATCGACTTGAGCATCCTCGCTATCACAGCTGCTTCGGATGTAGCTGGGAATCCAAGTTTTTTAAGCCCTTCACGCCAAGCCATCTTGGACCAGTGGTTGTTTTTGTTGTTCTCGTTGTTGTATGTATATCTACGAGTGGCGTGAGATTTTCAAATCAAAAAACGAGTTTGACGAGCGGCACGTACGCAGGGCGCTGAGTTGCCGACGAGAGTCGTCGCATGAGCTCGATGTATTCATCGTCGCCTTCAAAGCGTCTCCAATCTTTAAATGAGCCATCTGCGTAGCGAGTAGATACTGTAGCGTGGTTTGCGCTTAGTGCGATGCCGAATACTGGAGGAGGTCTGTATTCGTGTTCTTCTACTGTTTCGGTATGATGCAGCCACGAGCCCAAGAAAAGAATGAAGAAAATCGCGCCCGAAACTGAAATCGCTGCTCTTGCTAAAGATCTGGCCATGATTAATGTGTAGTATTTTGAATATCTCCGAGTGTTTAGGTCAAAAGGAATACAAATACAAAAGCTTAGGTGGCTTATGTAGCGTGGCTAAGTGGGTGTCTGATTTTGAAGGCCGTGTCATCAATTATTTGCAATACGAAGACACCTGCAAATAGCGCGGTTAGGAAATCATCCATAACCCCTATGCTGCAGCGCTGCTTTTGTGGGAGTGTACCGCAAGAAGCTAAGGCTCAAATAGCTTTGTAGGCCTGAAATCTTGGCTGCGTGGAGTCAGCAGTGATTTGAACATCATTCACTCACTGTCGCATGCAATAGGTGTAGAGAATCAACAATGTCTGATCTTCTTCAATGCACTTAGCACGACGCACCTGATAGCCTCTGCTATTTGCAAGATATCTTGTACTGTGACTTTCCTTTCATGATACAAGGGTCGCTACTCCAGTAGCCCCTAAACACACGGGCTTCAACATCCTTGCTCTTGTTGTCTTTGCTGACTTGCTCTTCTACCTTGCGACGCAAGTAAACTCTTATGTCGTTCCTACATTTATACTAGCAAATCTGGTGCCTCATGAAGTGAATGCAATAGCCTATTCGCAATCTGCTGGCGTGCGCTAAAGTAGAACAGTATTAAGACTTGCTACCTTAAAAAGAAAAACAGTGCGACGAAACCGATAAAGTTAGCCTAGAAGCACTTGTTGCGCTAGAAATCGACTGCCCAATGAAATGTTTCAATTTAGGTAGCATGCAAAGATGGAAAGACGCATGATATTCCTTCCTCAAGCTGGGAGAAGGGCAAATCGCATAAGACTCGCAGATGTAAAAACCAAGTCGCAAGACTCGCTATAGCGTTCGTTGCAATATGAACCCAGCTTGTCATCACCAACCACTGTAGACCATAAAAATGAAGCTGGAGAAACAAAGTAGTATGACAAACAAGTCGTGAACTACCATCTCTAGGAGGAACTCCGTGGCGAAGATAGCCGTCTTGAGTAGTAAATGAAAACGCTGCAAAATGCCAGATTCCGATTGCTCGAAACTAAGTCTCACATCAGGCGTTCCTGACATTACCATAATAATACAAATCATCTGAATGATAAGTAAAAATAAAGAGAGCTCATTACTGTTTTTGAGAGCAAGGCTACAGTGAAGATGCCAGCTTGTGCGTTGGCAATTTTCTGGTGATCATCTATCGGCACATCTCGACATTTGTCGTAAGGGATTGGCTTATAGAATAGGCGGATTCGTCTTTCCTTGACTATGTATGTCGCTTTGCATGATTCATATGGACCAAACTTGGACTCGACAAAAGCCTGCCTAACATAATCTTTTCCAACGAATATTTTTTAGTATGATTACAATACTTGAGGTTACGCCTTCCATTTAAGATTTATTGCAGGCTGACGGCCATAGCAAAGTCCGAAACCGCGGTCATTGCAAAGGCTACATATGGACGACGGAATTTTTGATCACGCAAAAGCCCTCGCCCTCCCTAAGCCCTTTTGTCCCATAGTCACCAAGGCAATTTCTCGTGTCATTATTACGTAGACTAGGAAATGCCTTGGATTGTCGTTCTCCACAACGTGTCCAAAGGTAAAAACGTAAGCAGAAAACGAAGTTGAATGATTCAGCTGTTTGCTGACATATCCTTTCCTTCCCACCACACAACGGAGAATGAATACACATGTCCTCCATGTGAATATTCAGAGTAGCAAGGTGGTTAGTATCAGTTGGTTACCAGGACAAGCGAAAATTAGTAGTATCGGTACAAAGCAGATCTCGAATGCGATTCATAAGACAATGCGATCAAGAGCTCAAGATAAAACGGGAAGAAGCTTCTGAGCAAAATGAAAATAAAGAATGGTTTACAGAGGGGGGCTTCGCATACGTTAAGGTAATAACAGCACCTGCCAAGACGATAAATGAATATATTATATTTTCGGTTATAATCGCTCTAGGTCATCCGAGCCGGCGGAACCGTACCTTGGCAGTTCGGGATCTGCAATTCGGGTGACGCTATTTTACTCGTTTCAAGGAATTAGCTTGGCAGATACCTAGATATCTATCAATTTTCACTTTACTACGGCATCGACCATTCCTATTTAGATTCACTACGAATTTAGATCAACTTAGAGCGTGACGAATCTACCACACATGTCTAGTTTCTCTCCTTAGTAAAGTGGAGATTATATGCGTTTCGCTGTCTCAGGTTGTACTTGGCGTATGCTAAGGGTCTGGCAACCTTTTGTCTGATTCGATTCTCCATATCTCGATTCCACTTGCTGAGAACGAATACTTTGCAGACTCAAATTTTTAGGCAGTGATATCAAGAACGCGAATATGAATCGAATGCTTATATTGTACCGCATCTGCTCTTATTAGTGCGCATAGAGATGTGAGATATACTGTGAGTCAGGTACATGGGTCCAGAACCAGGATGGCAAACTAAGGCTACACAGATTAATCCGATTTCGTATTACTTCATTGTGCATATACCGGAAGATAAAGAGAGGTGTTCCTGGAAGAGTGAATGAAAACAAGTGACGAAAGTGAAAAGAAACTTGAAAAACCTGGTTGCCTTGGTGAAAAGAGATCGTGCCTTTCAAATTACTTGGAAGATTGCATATTAGCAAAGTAATGCAACCAAAGTTTCGAGTTTATGTGTGTTTTGATGTTGAACCCCAAACTTCAAATCAGGCCATTTACGTATATTCGAAGCATTTTCTCAGACACCTTTGACGAACGGTAGCGCATCACACCTAGATGCAAACACTGCGGAACACTTTATGTTTATTTGTAATTAAGTTACCTCAGCAGTCCTCACGGAATTCAAGTGATGTTCTCAACACTGTACTGCCGTCACTGCTAGCTGACAAATCCGTTTAGCTCAATCGGCCCTTTCCCCTCAGCCTTCAATCCAAGGCTGAATTCCTTAAATAGTAGATAAATGCACATCACATAGTACAACTTGCCTCATTTATCCATTGTTGCACAAATCCATCTCATCAAAAAATATGACTTTGTCTTCATCGAAGAAGAATACTTTCACGGTCGCCAAGACAGGCCACAAATATGCCTATATCCATCACGCTCCCTCCGACCCTAAAAAACCTACTATCCTTCTTCTACATGGCTTCCCATCAACTTCCCACGACTGGCGACATCAAATCCCATTCCTTAAGTCCCTGGGATACGGTGTCATAGCTCCTGACTTGCTGGGATATGGCAGCTCTTCTAAGCCTCTAGATGTTGAATCATATATAGGACAATCCATGGCTGCAGATATTATTTCTGTTCTAGATCACGAAGGTATAGGCAACGTTATTGGAGTGGCTCACGATTGGGGAACGTACCTTCTCTCTCAATTGATACTTTGGTATCCGGAAAGGGTTGAGAGATCTGTTTTCGTCAGCGTGGCATTCCATGTTCCTGGGCAAAAGATTGATGTTCAGGCAGTGAATGAGATGACGAAGAAATTTGTCGGATTTGAGGCGTTAGGCTACTGGGTATTTTTCTCTGATCCCGAGTCTGGAAAGTTGATTGGGGACAAAGTAAGTGTTTCTCTATTATCCGGCTGTTTAATATTACCGGTCATCTGTCATCTGTCATCTGTCTTGTTAGTCAATCTCTGGAAGTACTTCATACAGGCTTACTGAACTATACTTCAATCGTTGGCAGAAACAAAACTCTACTGACGTAGCACTCCTTAGTGGGAAACTTTCTTCAACATAATCTACTGCGCCGATGCATCTTTGTGGGAAAAGCATTTTGCTCCTCTTGGCGCTATGGAGAGAGATCTGCGAAACATGTCTCCAGAAGCTTCTTCAAAGCTCTTAGTAAGCTCACCATCTGTACTCCTGGCCTCGATTTAACAATAGGATGCAGGCCTCGTGGATAAGCGAGGAAGATAAGGCAATACACCATGCAGAATTTGGCGACGACTATACCCCAGCACTTAACTGGTACCGCCGCTGCATTTCTTCTCTTGGCTTTGATATTGAAGAGAAAGCCCTTGCCGACAATTCTGTTTCTCCTAAAATCCACATTCCAACATTGATGATCACTGGAGCCAATGATATCGTCTGCAGGGTTGGACGTCCGGCAGCAACAATGGAAGGATGCGTTGAAGAAGGATTGTTAGAGGTGAAAGATATTGATGCAGGACATTGGATAATGCTTGAGAAGACGGAAGAATTCAATAAGACCCTAAATGAGTGGCTCGAGGCAACTGAGAAGAACGTTGGAGAAAATTTGAAGGGTTGATGCCAGCCTGTATTCTCACAAATTTTGTTGATTCGTGTGCTCGTAAATGGTATTTTGGTCTCAAACCAGCAGAGGAAATATACGCCAAAGTATCAATCAAATATAAAATATTGTTTTCTCCTGGAAATTTTCACCAAGTTCAATATCGCTGTTAGAATCATGTTGAAGGATAGTATAGTAGAGTAGAGTTAGCAATAGGAATTCGGCGACATATTTTGCCAACAAGACAAGCTCAGGGAATAGAGAATGATTCAAGGTAAACGATGATGTTGGTTGCAGACTTTTAAAATATTACTTTATGCTAACAAGTTCATTGTTAATTCTGAGCTACGGCCTATCTTACTTCGGAGCACCCTTTTAGGCCTAAAGGCTTTGTCATAACATTGAAAAGTCAGTGATCCTTGTTCAAATGTTCTGTCATCAAACGAGGGTACTTGGAAAGGGCCTTCGTTCTTGGAGACCTTAATGTGCCGTAGCCACTAGCTCCATTTGATGATTATTACGATTTGATAGAGGTAGTTAACCTCTAATGTTGCAATAAAATCTTCTGCCAAGTTCGAAATCCTCCGATGACTTCACCTTCATTCTTAGCTTCGGCCTTCGGCACTAGGGACCCCCGGAGATGTTGAAGCTTTTTAGTATTCTGGAGGAAGATATGACTAAAGATGTGAGGGATTGAACAGTACCAAAAGAATATAAATAGGTCGATCGTCTGCTACCTTTGTTCAATCACTCAATCACATCGTTTGTGCGGAAAAACCAGGGTTTTACATCGCGAACTCCTTCAGGAAATCTTGTCATTTTGGCCTGCTAAGAACCCTAATTATTTTACCACCGCTACACTCGTTATGGTTTTCAATCTCAAACAGTACCTGACATGCATCTGGGTACTTGCAGTCCCGGTTGTCTACGGTGTCGACCATGGCGTTAAGTCAAATTCAACTTCCATTGTACTCCAAGGTGGTACAATCATAACATACAACACTACCACCTCCTCCGTATCAGTACTTCGAAACTCTTCCATTCTCATCAGAGATTCTATCATTATCTCTGTTGGGGAGGTGCTGTCACCCCATGATTTGGACACATCCGAGATCATCGACGTATCTGGCAAAATAATCAGTCCAGGATTCTCAGACACCCACCGTCATCTCTGGCAGAGTGCCTTTCGAACGATCATGTCAAACGTCACACTTGCTGAATATTTTATCCGCTATGGCGAGTTCTCGCCTGTTAGCCAGCACTTTACACCTGATGATATTTATTTGGGTACTCGTATCGGCATTTCAGAATCTCTGAACGCAGGGGTAACTTCAATCTTGAACCATGCTCATAATACATGGTCAAGAGAGCAATCTGTGCCTGGCCTAAGAGCTTCAGTGGATAGTGGTGCAAGAGTTTGGTGGGCATATACTATTCACGAACTCGAGAACGGATTTACCATAAATGACCAGTTCGAAGATTTAGAAACATTGGCTAGAGATGAGGAGAGGATTTGGAGTGGATCAAGTGTCAGTGTCGGACTGGCCTACGATAGATTTGCTATGGGAAGTAGTGAGGAGGTCTGAAGAGTTAAAGATGCTGTGAGGTATAACCGCCTCAAACATCTTACCCTTGGATTCTACTTACTGTTCAAAGAAATTTAAATCTCTCCATTATCACCACCCATTTCGTAGGGGCACATTTTGGAGAAGGCGGCAAGTATATACTTTTTCCTTGGTACTTCTAATGGCTAACCAAACCTACCAGCCGAGAACTCGCCTACCCTTCTGAATTCACTGGATCTACTTAATACTACCGTTCCTATTGTATTTTCACACGGTAGATCAGTCAATAAAGCCGATGCAGAACTACTGAGGAAATACAACCATTTTCTTGGTTTGTGCACGGAATCGGCCCACCAGTACGGTCAAGATCACCCGCACGCCCATCATGTTCTTGACCAAGTGGCACTTGGAATAGATACGCACTCAACTTACTCAACGGATATTGTCACTCAGGCTAGAATGTGGCTGCAAACTACAAGGCTTACACTCAGCCGGCTGGTCAACGACGACTGGAGAATGCTTTCAAACAACCCAATGAGCGTGAACCAGGCTTTCATACTAGCAACCTACAACGGAGGGAGGGCATTTCACAGAGATGATATTGGTATCATCGCTCCCGGTGCAAAGGCCGACATTGTGGTGTTCAGAGGTGATTCACCAAACATGATAGGATGGGAAGATCCAGTAGCCGCTGTAATCATGCATTCCAACGTTGGGGACGTTGAGTACGTTCTCGTCGATGGAAAGTTTGTCAAGCGCAACGGAAATCTGATTGGTTCCGATATTGAGGATGTGAGGCGAAGGTTCCTGGATAGCGCAAAGAGGCTCCAGAGGATTTGGGGAGAACTGCCGTACCCAATCCTTAATGGATTCTTCTCCCCAAATGTGCTCTATAAAGCAGCTGACATTGTCGATGTTATTCCCGGAGATGGAAGCGGATATTAGTAATAGCGGCGGCCTCTTGATTATTTCCCCTCCTCACGGTCCATACCTCTTTTTAGTCAGTATCTAATTACTCAATAATAGCCTACAGGTTATGCTTAGATCACGTTGAAGAACTCGAAATTCTTCGAAATATTATTGAAGAAGAATTCTGAGAATAAGCTCCAATTAGTGCTAGATATTTGAAGACTAGTCAATCGTCATTTATACATTTAATGGACACGAAGCCGGAATATAAATCTCATAGTGACATAAATTGGCTACTTTTTTTACTGTGGCCAAATAAAGTCTGCAGTCCCGAATATTAATCGATAGCATTTATACATTTTCTCTCTTCAGAAGAACATAAAAGGGACATTGTTTTTGATGCTGCTATCTAGGCTCCGATTTAATTTGGTTCCAAAGAATCCAGCCCTCCTCATTCATGTATTGTCCTCCAGGATTTCACTCAGATTTAATGGTCTATGACAAGACAATTCTTTGTAGTTACTACTTGTTGTAGTGGTATACTAGTCTCGAACCTAATTGTGCAGACTCTCTTAGTATAGTCCAACAGCTTCATCTAATGAGGCTATGAGTAGCGCCTGTGCAGCCACATTGAAAACAGTGCGACGATTTCAAGGATCTTTGGCAAAAAATTGTACACATCTATTCGCCTTAGGGCCTAAACATTTTAGTCCGCGAAGATGAACGCTATCAAGTGACATCGCTTTTTGCGTATTCAGAAGATATAGAAGATAATAGAAAGCGATCTATGGGTCGTAAGAGAGGGAGTGACTTCAATACCCATCACTAAATTCTTTGACGAATGAGAAACTTTTGATGACTATACAATGTATAGTAGCGGATACAAAGACCGAAATGAGAATTATGCACTGAGGACTTGTTATGAGTAAAGCGCATTTTAAAACCGGTTTGTGGCAAGTCAAGACACTTCATAGGTTTTGAGTTACACCGAGCATCAGATCGGTCTTCCACAATAATAAACTGCTCTATTTTAGAACTTTAAATAAGGTTGCAAACAGTCTGTAGATTCAAGGCTGAATCTTAGGACTAACCGTTCCCACAATGCCGTGGACAGCAACAACAAACGAGACGTTATAAGCTATTATTCTCCAAGAGTCTATATCAAACGAATGGTATTTTTAATGAATTAAACCCAGCTCATAATATTCTGGACCTTTAAACTTCAAATAGTTTGAAATCTACTCCATCATTAACGAGAGCTCTTATTTCAATTTCTTTCCCCTATTTGGACCACCATGTACTTTTTGCTCATTTCTTAAAGGAACGAGTTTTAGTAAAAAGATCTTTCTCCAAGGCCATATTTAATAGCAGAGATTCTTTATCTATCCGACTGATTTGAGGTTGATTATTAAATAGGTAGTTCTGTCTGCTCATCCTGCAGGATCAGCCAAGAGAGACTTTGTATACTTTAAGTAGTATATTTATTTTTCCTTTTTATCTCTCCACAATAATTCAAAGGCTTGGACTGAATCAGATAGCATTTCAAAGTCGACAGCTTAGGTATAGAGAACAGACATCGGCCTCTAGATAAATGATATGTTGGCTCAATTGGCTCAAGAGCTTCTTGACCTTTTTTAGTTGTGCTTTATTGCATGGAATTTGTATTCAAGTTTTCACTCTTTCGTAACCGCTGGTAATAGCTTGTCTCCATGCACAGTGTAAGTCACCGCGCCAGATAGTCTGTATGAGACATTCCTTGGAAGTGGGCAATGAGGCGACCGACATTTGATACATTGGCTAGATAGAATAGGCTATCTCAATATCTCCCATCTTATATTGCCAGAGCTGGCCTAGTCAAATGAGCTAAAAAAAAATCCAACGACATAAGCAAGTAAAATCCAGCCACAAAATCTAAGCCTCCCTAGTTGTAATAAGAATACTGTTCTATCCAAAGAAGGGACCTCATTCGTACTCACATTCCTTCCTTCCTGTCTTCAATGCTCCTAGCCGTAGTCATACGTATTTTCAGAGGTATCCGTGTTTAGTCTAGTGCACTACAGCGTACGGCTTATCTTCCGTTGCCGGCATTCCAACACTACTCTACATTGAGTTTCTTCTGACGGCGGCTTGCTATCCACCACTCAGCAATAATAATATTCGGCACCCACGATATCCAGCCCGTGATAGCGGCAGCATAGTACTGATGAATGCCGAGGGCCATGAGAGGGGGCATCTGGAGGCGCAGTACAACAGCAGCATATGTCCCGGCGTAGTTGCGAATCATCCATTCCTTATGGGTCTGAGTGTCGTTCCTAAGAATAGCAATAAACCCAAGTGCACCTGTAACCAACCAGATGCAGGCCAGGACGACGAAGCCGACCTGGCCGACTGGATGGCATGCGGCGCGGAAGGACATCTTAAAGGCGTTAATGCCTCCAATCACTATACCGGCATAATAGAGGCGGCCGATCCAGCGGTGAAGTATGGGGTATCGGCGCCGGAGACTGTCAAGAAACTGTAGGGGCCCGCAAAACATGGCGAAGCCGCTACCAAGGATGTGTAATTTGCCAAATAGTCGGCCCCGAACTTCCCACATTAACTTTGGGTCACCCATCGCTGGAATACCCCAGATGTACTGGACACAATGCCAAACAATCCAGTAGGCAGGAATAACAACTAACCACCATCTTCGGTCCAAAATTATTTTCGAGGTGGAAGATGATTGCGTGTGGCCAACTGTGTGGCCGACCGTGTGGATAGCCGCTTTGTGTTGCGCAGGGACGGGTGCGGCTGTTTCAGCAAGTTTGTCCGTCATCAGGGTGGCGTTGAATTGAACTGTCGCATTATCGGTCGTAGTAAAAGAGTTTGACATCTTAGTAGAGATGTAATAAGAATGGACTGAATAAAGTGTACAGCAGAAGTAGCTCAAGATCTTGGATTATAGTGAATAGCAAAATCCGTTGGAACATCAGCCCTAGTTATATAAACACTGAACACGAAGTAGCATTTATGCAAGGTGCTAAGTCCTATGAGCTCTTTCATTTACATTATAGTATTTGCTCTATGCATTGCCTAGGAGAATCGGCATCAAAGAGTTATCCGTCGCCGAAGATGCTTGTTAGCCGGAGAACTCCGCGCTGGGTTACTCCCTGCCAATAAACATTGAATGAAGCTTTTGGGGCCGCGTAAATATCTTCTCATGGCCAAATCATCTCGAGTCAAAAAGATATCCTAGTCCCCCGGAGACGGCAATCTAGGTTCCGAAAGTAGCGCATAGAAGGAGCAGGATTGTGGATTCGGCCGAGGCTTTCGGTAGGGCCGTAGGTCGTAGTTTTGGTGTTCTCCTTAAAGGGCAAGAGGGCTTAATTCAGCAAGCTAATCAAAATTTAGTCTTTGTAACAATGTGCTTGGTGATTTAGTATGATCGCCGCCGGAGTAAATTAATATTGTGTGTCCACGCGGATCAATTTCGCCCAAATCTGACCTTCCCACAGTCTTCCAAGGATACATCGAAGTGTGCCCTTCTTCTCTTAGAAAGAATATATCATGATTAGATAAATCTGGAAAGAGACTCAGAAATGTACTGTCAGTTAAAGCTTTCATCTCTACTGCAGTCCCTGTTAACCCTCCTATTGACAATTAGATTAATTCTAGAAGTTACTAAGAATCGTCGTTAAAATCATCAACACTACTGTGCGTTGTTTCCTGGCCGGCGTTGAGTGTAAAGGAAATGACAGCACTTTGAAATGTTAAAAAATGACGTAATCAAGAGAAGAGAAGCCGTGTGCTGGATAAGTGGATTAATGGTTAATAGTTGCTGTAATAGGAGACGCAATCCTTATTGGATTTTATTCTTCCAGTTTTGTTAACGACAGTGTGAACCACTCTGGGAATGTGTTCCACCAGCTAGTAGCCCACACCAGCCACTGTGTACGTGTACCCAACGCGCCTGCTCAGTTAATTTACGCCTTGACGCCCTTACAAGCGCCAATATAGAATTGCGGCAAGGCTACAAAGAAGAGCACTCATAGCAAGAGTTCTTAATTGAGTGTTTTACAGACCTACACGACTAACTTTGCTTAAACCTATCTTTCTAGAAGTGTTGAGATTCCGCTGCAGCAGGTGATTTTGGTGAGAGCTGCCCGAATCGGCTCTGCAGGACAAGCATCACTACAGGTAGCCGCACTACTACGTTGTTTCTTCTTAGGCCTTACAAAGGTTTCGTAGCTTTGTGTATACTACTCTAGGGTAATTAAATGGCTTTTTTGCGATGTTTCTCCTCCTTCTTGTGTTTTGGTTAATATTGCGTGCATTAATCTCCTTACTCTTCATCGCCTGAATCTACTCTAATGCACTATACAAGCTCTACCTCATCGTGTGGATACATAGCGCGCCGATTCAGCTCCTCGTCTACACGGGATGCGTTAATACCTCGGTCCCTCAGCGTCAGCGCAGATCGCCATACGCTATGTTTATCAGCCATCTTTATGTACAACATGTCTTCATCTGAATCTGCTGCGTCTAGCTCTGTAAGGCCTCCTTTAATCGCCATTGTGATGTTAGGTTACAGGGGCTGCAAAGTCAGGACGAATTGTGGTGGTGTGCGTGTTTATTGAACAGGCATGTTGAGTGCACGGACATGGTATTCCAATACCGTGTCCGTGCACTCAACGCCCGGATTCACTCAACGCCCCGCTATTTGCTAGTAAAAAGGTCAAAAAGTGCACTTTAAAAAGCAGTATACTAGCAGTTATAGTAGTAATTAATAAAAACTTCTAATATTAAATATTTAAAGCTTTTTATTCTCTATAATTAAAGATTTTAAAATTTAGTTATATTTAGAAAAAGGTCTTACAAAAAGGCCTTTTTTTCTTAATATTAGATTAAAGTAAAAACAATGTAAATAAATGTTATAGAATAATAAGAAATTTAAAGATTTAATATTAAGAGTTTTTTATTTTAAGACATAAATTACACTTTAAAGAGCTTTTAATTATTTAAAGAGTTTTTTCTAAATTTTAAAGTACTATTTAACTTTTTAATTAGTATTTAAATTTAAAACTTGCTAATATAAAATATACTTTAAATAGAGTTTTAAATACTTTTCTAATATAGAAGTATTTCTAAAAATCTAAAATTAAAAATATTAGACTAAAATGTATTACTATTTTATACTTTTTAAATATTTTTTATACTTATCTTCTTTAGGTTTTAATACTTTCTAACTTTAATATTAAGAGTTTTTTATTTAAACTTTATCTTACTATTTTATTGTGTTTTTAAGGTACCCTGTTTTGACCTTTTTACTAGCAAATAGCGGGGCGTTGAGTGAATCCGGGCGTTGAGTGCACGGACACGGTATAGCTAGCTGGCATATTCCCACATAGCTAGCCTATTTCAAGTAAGCTGGTATATTCCCACGTAGCTGGCATATTGCCACATAATTAGTAATACCACCAATTTCATTCTCTGAAAACCCCTTCCACTACCTCATAGATCCCGGAATGAGGGAATTGTGAAGACCCGAGTTCAGCAAGGAAGCCTCTCGACTAACGATAGCGCTAGGATTCTTCTGAGCACATCAAAACACGTAATCAGACTTATTGTTTAGTGATTAGTAGTGATCGGTACCACAGAGAAAACTGAGTAAGACTGACTATACCTTCCGCACTTAGTATATAATGAGTAGGAAACAATCCTTATGGTGAAATGTTCAACCTTTTCAAGCAATCTACTCATTGCTTCTCACCCTTAGTCACAGTGAATCCTAGGTACGAGTATTGAATTCACCTTGTTTCTATGAACTGATTCTATCCCTGAGAACCAATCTTAACCATAGTCTTTTGTGTGCAAGTATCGGAAATTCTTAGACCACTAAAACGAAGTATTAGAAAATTATCTTTACTGTTAAGGCGCCCAGCTTTGTTAAGCGCAAATAATATTTTGCGACACATTTCAATCATGTGAATGACACGCAGAGCTCTGAATATCCTTTTCCTTTTGCCTTCTAGTTTAAGCTGTTAAGGCAAAAAAAGGCTACGTACGGGATTTATAGTAAAGATTTCGCTGTGAAGGTCTGCGCCCGGTTGTTGGCCTTGGTGCGCGTTTGGGGTGATAGTTGCCGCTACCAAGTGCCTCTTAGTGCATGCAGAGGCATTTTTGCGAATAATTTAACGTAAATGAATGTGTTTATGCTAAGGAGAGTCGATATTCCCTAGAGCCATTAATCGACGTCACAATACGATAAAGACTAGCTTCATGTTTCTTTAACATCTTCGTGTAACTAATCAACCACATGCGATGAGACTCGAGACCAGAATCTCTGTAATAATGTGTAAATCAATTCGATAGGCTGCAAATATTTTCATAGAAATAGAGTAGGCAGTGATCTGCCTCAATTCCCAATACTATAGCCTGTGCATAATGCATCTTGATATCGATTTTTGCGCATCCAAGGGATGGAGATACCAAGAGAGAGCGCTTTTAGGGACGTATGAGAGAAATTAGCTTATATCTTTATCGCAAGGCTCCTGTTTGGACGAGAAGCTGTGGGTAGTGTCACACTGTGCAATACTAGATACGAAAACTGAAATGGGGATGGTTTACTGAAGACTCATAATGATGAGCACCGATTCAAATAATCATATCCCACTAATTTAAAACATGTATGCAAATTTGAATATTTTCTTGATGCTTAGAGCGAGGGCTGCCTACCAAAAGGCATGCATGGTGCACGTTTAAAAATGTGACGAGGCCGCAGGAATGTGCTATGAAGTACTTCGCTATGAATACAGAAGTGATAATAGCGGCCGAAATGTAACTAGAGCCATTTTCAGACACTTTACTCAGAGAACCCTGGACGGTATTAACATTTAATAACATTAATAACCCCCATTCCACCCATTTTCACATCATCTGCAGGAATCGTTCCCGAATCATCCTCTAATGCTCGAATAATTCTGTTTAATTTCAGTACGGCGCTTGGTTATTCTTTTACGCATTCCTTGAGATCCGGTATCCACTTTAGTGGATTACTAACAGGAGTTTACGTGCCTCTCACAACGGTGGCATGAAAGCCAAACAGGTACTATCATCTATAAACTGAATCATCATCAGATAGAATAATACATGTCTTAAGAATTTTGCAATTAGATAGCTAACCTTGCATAGATTTCGTCAAAGAGGCTTTGTTAAATCAGCGATATATACAATGTCCTCTTAGTGTTCTTGAAACGCAATTTTTTCTTGCTCGAACATCTGTGTATGTGCAATAATTTCCTGATCCATCATGTAGTTTTCCATCTATCAACCCGAAACTGACTTTGCCGCCTCCTCAAGCCCTTTTTTGACGTCATCCTTCGTGCCGCCTTTCTTCACAAACGCACTGGCCATTACGGAATGAGTGCCACCATTTTGTTCCCTCCATTGTTTGATGGAAGATGGAATCTTCCCAGCGTTAGGCTGCATCTGAAACTTGTTGTATACACCGTCTACTTTAGAGACCTCGCCATCGTAGTCCCATCGAACCCCGATTTTTTCTTGGTCTCCAGAACTCTTAGGGTAAACTGTTTTGCCTCTGCTCACAGATACATCCGTGAACTTCTTCCAGGTGTTGCCATCGACAGCTTTATTCACAGCTGAGCCAACTGACTTCCTCATTATAATGAACACAGGTAAAAGCTAAAGAGCCAGTTTAATTACTCGATTGTCTCCTTCGAGAGGTCACTCTCACATTTAAATCAGGAACTGTACAGGCAAACCAGTGGGAAATACTTGAGCATGCGATGAAGGTAGTACACAATGGATATGAAGTTGCATCATATTTGATACTTTGATAACAGTTTATATAGCTACAGAAGAATTTGATATAAGGCTTAGAGAAACTTTGAGCGTCTGACACGCCACTTTCTACAATATGCTAAATTAAGAGTGCATCTTCATTCAGAGCATTCCCTAACGCCCACAACCGAGCGTCTGTAGCGGCACAAATTTTCTGGAGTTACTTTTTGGTACTTCTGTTTGGCTGAAAGAAATCAGAATTTCATATAAGGAATTCATCGTGACCTTCATTGGAGCAAAAATCAACGCGGGTGCATGACAAGGGCATAAGCGCCGATGCTACAGGCTCCAGCGGTTATTTATGCGCCAACAATAATCTCAAATGGGTTCCCTACATCACGCTAGTTGTCTCATGTATATGAATTGGAACTTAAGAAGTGATCCTTTTACCAAGTTAGCTCATTTAAATTAATCCCTATAGATTCTTGCCGCGTTTAGGCAGTTATAGGTGGTCCAAGCGCATTAGTCAGCACGCTATGTATTTCGCCACGGCGGCTGGCATCTTCCCTTAGCGGTACGTCCTCCTTGCACACGATCATGTTATGTCGTTCTTTCGAAATCTGAATTATCGCTTTGTTGCCTGTTTCTTCCGCCGCCCTAATTCACGAAACATCCCACGCCTCAGAGCTAGGAGTCGCTCCACAGCATCAACTCACCCTTTGGCTAGCTGCTCCATGGAGCAAACTTCTGAGATATTCGAGTACACGTCTGGACGATGGATGTTTGTTTACCCCCTTCCTCTTAGGCTTACTCTCGTTACTTATTATTGGCTGAAGCTGGAACGACGCCCTGAAGCATTCTGAAAGACGACGTGTTTTTAATATAACAGAATTCAAGCGCCTCGCGGCTGCAGCCATAAATCAGAATGTAGAAGACGTGGCTCGTTTTGAGAAGCTTGCTGAAGGTGGTTTCAATCGAACATTCCTAGTTACAATGCATGATGGCTTTCAATTCGTCGGACGCATTCCATATCCTGTTACCGAGCCGAAGCACCTGGTCGTAGCTAGCGAAGTTGCGACTATGGATTTCCTCCGCTCGCATGGCATACCTGTACCCAAGATCTATAGTTACTCGGCTACATCAGAGAACCCTGCTGGTACTGAATACCTTTTCATGGAGCTAGTTCATGGAAGGAACTTGGGTGACATCTGGTTTGACATGTCCGAAAAGGCTCGAATTACTGTGGTCACTAAACTGGTGGAGCTAGAGTCTCGACTATTTGCCCTTCAATTTCCAGCAAGCGGCAGCTTGTACTATTCCAAGGATTTGCCAGCAAAGTACAACAAGATTGACCTTCCTACCACCATTCTCACACGTGATAGGCACTTTTGTATTGGTCCTGATACACGACTGAGCTTGTGGCATGGAAAAAGGCTTAATATCCAAGTTGACCGTGGACCATGTATGTATCCGCTCTATTATTCAAATACTTCTGTTCCTATTTCCTATCCCGCACTGCTCACTCTGTTCACCGTCAAACCCCCTGACTAAACATCCAAAAGATTTAAATTCAGCAGCGGCTCTTGCAGCTGGGGCTAAGAAGGAGATTGCATATCTGACCAAATTCGGCCGACCGCTTCACCCTTTCCAACGTTTGCGTCGAGAGATTTATAATTATGAGAAACAGTCACCTTCGGAACATCTAGAAAGCCTGGATAAATACCTGCAAGTCGTGCCTTTTCTCACACCAGACGATAACAAATCCCTTACACACCCAACCTTAAGACATCCTGATCTGCAGCCCAATAACATCTTTGTCTCCGACGATCTTAATATTACTGGCCTGATTGACTGGCAACACTGTGCGATACTCCCACTCTTTCTGCAATGCGGAATCCCAAATAGCCTCCAGAATTACGGCGACCGTGTATCAGAATCACTGACATTTCCTGATGTTCCACAAAATTTTGACGAGCTAAGCGAAAGCGAACAATTCGAGCAAGCCGTGCTCCTACGTCGGCGTCAACTTCACTACTTCTATGTCACTACGACGGCGAAGCTTAACCCGACGCACTACGATGCCCTGACTTACGAGTTCAGCATATTGAGGCGCAAAATTTTTGATCACGCAAGTGCTCCATGGGAGGGCGATAATGTGAGTCTCAAAGCCGACCTGATTCATCTAACAAAGAATTGGTCTTGCATTGCTGCTTCCAGCTCGAGCAAGATCGAAGATGCGAACCCACCTTGTCCGATCACCTTCCCGGAAGACGAGGTGAGAGAGTGTTTGCGCGTGAACGCTGAGCAGGCTGAAGCAGATGAGCAGCTCCAAGCTTGCAGGGATGTTGTTGGTATCGGGCCTGAAGGGTGGGTGCCTTTAGAGCAATATGATGAGACGAAGCAACGTGGAAGTAAGCTGAAAGCCGATGCGCTTGAGGCAGCTGAGTCTGAGGAGGAACGACTGAGAATATGTGAGCATTGGATATTTGATGACTTTGATGAGGAAGAGTATTCGTAGAAAGTGTATGATGAGGCAGAAGAATAGCTGAAACAAAAGATTATATCCGTTCACTGTAATGCCCACGCGGAAAGCGCGCAGTAGAACATCAATGGAGAAGATAAATAAGGAGCCGGAAATGAGCGGCTCATGAATAAGATCTTATTATGAGCAAGGCTAGTGACGTGCCCTCTTTAAGGAAAATACCAATAAGTGATTGACTCGTTGCTCATCTCTACGTTTCACTCTACCTATGCCATGACATGGCCTGGTATATTTGGTCCGCAACCCTTCTCAAAAGAAAAATGAGGGTTGTTTTATGTAGTTTCTACCTTGTAAGGCCCTCCATGTCCAGAAGCGGAGTCATCTTCGCCAGGCATATGTAGATCGTCTCCTTCTCATGCTTGTGAGTATGCCACACTCAAATTTCTGTTCAGTGCCCACAACGCCTTCCATACTAGCTCGCAGCATCTAGTTGTATATCTTTTGCTGACAGCAAGAAATCATACAACAGCGGAGATTCGCCAGTGGGCCATATATGGTATTTGGGAGAATAAACTCTTACGTCACTATTTAAGCCCCAGTACTGCAGCCCTTGAACAACTGTTGCAGTTTGGTACCGCAGACATTATTTAGTGCCTGACTACTTCCTTATCAGCGCGAGCATTACGCACCTGTCGCAAACCCATAAACTCCCGCACCCTTTTGCGCTAAGAGGATTTCCCGCAATACAAAGCTCGTCAGAGTATCTAAGGAGATATGGCTAAATTTTGACAGTGTTGTCTGAAGTGCTGTGTAGGGAAAGTTAGACAGCAATAAATATGCTTTCTAGCGGCTAATAATAATGCAGGTCGCGACTGTGGTGAAAGCCCATGTCCATCTAATGAAGCGACCAACATTGAGCTTGAACTAAGCGAGCATGAAGCAGTAGCAATAAATCCAGCAGATTGAGTGAACAAACTACAGAGTGTGCTCCAGGTGGCAGTGGGTGTGGGATGGGGGTTAAGCATCTCACCCGGGCTCAGGCTAGAAAGAATGACTATAAAGTTGTACTGGTTAGGAATCCTACGGTGCCAGAAACGCAAAAAATTAGCCCTGCGCAAGGTGTGTGGTGAGGAGCTGCTGCAAATGGCACGGCAGCTGTTGAAGCTGCACCAGAGGCACCACCTAAAATGACGCCACGCGACAGCAAAATTAAGATTCCATCAAAATATAAATAGTGAAAGTTACTCTTAGATTTCTGATTACTGTAATTAACAGAAATCTCTTAACAATGGCTATAGTCGGTGTCTGCACAGCTTCATTTTTGATAAGCTCGTGATGTTGCTTGGTGACCCACTGCGCGCACGGACAAGGGAGCGGCTTGGCGTTCGTTAGCGTGCTCATTGTAGCAATGGTAATTATTATCGCATAGTTTACCTCACAACTTCACTATTTACTTTTCTACCCGTTCTCCAACTCCCACTACCCTAGAATTTGAGTCATTCAATATACTAGAGACCAAAATGTCAGAAGGGAAGCATCGCCCCATTGAACATGGTCACATTCGAGAGGCGCGAAGTCTGGCAAATGAAGCCACGCTGGGCCAGTTGAATGCAATGGTGAAGAACGACCCTGCTGCAGACATCTCTGAAATCCTGAGGCGAGAGGCAAAATCATATCCCCGCCTTGTCGAGGAGCTTGTTGTGTCATTTAGTTCTTCGATCTCGAACAATGAGAATATCGGGGTTGAGCCCCCACCTTCTGTCACGACAGGATTGCTGGATCTACCGATGGACGGTTCTGCCAAACTCATTCACCCTCTCAGTCAGTCAATTTTGGATCTGGCGAATGCGAACCAAGAGTACGAGGAAAATCCTGGCTATGTGTCTCAAGGAATGGCCGCAAAACTCAACAGGGTCATACAGAGTGGAGAAATCCTGTTTCAACTCCACCATACCTTCGTCATCGGCATTGGGCCTAATCATGTAGTCAAGATCGCACTGTCTCTCGATATTGATCACATTGATAATACACAGTACCTTACTACCCATGTTCCAGAGCTTCCAATCCCTCTCTGCTTAGGTACAATAGGCAGTGGTCAGAGGACGTACTTGTTCTTGTCTCGAGCACCAGGTTCCACCCTTGAGAGTGTCTGGTCGGAACTCTCCAAAAAACAGAAACAGTCGGTACAGGAACAGCTTAATCGTATGTTCCGGCTCCTTCGCGCCCAATCCTTGTTGAACTCCAAGTCAAACGTACGCCTAGGAAGCTTCGCATCTGGTGTTTGCAAAGACGTAAGGAGGGTACAGCGCGTCAGTTCTGGAATCATACAAACAGAAGCAGATTTCAACGACTTCCTTGTCCATGACCCTAATAAAACCGTAACGCCGTGGGTTAAAATGGTTCGATCCTTCATGAAGGATGACCATCGCATAATAATGACTCATGGTGACTTGCACCCCCGAAATATCATGGTCACTTTGGAGACAGTGAATTCTCTTACAGTACAAGGAGACATAACAAGTTCGAGTGAAAAAGAGATCCTGGTGTCATCGATCATTGATTGGGAGGCTGCAGGATGGTATCCAGAGTCATGGGAATACGTCAAAGCTTTGAACAATATAGACGCCCGAGGCCCCTTGCGTGACTGGATTGACTTTCTCCCAACTGATGCTATCGGATCTTTTCCCGTAGAATTCTCCATCGACCATCTTCTAGACAGGTGGCTTGGATAGCAAGTAGAATGATACATCTCTAGAATTATTCTGACAGACGACGATGCGTATAGTGAATTATGAAGTAGGGGCTTCTAAACCGCCCTCTTTAAAAGGATTAGAACCTATACGCAGCCTCTTGGAGAATGGTAGGCTTGCCATATCACGAACGTGTACGCATCGATCACTTCAACGACATCCTATTGACGCTTCGGCAGCAATTGCGTCATTTTCATGCCATTTTCCTTCCACTATGCAGATACATCATTGACTTGGTTTGAGTGCTTGAATTAGACCACAAATTCATCCTCTTCACCTGCTGGTTCATTCCAAACATTTGATATGAGATAGGAATCGATGAATATCATCCATCTCATCGGGGACCTTGAACCAATGCCCTTCCTCTTCCGCACCTGAATACTCCTTCCACTCTACCGTCAGTTCAGCTTGAGCGAGAATGCGCGCTGCCCGTCGCCCGAGCGCTACGTCTACGTATGCATCGTCCACACCATGGCCGATGAAAACCGGAGACAACCTACGGGAGTTTTGACCGACTTGACTCATCCCAGGAGCTGTTCTTACTGCCATCATCTCTTCTACGAACAAATCAAATTCCGATTCATGAGGTTCACCGGGCGCCTGATGTCCTGCGAGTACACGCTCAATGTTGTCGGCAAATGGAAGCCATGTACTTGCAACCACAACTGCGCCTGGCCTCGTTGCTGAATTCCGCTGGCAGAGAAGGGTCCATAGTCCTACTGCGCCTCCCTGACTGATCCCCCCGAGTATTAATCTCTGCGGATTTCTACCTAAACGTTCAACCTCCTCTTCCATGATACCAATGATGTGGTTCACCGAATCTCTAATGCCGCTGACTTGAAGATCTTGACGCGTGGTGGTGTCGGTCAGGGAATGTGCCTCAAACCAGGCGGGCATATCTTCTTGGAAAGCGGTGCTCCACAATTCCTGAGATGATGGGAAGACCCAACGCCATCCGGGCAGCTTTTCATATATTGAGCTTTCATCAGACAGCGTGGATGTGAGCAGATCTTCTGCAAATTCTTTCCCGGTACTGCCACGGCCATGCAGCATTACACCCGTGTGTGTGTGTTCAGATATGGGTTCAATTATGTGGACCGTGCCAAAAGGCCGAGTCTTGGGTCCTTGATCTGATTCCGCCTCTGTTCCGGCCATTTGGTCTGTGGTGCTTGACAAGGGAGTGCCGAAAGTCTGATTTAGACCAGTTGTTATCACAGGAAAATTATGGGGGCCTTCTATCAATCTATTTACGTTGCGAGCACTGTGGGGCTGCCACTCGCTTACTCCACAGCATCACGCGGGTGATCTGTTAGCTTTCAAGAACAAGGTGCACGTGTCGTCCGAAAGATTACAACACGCGCTATAGTCTCCCCAATTTCGGCGGCCTATAGAGAAACCTCGAATTCATGGTGGCAAAGAAGTTATGTACACACCCTTCGGGTTCAATTCCTATGCCTATCTCAATTATTCAAAGCTACTGGAGCACATTTTCCAGACTTCACCACCAGAAATCATAAAAATCGTACTGGATAATCATCATTGCGCACGCACCGCTCAACGCTGCAAATTATGTCAACTGACAGTCTGTTTAGAAGCCTTCAGTAGGCGTGCCAAAACCCTTGATCATTTCCGAAGCTGTATTTAGCCCAGTATGGGTTCAAGCAGCATATGGCACAGAATGACCGCAAGATTGACTCACTCCAAGCTAGCGTCGGACGCTGCGCGCCCTCATAGGTGAATAGAAATCGCAGTACTAGCACTGTTGAAACGGGACTTAAGCACGGTTCGCGCACGCCTTGCGTTTCATGTATTTTAACTTAAGAGGCGGCGAATGCTTGGGGTTGCCGAGCGCCTAACTTTTGACCTAATTCGCTATTGATTGGATTATAGCGGTTCGTAAACATAGGGAAGAGTCTTGTAGTTTCCAGTTTTAGTTAGTCGCGTGGCTACCATTTAAGCGCTCGGGTTCATGGCGAGGCATACTAAGCTAGAACCTCAAGCGCGCGGCTCAAACTTGCCACTGATAAAAGTTACATAGTATGAGAGCAACTATATGTACCCCATACAACTCCAGTTTCTGGCGGTATCCTGAGTACAACACATCTCTTCAATCTTATTTGTATTGTATCTATTACTTCTTCAACCATCAGTCAACTTTACCCGCGCAACATACAATTATTGAATTATGTCTTCTATAACTGTATACATCTCTACCTACAAACCGACCGACACACGGGATCCAAAGCACTGGGCTATCTTCATCAGTGGTAACAACGACAGTGTTATGCTGCAAGTCGGAGATGATAAGCAGGGCGTTGGCTACTACGTTGAAAAGCCAATGTACAATAAGCAGCCACAGAAATCCTCTAGGCACGATGAGTCTATCGCTGTCGGTGTCATCTCATCCTCGAACTACGATCAAGCAATTTCTATCATCCAAAATACACCCGTTGACAACACCAGTACTACATGGAACTGCCAAGCTTGGACCTTTGACGCCCTGGACCGTTTGAGTGATGCCAAGATGTTTCAGTGGGATCCTAGAGCCAAGGCAGGAATTCAAAGTAAGAGACAGTATTGGCAATAGTCTTGTGCTACAGTGCAGACTAGGCAGGTCCATCACTAGTGAGATAGTATGGCAAGAAGATAAACTAGTTGCAACTAGCACACCCGTAACAAGAACTAAGCTACGACACCCCGCATTCACTGCAAACACTGCAAAATTAGAAGTTGGTTAGACAGAATGTATCTAAATAGATAGAGAATAACGATAAGAAGGGAAAGAAGTAGAGCATAACCTCATACAACAATCAGGACAGGCATCTATTTTCGTGATAAACTATTTGATCTCCGTAACTTAGCTTGCCCCTATGCCCTTATGAAGGCTCTAAATTGACTTTAAACCATTTCAGTCGATCAATTAAAAAGGCTTAGCGACTTAGTTGGTGTTTTATGTAGCATAGCCAACAAAAGAGCCTAATAGAGTTGGTGATGTAGTAAGAGTCGCATGTTTGCATGTACGAAAAACATAATTGTGTGCAACGAAATCCTCGAACCAGTACTTTGACAAGTTGCGAGTCGCGTAGGATGACCTTTTTTTTAATATCCTGTAGTTGCATGTAGATAGATGTATACAACAGACATCTTATCTCAGCTAACGACATAGATCTTCTAGCAGCAACATGAAGATTAGCCTTATTGTAGCCTATAGCTATCCTGACTCCTTACTATCGACTTGTTCGGTAGAATTGTTCTGGACCGATTAGTTGAGGCTGGTTTGATTTACTGTTCCTTTCTCAGTCCATAGGAAACATATTTGACGCTGAGGATTTTTGGACTGCTGAGGTTTAAACAATTCTTTTCCCTTATCTTTTGTTGGCAAGAATTTAAAAGGCCGTATGTTGTTTCGAGAAGCTGTAGTGATCATGGCTATTCAGAATAAATATTTTCAAACAACTCTTTCAAATTCCAACTTATTACTCTTACCCAAACCTCACGTAAAAATACCAGTGTCATAGTAATAATCAAATAATTTCTGCCACTAAAGATAGTAAATTGATGTAATCCAATGTGAAAACTAGAAATTCACAGCTGTCTTAGTTTTACCTACTGAAATATGACAGCAGGAAGGCTCTCCATGGCGGAGTTAGGATCTAGAAGTTATCAGAGGAGAACTCACACTCATAAAGCCTACAGGCAACAGCATCAAGGCTACATGTATTCTTATAATAACACAATCCAAAACGACTAGTTTCAAGGGAAATTACCTCCCAATGATGCGTGATAGTCAGCACACATGTGGTCATGCAGAAATTAGGCCTCAGTGAACACATCTGATTGCACAGTTTGTACAACGACTTGTGCATCCATTCTCTTTGAACCCAGCAGCTTACACTCATTCAATCTACGTAATGTAAAACCACGATCTATATAGCAAATTTAAATAAAAAAAATGTGATACAATTAATCAGGTCATTGAAAAGTGGTAAGATAAACATACTTTAGCAATATTCGCGAGTCATTTTCTAACGAGACACTGATTAACAATTACAATAAATGTCTACTATTTAGCTAATGAAGCTTGGCTTCAAATACTGAAGTTTCAAGGCACATCTGCAAATGCCGTTATCTAGCACCCCAACGCAAAGTTTAAACAGAATTAACGGCAATCAAAGAGTGGTCATTTTTTAGAATTTCTTAGAATTTCCAGGCCGAAAAGTGGTTGGATTCGCCCCCTAGTCGAGATCTTTACCATCCTTGCGAGTTCGAACCGATATTTCGATAGTTTAACAGCTAAGACCATCGAAAGATTTTAGCGAGTCTTGGGTTCGGGTTTACGGTATGAGTCGGGCCTACCACGATAGTGGCTTCAACAAATACTAAACTTTGCCCGTGCGTAACGATGAGAACGTTTAACCACCACGTCTGCCTAACACGCACGTACCTAAAAAAAATCTTAAATACAGCTTTCTTATGCTGTGAAACTTTCAGTACTATCATTCCTCATGGATTCATTCAGCTTCACAACAGCGCAGACTTCAAGTTCAATTTATGACCTCTCGACGGAAGTTTTTTGGCTGATTCTTGAGCATCTCCCATTGAGTTCACATCTCGACGGAAGTTTTTTGGCTGATTCTTGAGCATCTCCCATTGAGTTCACATCTCGAGTTTGCTTGCACATGCAAAAGATTCTTGAGTGTCGCTCAGTATGTTTTACGACGTCACCAGGATGCCTACAACAAGTATAGCGTTACTTCTGATCTGAATCCTTCTACCATTCCATTGTTACTACGAAGCGCTTTCGGCCAGGATGACCCGATACCAGCATGGCATGTGAGATCCATAGAGATCTGGCGTGACCGGGTTAACTGGTCTGAGTGGAAGACCTACAGTCTTGGGACACCTCTGAGCTTCGAGGCTGACTGTACGCCATCAAGTCCACGGGTGTCTTCTGAGGATGTCATAGAGTATCTGGAATGGTATGGCAGGCATGCAGATGGAGAGACTGACGAGGAGTTTGAGAAAGCCTTAGATCAAGTTGAAACCGGACATGACGGACTTCTGAAAGCTTTACTATTTGCCAAGTTACCGCGTCTACGAGATCTGAAGTTTATTACTCGTTCACAAAGTGAAGGCTCTAGTTTATTGTGGCTGAGATTCTTGATCTCAGTCTCGAACAGTATCCAAGACCAAGACGAAGAATCGTCGCGATCCCAGCATGAAAGTAGGAATGATTCAAGATGCGAAGTCAATGTAAAGCATCAGGGATCCTGCTCTCTATTGGACCAAGAAGACTACCATAGCGAAACAGAAAGCGAGTTTGAACGCCAATGGAACCAAGCCATTGTTGAGTATGAGGAGCTTGAGTCTTCCAATAAGCCTTTTTCAGACTCCAGAACCTATCAATGGCCAAGCGGATTTTTCAATCTACGCCATGTGGCTGTAGGCGTTTACTCTGGAACGTGGATGGACGATTACCAATTTCCAACTTCGACATCCCTGCTTGCTCACCTGCTTCGTCTCCCAAACATCGACTCTCTATATTTCAACGGTCTCCGCTGCCCTGATGATGAGGATGACAACTACGAAGCCGAAAATGATATCAACTTCTATTCCCATGAAGCGATTCCACCGCGTTGCTCATCCGTTAAACACCTCTTTTTCGATGGTTTGGGGTTACAGCTTGATGATGACTTCCGCGAAGCACTCTTTAAAGCTCCATGCAAGTTAATTACAGCTGCATTCCGTTTTAAAGGCCCTGAAGGAGAACTTTGGGGCGCAAGTGGAATTTTTGATGCACTTGCAGAGTTTCAAGGCGCTTGCCTCCAGAGCCTTATGTGGTATGGCTACGACAATCGCTCGTTACAAGGTGATCATTGTCATGTAACGTATACCAAGGGGCTTGTTCCTTTCCAAGTCTTGAAGCAGTTGTCGTTCAACATACAGGACATAGAATTAAGCGCTGAGCACGCCGATTATCGTTGGGACACGGATGTCGAGCAAAGTGAGGATGAAGATGATGAAGATGAAGAAGCGTTTTTTGTGCGCTATGCCGCCAAAGCGTTCACAAGAAGTATGGAGACATTGGTCCTCTGGGATTCTCCAGGCTTCGGAAACATAGGGGATGAAGAGAACCCAACAAAGCCAATCGAGCGCGCACTTGTAAAGATGCTTACAAATGGGCGTCATGGAAACTTGAAGGCAGTGTATTTGGAAGATACAGAACATGCAAGAGAAGGCCCAAGAAGAAAATCTATCTGCTTCCAAGAGGTTGCAAGAGCGGGGGAAGTAGTAGGCGTTGATGTACACACCCTTACAAACAGACGCCCCATGCAGCACGCAATCAAGCTCCCGGAGCCAGTTGATGAGTATGACTTGCGAACAGGAATATATTCAGCTGGTAGACCTGGCGACTGGGTCTTCAATCCTTACGCTGGCCGAAGAGAACCCCCAGGCTGCAATAAATGTGGCAATTGTCAAAGTTGCCTATCAAAGTACGACCTAGAAATCTGGAAACAGGTAACAATTCTGTGAACTGCCAACAGTAATTTCAGTGTTAAATTATGATGCATAGGTTCGCTTAAAATTCTTGAACTAGTAGAGCTGTACAACTAATTAGTCTTGTTATTTGTCGCTTTTTTAGTATAGACACGAAGTCGTCAATGGAAAGTTTTTTGGCCTATATTAGCAATGCCAACCGTATCAGTCATTTTGTTATAATCGGTTGGTAGCGTTCGATATGGATCATGCTAACTTACGCTGTGTGGACATTACCCACAACAGCTGGCACACAGCACGCTCACAATGAGCTCGAGACACGATCAATACTGAACTAAGATTTTCTCGTGGAATCGAGATGAAACGGCGCGAGTGGCACAGGTGTAGAGTGCAAAGAATTCTTCGTCATATTTCACTATCAGGGGCATCCGACCCTTTCAAAAATCCTAAAGCGTTGCATTGTGGACCATATGATTGGTGCTGTTTGCCATCGCATAATAGTTTCCTTTCTATGCACTAACGATAGAAATTATGGATGCAATTGGCTGAACAACATTTCTGTACACACCAGCAGCTGAAGGTATAAGCCTTAACTAATTTCCATGGCCTTCCTAGACTTTCTAAGATTTGTCCTTCAACTGTCGCAAAATACGCATGACTTCAACTGGCTCAGTCTCGCCAACAATCCTCTGAATCTCAGGGTCGCTGACACGCATAAATACATTATGTTTCTATACTGGATGATTAAAACAGATCATTCAACTTCTACGGATGGAAACAAACTTACCTTTTCGTCACCGATGGTAAACTTGCCCTGCGTCTCCTTGTTTGCCTGAGTATACTCATCCAACTTCTTGATTGCAGCGTCATTGATTACAGTCTTCGCGAATTTCACATTACCCTTGGTATATTCATGACCAGGATATACTCTGGTATCATCTGGGAGCGCAGCAAGAGTTTCATTCAGTGCCTTGTGCATCTCTTCGGGTGTACCCTCAAAGAAGCGCCCACAGCCTCCAATGAAAAGTGTGTCGCCTGTGAAAACTGCCCGTTCGTTTCCATCTTCTGCGAAGAAGCAAATATGGTCTTGAGTATGGCATGGTGTATGGAGTGCAGTAACCTTTATCGAGCCAATGTTGAAGGTGGAATTATGCTTTGGTGTCTCGGTGACTAGGTCGCAGTCGCGGCCGCCGATTATGGGAACGTTGAACGATTTCAACTATGAGGTTTGTTAATCACTACAGGCTGGGTGTATAAATGTCCATCCTTACAATCCCGGCGTTTCCGCCGGCGTGGTCATGGTGGCTAGGCCGAGGTATCGGTTAATGTAGACTTTTGTGGAATTGAAAACATACTGATGCGTGTTGATGATCTTTGTCAGTTTGAGGTTACCATCCCCTCTTGCCTTCGATTCTAGAACTGGGAGAACTCTAAGTTCGAATTGTATTAATCGAACGAATATTTGCAGTGGCATTTGTAAGCTTACTCGGGTGGGTTGGCTGGATCGATAATAACAGCTTCCTTTGTCTTGTCATCCGATAAAAGATAGGCGTAGTTATTACCGCTACCCTCCCCTAAGAGTTGAATTAACATAAGCTTCGGGATCTTCTATCAAGGTGCTCATACACATGGGAATCGATTGGATATGCATGGCACGTGTGGCTACCGGCTGCTTGGCATTAGCCTTCGGACTGCCTGCTCGTGGCCCCAATATCTATACTTTTACAATTGGTCTGATCAGTGTCTGTAGATAGTAGCGCTTGAAAGTTGCAGTAAACAAGCTCATGAGGACAATGCTGTAGAAACGGTGGCGGGTTAGTACGTGTGGCATAAAGGTGGAGGCTCCCTGTGATGACATCAGCATCACGCTAAGTCTTCACCAACCACGTCAGCCGTGATTACGCAACATCTCAACTTCACCTGCTTGCATTGTAGTTGGTTACAATTTTATTCATAATTTGGTACAAGAAGACAGTGTACAGGTGCACACTAGTTAATTTCCGTTCTATGTTATCCGTATGCAAAATCAAGCTAATCTGCAAGTAGTTTTCGCTTGTCATGACCTCATAATCTAAAACAATTACGCCAAAATCCTCCCAATGCATCATTCCGGTCATTAATCATGTCTGCATGTACAATATGAAATCCGCTACAACATTGACTTCAACCTCTTTTGGGGTTCAAGCTCTCTCGGTGGACTATCGTCACGGAGACGGTGCCTCTGGGGATCATACACTGGATCTGCAGTAACTGTCGCTTTGATCTTACGGCCAAAGTACTCCACTTCGACCGAGTTACCCTCCTTTATCTTTTCCGGTAGCCATGCGAATCCGACAGGCTTGCGAATAGTGTAGCCGAAGGCGGCATTGGTGATGTAGCCCACGGTTTGACCATCATGAAAAACAGGCTCCTTGCCAAGAATCATGGAACAACCGTCGTCAACAGTCAGACATCTCAGTCGCCGTAAGGGCGTCTGCCCGGATAGCCGTTGGAGGGATGCTTTACCGATGAAGTCTTCTTTCTTGTCCTTCTGGACAGCGTAGGTGACGCCAGCCTCATACGGGTTATGCTCAGATGACATATCGCTACCCGACGCTCGAATACCCTTCTCCAACCTCAAACCATTAAAGGCGGCGCGACCAGCAGCGATAAGTCCGTGAGGCTTACCAGCCTGCCAAAGTAGATCCCACAAGCGTTGGCCGTACTCAGGCGTAGTTTGGATTTCCCATCCATGCTCTCCTACGAACGATTTTCTGAACATTGTGACGGGAACTCCAGCAATACTTGTCCTCTTTACGCCCATATATGGAAGTCCTTTGTTGGTGAAGTCCTCTGAACTGAGGTCACGGATTACATCCCGAGCTCGTGGGCCCCACAGACCGAGGCAGCAGGTGCTGCCTGTCACATCTTGTACCTGTATCCATTGCCCAGGGGTGAGTTTCTCTTGACGGCGAGCCTCACGTGCGAGGTAAGCGAGATCGGTGGCAGTATTGGCGCCAATCTGGAAATGGTTTTCCTCGAGTCTTGAGACAAAGATATCGCTCAATATACCGCCCTGAGCATTAAGCAACAGTGTGTGAGTGATAACTCCAGCTGATTTGGTCATGTCGCTCGTAGTTATCCGCTGGAGCAGATGAACAGCCCCCGGTCCGAAGACGGAAAATCGATGGAATGTAGACATGTCGTACATTGCGACTGCATTACGCGTTTTCCAGGCCTCAGCTGCGGCGATGGGCGAGTAAAATTTCGACGACCATGCGTCACGATCAACATGCCGCCATTCTGCTGGGAGAGTCTTGACCAAGTCTGCATTTTCCTCGTACCAGTGCGGTCGCTCCCAGCCTCCTACTTCAAGGAAAAATGCACCTTGCTCACGTTGTCGAGTATAAAAAGGACTGACGCGTAGGTTACGTGGTGACTCTTTTGGCGCGAGAGGATGGAGGATGTCGTAAATTTCGACAAAATTCTGTTGGGAGGTCTCGCTGACATATTCTGGGCTAAGCTGAACCTCTTCAAAGCGAGTCACATCGCATTCCGCCATGTCAATTGTCGATCGTCCATCTGTAAGGACTTCCGCTACAGCTCGCGCTACACCGGCTGAGTGTGTGACCCATACAGCTTCAGCGACCCAAAATCCGTCCAAGTTGGGGGCTTGTCCAACAACAGACCCACCATCTGGTGTGAAAGAGAAGATACCGTTGAATCCATCAGTTATTTCTGTCTCTCGTAGGGCTGGTAGCAATTCCTTGGTCGCTTTCCAGGCTGGCTCAAAATCCTCTGCGGTGAATTCGAGTCGCGAAGGCATGTTTTTCTCATCTACCTCCTTTGGGGTGACACCGAGTGATGCCGCGACAATTGGCATGGGTCGGTGGCCATAGTATCCAATACCAAATTGCTCCCCATGCTCGCGATAGTACAGGTCCTGGTCCTGATGTCGTAGGATCGGTAGTTCGGCATTCATCCCATTTATCTTTTTGTTGACCTGGCGATTCGCAAGACCTGGCACCGCCGTTGTCTTTGCATACTGGTGTGCAAGTGGCAAAAGGGGGACCTTCAACCCAACCATAGCTCCGATTTCGACACCCCAGAACCCAGCTGCCGACACGATAATGTCCGCAGGAATAGTTCCATTGTTGGTAGTGACACCCGTTACGTGACCATTACTCCTTTCGATATCTGTGACGGCTGTGTGTTCAAGGTAGCGAACTCCGGCGTTACGCGTCCGTTCGATGAGCAATTGGGTTGCGCGAGCGGCAAGCGCTAGACCGTCGCTAGGGATGTACAGGCCGCCTAGAACAGTGTCTTTGTTCAAAAGAGGGTATCTTTCAATGCACTCATCTGTACTGATTAGGTGTGCTTCAATGCCCCACGACTTTGCATATCCATGCTTTCGCTTCAGCTCCTCAAGACGTTCGGGTATTGTCGCCACCTCGAGACCGCCCAGTTGGTTGAAACAGCTCTGACCATCTTTTTTAAGGCCCAGAAACTTCTCAACTGTGTATTTCGCGAAGAGAGTCATGGTTTTTGAGGGGTTTGTTTGGAAAACTAGACCAGGAGCATGTGATGTCGAACCGCCAGGCATGCTTAGCGGACCTTGTTCAACAACGGTGATGTTGTTCCATCCTCGCGAGACCAGCTCATCTGCAAGATTCGTTCCAACAATGCCGGCCCCAATTATCACGACGCGTTGTGAAGTAGCCATCTTCAAGTGCACAGAAAGAGTAATTGATTGATACGTCGAGCTTTCGGCGACACTCTTGCTTATGAAGGACGCAGACGCAGATCGTGTCGGCGGTCAAGACATTTTGTCTTCCGTAGCCGCCACTAAGCGCGTGGAAAACGGCGTAAACTTTTCCGCACTGGGAGTGGAATGGCAGCACCGGATTCGACCTATCTATCACCCCGCGTGCGGCTCTCATGACGTTGGCGGGGAAGTATACCTACCGTGGACGTAGGGTCCTGATAGCCTAATCAGGACTAGTTGTAGTCCATTTTCGGAGCTACATATCTTGCAGCAAACCCCGCCTCGCGTCCGCATCATCTTTCTTCCTACCGATTTCGAGGTTCCACAACTTGCACGACTCGCACTTCTTCTCATTTGGCAGGATCATAGTATACTTTACCACACCTGGTTTGGCAACGATGACAGTCGGTTCCATCTGTTTGCTGAACAGTATAGATGAACAGCACTTGCGCACAAGCCCCACCATGGACCTTCATGACCGCAAGGTAAATTATCGAAAAAAACGATAGCATTCTTGTTCTGCCAGTTTGGAAATGACTGGAAGTGCATGGGGCAACTGTCCATTGCGACATACCGAAATACGACGAGCCATTGCAACAATACCTACCCAAGATGGCCCATGAAACTGAGTTCTAAACACGCTCCCTTATCCATGATTGCCAAAAACATTTTACTGCTTGAAAACTGTTTTGAGACAACCAAATTGATCCCTGAAGACGAAAGCTAAGACATTGCTCCACATAAAAGCATAATTCTTCGCCTTCAGGGTTTGTCAACCTATGCAAATGATCAGGCAAAGTATCCAGATCAGGAAGCTATCAGCAGCTGGTCATGTTACTAAAAAGACTTCTTTCAACACCAATATTTTCAACATTCGCCAGTGAGTACAAGCTCAACTGTTGGAAGTCCGGTTTTCTAGAACCAGTTGGAGAACGACACGTAGGGTGCACACATCATCAAAATCCCAACGCTTACTCAACAAAGCACCGCAGAACATCGTGAGATGTGTAACCGAGTATTGAGGGGTGCTGTCTCTGAATACGAGATCTGTTGTGTTCGTTCTGCTCAGTGATAGGTTGTATTCAGCACTTGTGCTTTTTTCTTTCCCCTCTGTCACTAACGCATTTCAAGAGGTATCGAGGCGATCTCGCTTGAATAGATCGTTTACCCAATTCAACCTGGTTGCGATATACTCCCCTTTTTCTATCTGGTGAGTCACTGAAACATCTCATTTACTATATTCCTAGAAAATAGGACAGGATTATGCTACGTATCGACATTGCACAAACATGGCAATTTGATGCATGGTATTAGCATGATAAGAGCTGGATAAGAAAGCTGGTAATGCGCTTATGGTCGGTCCCATTGTCACCTCGATCACGGATCGGTCGAGACTAGAGCTGGCGTTCGATGTCCAAATTCGGAAATCAAATCCATACCAAAGGTCCGTGCGATTGAGAGGGGCACTCTACCAAGACAATTTTCAGAACTTGCCACGATAGTAGTTCACTGTAACCACACAGATACGGTGAGTAGATCGGCCTGTCACTCGGCGAGAATAGGGTTTTGGGTCTCCCGGCGCACCATCTTCATCCCTGTCTTATCGTAAAACTGATCACGATGGCACATGTATGAGCTGCAGAAGACGTTAATATGGGTCGAATATGGGTGGCGTTTGACGCGCGCGCCGTTCGATTACGTTTGCACATATCACTGGTTATCATTGCTTGCAAGCGTATGGAAGCGATTTCCCCATGGGGTGAAGGAAAATTCATCTACTCGATAAGAGTGGGAGGTAACATGACCACACAAAGAATATAATAGTTTCTAATGTGGCCTTCAAGTATACATACTCAAAACTATAGACTCTATTCTCTAAATCAAATACACACTATCTCATTAGTTCATCTATTACTGCCGAATCATACAACCATCACATCTGAGTACTGTTCAAAATGGTTGGGTCTCTTCTAAGCTACCTTGGCCTTGGCGGCTCAACCGCTCCACCAGCCGAGAAGACCGCTGTACGCGCTCTGCCTGGCAATTGGTACACATCGGAGGAGATGTATCAGCTCGAAAGACGTGCTATCTTTTCTCGTAGATGGCTTATTATTACACACACCTCGAGGTTTCCAAACGCCGGTGACTGGCTTCGCTACGATATTGCCAATTACGAGATTGTAGTTTCCAAAGACCGAAAGGGGGAGATTCATGCTTTCCACAACGTTTGCCGACACCGTGCCTATCCAGTCGTTGAGAAAGACCAGGGCAACTCCAAGATTTTTGCATGCAGATACCATGGCTGGTCATATGGTCTGGACGGTAAGCTGGCAAAAGCACCTGGCTACCAGGATCTACCAACGTTCGACAAGTCCAAGAATGGCCTCCTCCCTATTCACACCCGAATTGACCGTAATGGTTTCATATGGATCAACATGGATTCAAAGAAGGAGCCCGATGTGCCGTGGACTGAGCAGTTCGACGGTGTAGATGAACAACAACGATTTGACAAATTTAACTTCGATGACTACGTCTTCGATCACACATGGAATCAGGAGGGAAACTACAACTGGAAAATTCTCTCCGACAACTTCAATGAATGCTACCATTGTAAGACGACACACCCAGACATTGGAGCTATCGTCACCCTCGAGACATACGACGTCAACTGCGCCGCCGATCACATTCAGCACGACCCGTCGACCACTCAAGAGCAGCGCGACGCTGGGCTAGAGATCGCTTCGACGTATCTGTTCCCCAACGCTTCATTCACTGTTACGTAAGTTTCCCTGACTCTCCAATGTTAATCGAACCCGTATTAACAACTGCTCAAGCCCACACTTCATGTTCATGCAAAAGTTCCTTCCCATTGCACCTACAAAATCCGTCATGTACTACGAAGTCTGGCGCAACAAGCACTCCTCGGAAGAAGACTTTCTGCTCATCAGCCAGATGTACAAGCGTGTAATGCAAGAGGACAAAGTGCTATGCGAGCGCTCGCAACAAAACATCTCCGCTGGTGTGTTTGTGAACGGCGAAATGCATCCACATATGGAGAAAGGGCCTCTGTTTATCCAGAAGCGCTGTCGCGAGGTCGTTATGGAGCATCACAAGCGAGAAAAGGCTGCAGGAAAGCAGCTGTGGCCCGCGAAGCAGCAGCTGGAAAACCAAGGCAACTCAGTGATCAGCAATGAGGATGTCGAATTTTGCGAGGGTTTGGCGTGTGGGAATGATAATGAGAAGAGCGAGTTGGCTTGGTAAGGTGGGCAGTGATTATGATTTATGGATCATGAATGGTGTTTAGGAGTCTCTGCTCATGGGGTTCTGTTTGGACACTGAGCTTGTACAATTTGGCATTCATTTCTGGCATTCAATCTTGGCGTTCCAGCGATCATGTTAGTCATTTTGACAGTAACCCGCCTCTCTGTCTCATCTGAATCTTGCGATTATTACATAGATGATGAATAAAGGTCTTACTTAAAGCTGTCTGTTTCTATTGGTGACGTCATTCACCTGCAGTGTCCCGTAAGCACGTTCATATATTCCCATCTCTCAATTACATCTACGTATCTGATTAACACCGCAACGTATCAACATCAACCACCATGCTAGAGAATACTGGGCGAAAACACATTGTCTTCGACGTTGTCGGGACCCTCGTCTCCTACGAGCACTTCTTTGCTGTCATCGACCATCGTCTCGGTCCCTCTCTATCCAAGCACAAAATATCTGCACGCTTGCTCGGTTTTGCATGGCTCGAGTCTGCAGAGCGTGAGTACACCTACCTCTCACTTTCAGGGCATTATGTCCCCTTCGCGCAGGTATTTGAAGCTATTTTCTTCCGGGTTTTGCACTTCGCAGGTGTACCTGAGCCACGAAATATTGCGACAGAAGACGATGTCAAGTATTTTATGCAAGAATATAAGAATTGCGAAATTCGTCCTGGGGCGAAGGAGTGCGTGGATCAGTTGCGAGACAAAGGGTGGACAGTGTGGGCGTTCACGAGTGGAGACCGGGGGAGGGTCGAGGGGTATTTTGAAAGAGGAGGGCTGAAGATCGAGAAACAAAACTTAGTCACATGTGATGAGGTGGGAGCTGGAAAACCAGAGATTCGCGCTTACGAAAAAGTCAAGGAGAGGATCAGAGGAGAGAACGATGGGGTGTTATGGTTTGCAGCTGCGCATGGGTGGGACGTGAGTGCGGCTGGGAGAGCGGGGTTTAGAACAGCTTATTGTACAGTGCTAGAGAGAGAGCCGTTGGTAGAAATTTTTGGAAAGACGGATGTTGTTGCAGATTCGCTATTAGACCTTGCGAAGAAAATCGTTGCGGCAGAGGAATGAATCCATTGGAACGTTCAGCCTCAAAAACAGAACTCTATACAATAGCGGAACACTCTCAAAGGTCTCAAAATTGCAACACAAAATATAGCTTAACGCAAGCAAGATGTAGACAATGCGTCTGAAGGAATGATCCCTCTTCTCAATTAACTTGCTCTGTATTGAATAGGGACACATTGAATGGTGTGTGCAGAAACAGGATGAAGGTAAACTATATCCTCCTCATGATGAGATAGGATGACTTTCATCCGAATAGCATTGAATTGGTAACATAAGCACTCATCCATACGTTGGAATGCGCTATTATAACGTACTTCAATCAGGCCAGCTGGAGAACTCAACTCTCGAAGTCCAAATTCCTAGGTTCTTGCCGTTGTCAGGGTTTCACAATAAGCTACCAATGGGTCTGTTTCTAATAATTTCTTTGTGAATTGGACGTGTTATCAAGTCAACTCCTTCATCGGGTAGTTCACGGGAGTTCCTAGAAGTTGGAAGGATTTGCCATGATAGAAGACAACCACATACAAGTTCAGTCGTCAAATAACTCTAAAACCCCGTACTTATGTGGCACCTATAATCTTTATTTGGTCGTGATGCAATCATAACTTATATCAAGGATTACCGAAAGCGTGAGATCGGCTTTCAATTTATTTCGATCCACGATCTAGATCTTTAAGTACTTGGATTCGCAATGACGGTTTTACTATGTCTACGATCAGACTACTTATACTGGGGTTATCATGCATCTTAAATCGTATTATAATAAAGACAAATAATGATTATCTAGTTCAGTCGAACATGGCACCAATTTTGGTTTTTGTTATTTTATCTCATTGTATCTTTCTCTCACATGACATGACACGTCTTTCCGACAGTTTACTCGACTTAATAACTCCTTTACCATAGCGACCCCCTGTACCCAGGCTGTTCAGTGACATGATATTGCGCCCTGTATCCGCCCTCCCTCTTCCTCCTTGCCTTCTCCTTGTCTTCTCGTCGATATTTATCACTCTTCCCCTCATTATCCCTTGCTTCTTCCTCGGCATCATTAAGCCATACTGCATTTTCATAATCCATTGTTCTCACACGTCTCGTAGGTCCAAACCTTACTCCTCTTTCGTGCTGCACATTCATATTATCTCTATGCCTCTCCTCACTGACCTGTCGCATTGGATTTTGCTGTTGTGGTTCCTTCTCATATCTTCTCCGCTCCACTTCCTCACGTCTTAACTGATCATTCCGCATGCTCCTGGCGTCGAGTGTCTCGATCTGAGGTTTTCCCATTCGGCGTGGTCCCGATGCGTAGAGCGTATATTGATCCGTCCCTGCAAGTCGGAGACCGCGATTATCGTGGCTCCAGCGGCCTTCGTTAACGAGATCTTCAATTTCAGGAATGGGATTGTAGGACCCAGGAAATTTTGTGGCGCCAGGGTAGGCTTCGATGTATTGAATTTTGAAAGGGAGGCTCCAACGTGAGGGGAGAGGAGTGTAAGGGTAGGGGTGGTGGGACATGTTATTTGTACTAGGTTGGAATAAAGATCTGAAGAATTATTTATGGAGAGGGCGTTAACAGAAGTTGACGCAAAGTTTCAAGCAGATTTTGGGAGCAGTTGGGTCAGAATTCTGTAGCTGCAAGGGAAATAGGGCGCAAAACTTAAGTATTTGCGCAAGGAATTTCTGTGACAAGAGGGACATGGAATTAGGACTTGCAGTGGGAGCAAATCACGCTTAATGGTTTCTTGGCGATGAATTGTAACTGAAGTGTATGTGATGAATAAGATTCTTGATTTGACCACAAGACTTCTAGTAACCTATGAAACTAAGGTATTCAATTACTTTCTGACAAAATTATTTCAACAATTCTCTTTACATTCTGATATGAATCCTCCTTCTCTTAATTTCGCTCTCTTCATCGTTGTGGGTACTGGTTTAAGGCCTTGTTACGATATCACGCTTCGAGATGAATGGACATTGTTGGTAATAAGGTGAAGTGAAAGAATTACAATCCTTATTTCTAACAATCCAAGTATAGATGCTGAAATTTATAGAAGAGACATTTCAGAGGACTTTGAGGCCTGCAGCAATTTTCGTTCGTTTGGCGTGTTATTGCGGAAAACCACGTGAAGTTAACATTGACTTCGGAGTAGTCACATCGAACCACCGTTTGCTTAGTATTGATATTTGCACTCCTAAACAATCACCGATAGATGACGGGGTCTAAAAATTATTTACTCCACCATACCAGAGTATTAAAACTAAACTCCTATCCACAATCACAAATCGCCGGGTATCTTCAATTGAAATCTAATTACACTCATCTACACGCTGCCATGATTTCCCCTGCGACGATAGTAGACTTTTTCTTTCCGCCCGCTGGAATTCCTATCCAAAAAGAAGACAAAAATCCAAATGACTGGGCATCCACGGCTTCAGGCCTTCACCCAAGAGCTCAATCACATTACCATCAGAAGAGATTTGGCGAGAAAGAGGAACGAGGACAACACGCCGTCAGTTGTAAACCAATTCCAGGACTACTTTACATCCCCAACCTATCTCCTCCTTCCCCAAGCAAGGGCCGAGAAAGAGACAACACGTTTCCTAGTACGCAGTATGCTGATTCACTAACTACGAGTTCTTTTTGTGATGGACTGCATACTGCAACTATCTCAAACACTAAAATTCGTGCTACAGGAATTGCAAAGAAAGAAAACATGGAGTCTCGAAGAAAGAGGAAGACAGTTCTTTTTGCAGCGTCAAAGAGCGTGAGTAATGTGGATGGGAGGGAAACGACTGAAAATGTGGTAGATAATGAGGAGAAGTCAGCCGAGCGCGGATACTACGGTCGACGGAAAGGCGGAAATGGGAAATGTAATTTTGAGGTGAAGTAAGAAAAGGAATATTCTTAGTAGGGGCGAGGGAGAAAGGCGATGAATGGTTTGAGACTAGAATAAATTCAACTGAACATGAAGAAAAGAAAGAGTTTCATTCAAGCATTTTCGTTATCCATCTATGAGTCAACGTACGTACAACAAGAACTCTCAGTAAAAGTCATACTAACTTGCAATGTATCGAAACCTTACCATCTGCTATCTAAAATCCGCTCCTCACCGCCCCCTCGAGCCACGCAACACCCGCCAAAACTCCGTCCACAATCCTCACCTCTTCTCCCTCACTTCCCAGCTCTTCAACACACGCCTCCCTAACCGTCACATCCATCCCCGCCATGCCCGCACATCCCAAGCAAATCGCGCCCACATCTCCCTTCCTAAGTAGCCTCTTAACCGCCTCCTTCATCCTCCTACTCACCTCCTCCGCCGGCGCATCATGCAGCTCCGTCGCAATCAAGCCCGTCGTCTCCACGCCCGCAAATCTCTCCAGCCCCGACCCCAAAAACTCCACTGTCGCATCCGTCAAAATCCCCTCCCACACCTTCCCTGTACTCACAATGCCAAACTTCTCTTCAGGATGGATAATCTGCAGACTCGTGCCGACACTTGCTTCGAAAATACCAGTCACGGGTTTTCTACCTTTCTTCACGACGGGTTCGCGCTTGAGAAGCGGGACTAGCGGGTGCTGCGAATAGCATGCAACGAGGAAGGCATCATGAGATTCGAGCAGTGGGCGTAGAACAGGGAGACAGTGGGCTACGGATTCGTGGGCGTCAGCTTCGTCGTTGATGCTGGTAGGGCCCGAAGGAGCAGTGAAGTATGTATATGTAGTCTATTAGCGAGGTTAGTTTGCTGGGGTGTCAGGGCAAGGTGAGTTTATGATAGGTGACATTTGAGAAATTGAGAGCTGCGACAAGCGGTTTTAAACCGTTGGTCATGTTCTCCGTGGAATTTGGGTTGATGATCAGGATGGAGCGCATTTTTCTGTCTGGTTTGTGTGGTGTCGACGTGGTTGTACAGGTTCTTTGACTATTCTGAGTTGTGCACTCAAGTAGACTCTGCCCCGCGATGACTCTGCATTTTCCTGCATGGTCGATCCAAGTGGAGACACGGCTCGTGGCGGCCGATCCCGGTGACGTAATCGTGCATAGTGGTCGAGCCTGTAAACATACTAATCTCATGTTGTTTGATCACGTTTGAGAAGGAGCATCTAGAAAATCTATGGTCGTACAAGCATCTACCTGGACAGGAAGCACGTGTTCTTCAAGAAGACAAATTTAGGAGGACAAAAGCGATCAAGCAAGTTGGTTTTATTAGGCTTAATAGAATAGAGGGCAGACAATGCTCTAGCAGATGTATCGTCTAGTACTCGAACTTCCTATGCCAAAGTGCAAATCACTACTTCGCTATGCCACGTTGTAGAAAGAAAGCCGTGCCAACGCCGTCGCCGATAAAACGTATCGTTCGATGAGGGTATGAATCAGAGAAGAAAGTGCTTGGAGTCGTTAGAACTACGTCTGGGTGAATGACAGAGTTGAACGTACACATCGTAACATCATAAGGAAAGATTATGCCCATGTAGCTTAACGGAAGCAACTGAAACGGCCGCATGAGAGCCTGAAAGGGGCACGACGGGCACCGTGCTTATCAACAACAATACCGCCGCCTACTTGCATGTTAGTTTCCGTTGTAACCGAATTGTGCCTCCGCCATATCCGACTTGGAAGCACTACTGGGGTTTTTGACGCAAGACTTACCACCGTGCCTGCCGCCGAAGTGCTTAGTCCACATAAGACCCATAGTTGCTGGATATGTTTGGTTTTGGAGTTGTTTGGTTGAGTTTGTAGAGTTGAAGAAGTGGTCGTTTATGATGAATGTGAAGCAAGAGGGAGAAAGAGATTTGTTATATACTGAGCGGTGACAAGGAGGCTGGATCAAAGCAGGGACGAACTGGAGCCAGCAGACCATCGGTGAAGCAACATCACGTAGGCCAAGGCTGCGCAAGGCTTGGCTAATCTCTGTCGATCGACAACCTGCGCCACACTTGCACGCATCAAAGATAGGGTGCCGCGGGGATTTATGTGAGGCGGTGCATTCGCATAGTTTTGGTTGTCCTGCAAATGGTCACCTCGCTGGGGTAGATCAGCACTCAAGGACCAACGACACAAATCTACCCACAAGGTCGCAACATGTGGGGGCTGTGAAGCTGTACATAAGTTCATAATTATGACGTGTGGACGTCTTCGATGCGTTCTGAATGTCCTGTTGGGGGCTAAAGGTTTGATTTGCAAACGCCACGATGCGTCGTAGCCCACTCCTGTGTATGCAAGATGCACACTGACCTGGTCTTAGGTTCTCACGTAGGCGCCTTGTGACGAGATGTCACACCCATCCAACGTTTGTCAAACAGTTGGAAAACTTCGATTGACAAGCATACACGTACAAGTGCATTTTTGATGGTAGGTTTGTGGCGTGCCTGGATATTTGATATGGATGCATGCACTTGTAAGGCCCATCACAAACGAACGATTACTGAACGTGATATGATAACGACATCAATGATAGACCAATGTGGGTTCATCTGCCCATACCAAGAGGAATATTTGTGCGCCCCCAGACCCCGGATTCCTATTCAATATTGTACATACGTCGTGCACCTGAAGCATCCCAAGCATCGCAAAAGAACGTGTCCAGCCTTGAGGCTTGTACCGCTATCCTGCATGTACCAACTTGTCACATAATTCATTCCATCATCGCGATAGCATTACCGGGGAATGCCTCCTCCTTGTGCCATGGCAGCGTTCTGCTCTTGGAATCGGTCCCCAAGTCGCTGGGAACCCTTCATGTGCTTGTCTACGCAACGCATGACACAGCTCTCCTCGCGGGAGGTGAGCGATTTGCTCTCGAAGCCATTGACGCAGTGCTCAAAGCAGTTCTGGACAAGGTTGGAGTACATCTGGGGTGGTGCTTGTCAGCGCTGATTCTCGATTTTCGCAAGTGGATCACCGTTCGTTCTATCCTGAATACTTTCCACAGAGAGCCTTACGTTCATGAATTCCTTCATTTGCTTCTTCTCCATGCGTGTCTGCAACTCGCGCTGCTCATTTGCGGTAAGTCTGCATCGTGATTAGCTTCGTTTGGCGAGACGATCTGGGGACAACTCACGACTCCATAATGGCAATCAAAGAGGTCTGTTGGAAGTAATCTCGGTTACGTTCTCTCAGGCAATGGGTCTGGACAGAGGTATGACGTGAGATGGTTGTGCAGTGCTCTGGACTCTCGCAGGAAGAGCTTCCCCAGTCCAAATTTTTGAAGCTTAGACTGCCGTGCGGTCCGTCCGCCCCTCCACAGCTCGTCGTTGACTTGCCCGTGTGAACGGTCGTGACGGTCTTGGAAGGTGCTATCGTCAGCTCCCGCTTCCAAGGCTCACGCTCACGTTGCCTCTGGTGGCTTGCCAGACGGCTGTCAGAGATCCATCATTCCATCTCCAACTCGACTTATATCTGGATGTTCCCCGCGGCGCCCGCGCAGGTTATCATTGGAAGCATTTCAAGGCAGGCAGAAACAACGCGACACGACTTTCATCATTCCATTCCTCCACCCGCTCTAGAACCGCAGCTGAGACCAGGCGAGCGTCCAAGTTTGGATGTCAGACGACGTCGTGCGTCTTCCCTGGAACTCCCACAATTGGCCGCCAGCCACATGCCACATCCCGGCCGTGCGCTCCATTGACTTATCGGGCTGCCGTCTCCAGGGCTGGCCTGCTTGCTCTTTGCACGCTGCCATCACTCCCCTCCGCAGCTCCTCAACCCTGTAGACTCTACGTCAGTTCGAGCCACAGTTCCATATCTGCGCACATATCGATTCCACGCTGCCCCTAACACCCCCGCCATCGCACCCTTCCTCTAAGCGCTGCCGCCGTCTAGTCGCCGCCTTACCTTTGAGGCTATCGTATTAGCCCAGCACCGATTCCACGCTTGCGCCAGCACACTCACCACACCCGCCGCTCACACAGCACTCACTTCCGTAACACCACCGCCAACAACAGGGCCTGCCCCGCAGCGCTGAGCTTCTTGCGCCCGCTGCCCTTTACTACGACGGAGCAGCTCCACACTGCTCCCTCCGCCCATTCTTGGGGCCTAAACAGCACATCCTCGTATAACGCTGCAGCTGTATATTGCCTGCTGTAGCCTTCCTCTGAGGAGCAACCTCGCTTTCCAGCATGCCTGTCATGCCAAACGGCCCACACCATACGCCGCGCGTGCGCAATGGAGAGCCACAACCTGCTCCAGTCGCAACCCCAGAGCCTGCGTCTGCAAGGCGTGACCTGACATCGTGGTGGAGAACGTTTAGCAAACGCGCCGTAAAGAAGGAAGAAGAGAAAGGTACGACTCATGTCTGCACAGGTGCTCGCAGCACTTGAAACTCTCTGGGGTACCTGATAAGGTCGGGCCTTATCCAAGCGTACCTGCAGCTCCTCGCGCCATACCCCACTATGCACACTTACTGACGCTCACTGTTGCACGTAGAACCTCCACATGCCAGCATCTTTGGCGTATCTCTCATTCAAAGCATACCGTACGCAAATGTCGCCATATCACTCTTCAACGAACAAGGCGAGAGCTATATATACGGATATGTCCCTATTGTAGTTGCCAAGTGCGGTGTCTTCCTTAAGGAGAAGGGTCAGTGATATTCTTCTGGTCCACCGTCGGTACTGACGTTCGCAGCGACCGATGTCGAAGGTATCTTCCGATTATCAGGCTCCGAGAAGAGAATCAAGGAGCTTAAAACAGCCTTCGACACCCCTCCGCGTTATGGCAAGGGCCTGGATTGGACCGGCTATACTGTGCATGATGCTGCCAACATCTTGCGCCGTTACTTCAACTTTCTTCCTGAACCCATAATTCCGCTGGCTCATTACGACCCCTTTCGTCAGCCTCTACGCAACCACCAGGCAGAGGCTGTGGGCCCTATTGAAGGACAGGCGCCATCGGTGGGAGGCTTTGATCCTGACGCCGCTGTGCGCACATACCAACTTCGTATCAAGGAATTGCCTTCACTCAACCGACAGCTGCTGTTATACATTCTCGATTTACTTGCAGTCTTTGCCGCAAAGGCTGATGTCAACAAGATGAATACGTCCAATCTCGCGTCCATTTTCCAGCCTGGAATCTTGTCGCACCCAAAGCACGAGATGTCCCCTCATGACTACCGGTTGAGTCAGGATGTCTTGATCTTCCTGATCGACAACCAGGATCATTTCTTGATCGGCATGGAAGGTACTGCTGTTGACGAGGGTACCGTGAAACATGTTGAAAGCGGACCGCCAACACCCCAAGCTGGAATTCCAACAACGCCCTCCCGCGATAACTCGGGCATTGGCCGTTCTCCCTCCACATCCTCCAGCGCTGGTGCTGATAGCCTGCGCCAGTATGGCGGTGTTCGCAGAAACGTCTCCACTTCCTCAAAACGCTCAAGACACTCGGGAGCCGTCCCGAGTCCGCTTACACCCGTGTTCAATCCATCGGCTGGTTCGGGTGTGCACCGTAGCAACACTCTTCCCTCGAAGAGATCACCAGCTCTCGGGAGCCCTAGATTTTCGAAGAACTCGGGTCCTTCGACCCCAATTACCGAGATTACGAAGAGTCCGCTCGCATCTCCGACATCTTCGAACACAGTTACGAGTGTCACTCAGCCTGAAAAATCAGATCAGCAGCCGGGTCAGCAGCCAGATCAGCAATTGACACAACAACAAGCGCAACTACCAACGCAACCACGAGTACAGCATGCAGCACAGCAATCAGTATCGATTGCGGAAGCGGCACAATTGGCAGATTCGGCGATTAAACGTGCGCCTCCTCCTGAACCCAGCGAGGAATTTGCACTGCCAATGAGAGCACAGACTATGCCTCCACAGAAGATTAACCTCCCTGCACCTGCAACACAGGCAGAGCTTCTGCAAGTGAAGCCCGTGGCAGATTTTTCAGTCACACCCGCTATCCATGCAATCCCTGGAGGGTTTCCGTTGCCATCTCCCAATGTAATTCCCCCAAGCGAGGCTGCTACTCCAGGCATACCCGTACAAGCATCACAGCAAGGAACGCAAGAGCTGTTCCCTCCAACCGTACCTGTTCCAGCTACCCACAGTCCTCGCTTGACTCCGGCACGAGACAGATCCGAGTTTGTGGAAGCATCTCTTGATTCTCCATCGGACTCGGTGCCAGTACGCACCTTTACTCAAATATTGGGCAAGGTAGCGGCTTCACCTACCAGTGACAAAGACGGTCGCAAGCCAAACAAGCTCCAAAAGAAGCGTGTGGTCAGTAGCACCAATCCAAGTGCTCATAGTTCGACACATTCGTTGTCAGGTGGCCTCGTTGGCGCCGAAGGATCTCATGTACCCCCAGGGCTCATGTCGCCTTTGCATCCTCCACAGACTCAGTTTGGGCAAGGCCAGCCACATGCAGATGGATCCAAGGAAACCCTACCGTCGTACCACAACGATGCAGTATCATCACGCAACTCGGGCACGACGCTCAAACCAACCATGTCTCCGTCGACTTCCTTCCGATCGCATTCAACAGCGACTGAATATTCCGAGGCAGAACAAGTCGATGAGGCGCCCAAGGAGGAGAAGAGGGGTTTCTGGAAGGGACACAAACGCGGCGAAAGCAGAGCTACGTCTACAGCGAGCCAGACGGACCTTCATGGATCCCTACCGGGTGGAGACAAGAGCATGAGCTCTTTTAGCAGCAGCTCAGGTTGGGGAGGAGGAGGAGCAGGAACAGGGGCGGTGGCAGGGGCAGGAGTAGGGGGAGGACGACGTAGTCTTCAGTCGGACTCGCGTCAGAGCCCGGAGACATCGATGCCGTTTGGTAGTCCGCCCGACGGTGACAGGTCTGGTGAGAAAAAGGGACCTCTTGCCTGGGTTACGAAGCGGATGCATGATCATAAAGAGCGGGCGGATAAGAGAGAACGTGCAAGGAGTCCGCCGGGCAGCACTAGTCAATTACCACCGATGAACGTGCTGAGAGCACAGCAGGCACAAGCGGACAGGACGGTTCCCCAGAGTCCGATCCGATCTTCCGAGATGCCATTCAGCCGGGGACGGGCAATGGAGGTTCCTCGATCCAACGGCGAGGAGTCGAACAATGCAACACCTACAGGATCAAGGTCTCAGGTAGGAGGTATTCAAGCGACGACGGAGATGAAGCAGGCAATTCCATTAGCCACTGCTACGCAGCAGCGGCAGCAGCAGCAGCCTGTGGGCAACTTAGTAGCGACTCTGCCTGGGAGTGGGACTAGCCCAGGTGTTAGTGTGGCTAGTCAGCCTGTCAATGAGGCTGCTCAGCCTGTTCGTGAGAGTGTGGTTGGACATTTGGCGGATACGACTTTGGCCACGCAGCCTAATGCTGCTACTACTGCTACCACTGCTACTACTGAAACAGCAGCGCACAATGTTGTGTCAGCGCCTGTTGGTGGTGGTGGTGGTGTCGAATCTTCATCGTCTCGTCCAACGACAGCCAATGGACCACTGCAAGGTGGTGGTCAGGTGAATGAGTTGAGCAGTACAACAGCAGCGGAAGTGCCTTTTAGTTCTGAGACGAGGGAAAAAGTGCAGAAGGAGTAATGGATTTGTAGTTGGAATGTGTTTGGTGCTTGGATGGGGTGGAATGGAGTGGAATGGGGTGGAATGGAATGGAAATGTGATGATATTGGGTGGCCTCGCGGCATTGTTGCCAGCTTGCAGGCCAGGTGGGTTTTTTGGGGGTTTTTTAAAGGACAAGGCATGGGTGGTGTGAGGTAAGGTGAGGTGACAATGTATGTACGGGAAGCAATGTATGGATTTAATACCAGAGTGGAATGATGGGATGGGAATGCGGGTGGGGGGGGGGGGGG